>OY856188.1:26607884-26736443 GCA_963693315.1 Diogma glabrata
CAAAAAGTAGGGTTGAACCGGCATTTAAAAACTCATGGAAAGAAAGATTACAGGTAAGAATTTATTTAAGGTTTTGTACTTAGTAGTGGATAAAATAAATATTAAAATGAAGTGGAAAAAATTTCTTGTACTTTAAAACAATAAGATTTATTCGATTGGACTAAAGTTCTGCGGCAGAGGAAGTTTTAATATTCCTAAATTAATTTTGAAATGCATTAAACTTGATTTTTTTTTATTTTACATATAGTTATCATGTCAATTTTGTAATAAGGAGTTTAAAAAAATAAGGGCATTCGAACATCATATGAAGAAACATACACGCAAAAGCTTGTTTCAATGTGCACACTGTGAAAAAGAATATACCTGGAAAATTAATTTGGTCGCTCATATGAAAATTCATACAGGAGGAAATTTACAGGTAAAATTTTATTTCAGTTAACGATTTAATGGTTGGTCGTATGAAAAATTTAAATGTTGTATGAATTTAAAAAATTAAAAACAAATTTGATTTCTTCAAAGAGAGTTATCATATGTTAAGTAGTTGGATTTGAACTCCGAGTGACTTGATAATCTGGATGTGATTTAATGATACCTCCATTGATCATATATCCGTTGTTTGAGGTAAAACACAAATTCACGATTCTCGCAACCAATTATTTATTTATTATAATTATTATTACTAATTTATTTACAAATTTGAATACAATTTTATTTCTTAAACAATTTATAAGCGAATGTCAAGATGTTCTATCCATGTTTTTGCATTATCAGTTAGTTGGTGTAGTTCCATCAGGTTGCCATCAAATCGTCTGATGGGACACCTGCAATAAATGTGAGAAACGGTTTGATTGACATTGCCACAGTCAAATGATGGTGAAATATTTTGGTCATATCTATGAAGTTCTGCATTTGTTACTCCATGTTTGCATCGGATTCTATTAATTGTAATTCATCGTCGACGAGGTTCATTAAATCCATGGACTATAGCATGTGGTTCAAGTATTAGCTCTTTATTGACAAAATTTAAACTTGATAATTCTTCTAGCCATCTATCTTGTACTGAATAGTCGTTCAAATTTCCCAAGAGATAGAGTTTCGTCCAGATAGGACATCTTGAAATCAAACGATTTTCATTTCTACCAATAAGGTCTTCGTGAATTGGTAGATTTGGGTTGTCGAGAATTTTTTTGAATTCTCTTATATTGCGGTGGAGCAATATTCGATAATATTGGGAGCCATGGTAAAGATGTTGATTTAATGACGCCAGAAATTATTCTCATACATGTATTCAACTTTATATCTATATGTCGTGCATGTGTACTGTGACTCCATACAGGTGCACAATACTCAGCTGCTGAATAGACTAGTGATAACGATGAAATATGCAGTGTGTTAGCATGAGCTCCCCAATCTGTTCCAGATAGCTTTTGAATAATATTGATCCTCGATTTTAGTTTTTTACTCAGATTATTACAGTGGAAACTAAATGTTAATGATCGGTCCATGGTAACTCCCAAATATGTAGGTGTTCGATTAAATTTCAATAAAGTTCCTTTCATATAAGCATTAAGCGTATCATTGGCATTATGAGTAGATAAATGAAAATACGATACTTCCGTCTTATTTGGATTTGTTTTCAAACGCCAATCTTCGTAATAGTCAGTCAGTATAGTTATATCTGACGATAGTGTTGCTTCAATTACCAAGTCATCAGCATAAATAATTTTTTTTGTTATTGTAACTGCGGATCTCCCAGTTACAATAACAAAAAAAATTATTTATGCTGATGACTTGGTAATTGAAGCAACACTATCGTCAGATATAACTATACTGACTGACTATTACGAAGATTGGCGTTTGAATGTATACAAATTAAAAAGCATCGGTGCGAGAACCGAACCTTGTGGCAAGCCATTGTGGACATGTCGTATTCGGCTTTGTCTATTTCCCATATGAACAATAAATTTACGATTGGATAGAAGTGCTGAGATGATATTTATGGTTTTTATACACTTTATTACTTTTGAGAGATTATACAGTAATCCCTTTTTCCATACAGTGTCATAGGCCGAGGTAAGATCAATAAACGCCACAGCAGTTTGTTTCTTATCCTGAAAATCTGATTCGATATGTTTAACCAACGATAGCACTTGATCACAACAACTTCGGTTAGGACGGAATCCTGCTTGTTCTGGTGGAATATTGTTATCAATTGTGGTTGATATACGGTTAAGTTTTACTCTTTCAAATAGTTTGTATGTAACACATAATAAAGATATGGGACGATAGCTTTCTGGTAGCTCTTTTAGCTTTCCTGGTTATAATATTGCTCTTACTTTTGTTAAGTTCCAGGTGTTTGGAATTTTACCATTATTGTAGCAATAAGTGAAAATGCAGATAGCCATTTTCGTGCATTTTTTGACAAGTTGATTAGAAACTCTGGAAACAATTCATCAACCCCACATGCTTTACGTCTTTCTAGGTGTTTTATCGCTTCAATCGTCACAGGAAAACCATACGGCGAATCAGTGATCAAATTCTTAGATTTCCTTAAACGGTTTTTTATTTTTCGATTTCTTGATTTTAGAATAGGAAATTTTGAGTTCTTTACCATTCTGGACACAACTTCATTTGGATGAACTGCATTGGCATATGTATTTGATGAAAATTTTGAATTTTCTAATTTCTTCATCAAATCCCACGCCTCACGGCTGGAGTGGAAGAAATCTATTGTTTCCTCCAAATTTATCCACTTTTCGGTGCGTGCACGATTTAACTCACCAATTAGTTGATCAGAAACATCCGATGATTCATTTTCTTGATATAGATTCCATAGGCATTCACATTCAGTGTTCCATTTAGAGATGTAATTTTTGCGATATCCTCTTGAAATATACTTTTTTGCTGTTCCAAGTATAACATCTCGAAAACGATCATAGTTTTTTATATTGGGATGTATCCACCGAATATTCATATCTACAGCCTTTCCAAATGCATTCCAATTCGCCTTTTAGCAATTCCATCTCGGTTTAGGCAAGGATTGAAACATAGGAATTTGAATACCGACACTTAAACTAACTATCCGGTGTTGACTCCTTGGGAACTTATTTTCAACAATTCTGACGGCTGGTAAAGCTGACATGGAATCATTTGTAAACAAAACAGAGATCTGGATTGGTACCACTATTCCAGCGAACAGAATGGAACGTAGGTTCATCTTTTGCATCAAATATTAGATGTATTCCATTTGTAACCATCCAGTTCACAAGGAATTCGCGATTTTCATCATCATCGTCATAAGTTGCAATTCCATGGTGTGGATGATGAATTGCATCAATGCAAGTAAAGTTCTCTATTATACCACAACTTCCAAAATGATCCAATCTCTAATGTGAGTCTCTTGTAAAAGTAGGACATCATATTTCTTTTGATTCATCAGTCTTTTTAGATTGTACTGCGCGTGTTCGACCATTGTGGTCAGTGAAATAGTTAATTCATGACTTTCGACAAAATACCTGAAGTGTCTTACAGCTAGGTAAATTGCGAGTGATCGAATGCAGAGTATTTAGTTTCAGCGTCTGAAAGTTTCTTTGCGAAAAATCCCAGTGGTTCCCAATAATCATTATTACGTTGCTATAACACTGTTCCAACAACAATGTTCGATGCATCCGTAATGATACTGTATGCAGAATCGTTACGTCGATGCACTAAAAACATGATATTTTCAAATTCAGTTTAAGCTTGGTGAATGCGAGTTGACATTCGTTGGGCCAAGTAAAATTTTACGGAGTAAAATTCTTCTTTTTCTTCTTTTTCTTTAGTAAAGTGACTAAGTGTGTGTGAATTGGGGCGAGCGTTTCAGCTAATTTCCGTATAAATCGGTGATAGTAATACCGTCGAATTTCTGATTAGTTTTGATTGATGTTGGTGTTGGGAATTCCATAATGACATTAATTCGTTTTTGAGATCGCAGAATACCATTAGGCGTTATCGTGTGGCTGAGGAATTCGAGAGTGTTTAACGCCAAAAACGCATTTTGAACTCTTTATGTGAACGCCAAACTCGTTTAGTTTCTGGAAGAGTTGTTCCAGATGGAGTTTGTGTTGTTCCTCGTTTATCGAGGCCACTAAGATATCATCGATGTAGACGAATACAAAGTCTTAATCTCGAACGATTTCGTTTATGAAACGCTGAAACTTTTTTGCAGCATTACGTAAGCCAAATGGCATTCGGGTGAATTCGAAGAGACCAAATGGAGTGGTAATTGCAGTTTTGTGAATATCTTGATTCGTAACAGGAATGAGATAATATGCTCTAATAAGGTCAATTTTAGAGAAAATTTTGCAACCGTACAAATTCATCGAAAAATTTTGTATATGCGGTATCGGATAACGATCAGGAATCGTAACCTCGTTTTTTTTATCGGCGTTCATGCTCCATGTAGGAGCGTTGCCAGGCTAATCAGCTTTGAATATTCACCAATGCCATTCGCAACAGCGACATAATTACCATGGCAGCCGACTTTTTTAAGGTCGTTTATTACGTCAGTCTCCCATTGTAGTCGTGGTCTACCTCGCGGTCGCCCACTCCCTGGGGTACTAACATATATTTTTCTAATCATTCCAGACTGTGAATCAGCTCGTAGAACATGCCCAAACCAAGCAATCCTATTAGAACGGATACAACCTATTATATCGGGACCCTCAAGAAGGTCTCTGATCTCAAAGTTATACCGGGTTCTATACTCTCCTTCGTCTGTCTTAAGTGGACCAAAAATGTATTGTAGTATTTTACGGGTCCACGTTTGTGACCCATAAATCACAACCGGTCTAATCAATGTCTCGTATAACTTGAGCTTGGTGTTAGTTGATACATACGGTGATCCAAGAAGAGGTTTAATTGAGTAGAAAGTTCGATTACCTGCAGCGATTCAAGCTTTTATATCTGTTAGTATACTGTTGTTTGAGTCAAGCATTGATCCCAAATATTTAAAAGATTCAAGTCCCTCAATTCGTTCATCGCCGCACATCAAATCTTTCTTCTCAGCCTCTCTTGAAACATTCATATGTTTGGTTTTATCGTAGTTAATTTGCAGACCAATTTTTCTAGCACCACTCTCAAGCGACTTGAAAGACTCACTAATGACAAGATATTGTTGTTAGTCGGTAGTTTCTTTTGACGGCACACATATTCCAAGGCTAAATTAAAAAGTATAGGAGAGATAGCATCACCTTGTCTTAAACCGAAGTTGACTTTAAAAAACTTTGATATTTCGTTCTCTACTCGTACACAGCATTGAGAGTTCTGTACTGTCATTTTACATAGTGATACCAGTTTACCAGGAATTCCCATCGACACCAGAGCAGACCATAGCGTCTCTCGTTCGAGAGAGTTGTAGGTCTGCCTGAAATCGATAAAGAGTTGGTGCACAGGTATGTTGAACTCTCGGCACTTCTCCAAAATCATCCTTATGTTGTTGTTGTAGCGACAGTTTTGATGCTAATCCTCCGGCTCCATGTCCAGGTTCAGGAACTCTGCTACTGCCCTTGGGCGGTACCACAAATCTTCCTTCGTCAGGTTTGTTTCATTTTCAGGACAATTAAATAGGTGGTCTACATCGTGTGGCGTGCCCTCACATGCGGGACACTTGTCAATAATTTCAGGATCAATTCTACTCATGTGGTTGTTTAGGATGCGTGACCAACCGGATCTAAGTTAAGCAAGAATGGATCTACTGCTACGGGGCAATTGGGCCTCTTCGGCAGCGACTTTTGGTGGCTTTTTATTTAGAACACGATTTGGAATATAGTTCTTTATTGTGTTTTCGACAGTTTTGGTGTGGAGTGTTTTTAAGCCAGTTCTATATGTAGATTCGTCGATGTTACCAAAAACCTGGCTATCTCTGATATCTTGCAGAATGCATCTCGCTGTCTTCCTTATGTCTCTGGGTGGTTCTATTGTAGTCAAGGTATCATTGCAAGGATGTTGCTCTTTGTGACAGGCCAACAGATATTGTTTGGTTAGCATTTCATTGTGTTCACGGACCGGCAATATGTTACTTTCCTTGTGTAGGTGATCGCGGTGGGCCATCAGGTGATATCCGGTTGCGGTTCGCAGGGCAGCATTTTGTGTTGTTTGTAACTTATTCCAGTGAGTGTTGGCAACTTGAGGGGTCCATATGGATGCAGCATAATCTATAATGGGTCTTCCTATTGCTTTGTTCGTTGTTAAGATCGTGTTTTTATCTTTGCCCCATGAACTACCCACTAGTGCTTTCAATGCGTTATTCCTGTTTTTCAAACTTGAGTTTATTAGTTGTGCATGAGCATTAAATTTAAGCAGTGGGTCGAAAGTTACACCCAGCAGTCTCGGATTTTTTACTGTAGGAATAAGTATGCTGTCTATGCAGATGCTTAGTGTTGAATTTACCTCCTTCGTCCATGTGATGAAAAGTGTAGAGATGGACGTTTCAGTGGAAAGTTTTAGTTTTCTGGTTTTAAACCAATCAGTCAGAGTATTAAGGTAGGTATTCAGGATATTTGTGGGTTGCTGCAGCTTATTTCCCGTTGCAAGCACTGTGCAGTCGTCTGCATATGACGTGATAGTTATTCCTTCTGGTGGAGTAGGCAAACTGCTTAGGTAGAGATTGAACAATGACGGTGAGAGAACTCCGCCTTGAGGAACTCCTTGTCTTAGCACTCTCATTTTGGATTTGTTGTTACGGAACTCAACATATGTTTGATCCTTATCAAGAAAATCATCCTTATCAAAATCATCCTTATCGAGAAAAGTGCATCGGTGGTACGTCGGCCCCGCCGGAAGCCACACTGATATTCTCCAAACAGTGTGTCAGCAAAATGATTGATTTTTATATCAAAATGTAGGAAAAAATCTTATATGATGTGCAGAGGAGAGCGATTCCTCTGTAGTTTGCACATTGTAGGCAATTACCTTTTTTATGGATTGGAATCAGCATAGCTGTGCTCCAGTCCTGTGGCATGGTTTCAGTCCTCCAGATCATTTGAACAAGTTCAAACAATCTTAAGGATAGAGTTTCACCACCATGTACAATCATTTCGGATGTTATATCGTCGATACCAGGTGCTTTATTGCGTTTTAATTTTGACAGCGCCGCTTCGAATTCCTCTTTGGTTGGTTCGTCTACATGTACCTTTGACGCACGAATAAGCTTTGCTCGTCGCCCGACTTGTTGCTGGTCACTTAAGTTGAGAAGATTCTCAAAATAAGCGGCCCAAGTATCTAAAATATTTTTAAGGTCTACTTGTAGCTCCCATCTTCGTTTTGAATAGCAATCGATCTAGTTTGAGGTCCCCTCTTTAAGGTTTTAACCTGTTGAAAGAAGTTTTGCGATTGATGTTCCTTATTGAAGCTTTCAATCTCCTCACACTTTCTCTTCCACCATTCTCGCTTCGTTCGTCTACATAGCTTTGTAACGGCTTGTCTTGCCAGTTTATAGTTTTCCTTCGTGGACCTGGTGTTGCGTCCTTGTAGACATTTCAGATAGCAATCTCTTTTGTATTGAATAGCGTCAAGGCATGCGTCGACGGTCTTAGCTTCAGTAGATGCATGCACGGCAATAAGAGAATTGTTATATGTACCGCGTACACGTAGGTAGCAGATATTCTCTCTGACCGGGATGAATTTCATCACGGTTTCTTATATGCGTGCACCAACAAGAAAGCCAGTTCCAAATTCTCTTCGAAAAGGATGATCACTACAGTATAGAGAGTGACTATCCAAATCTTGTTTTCCGATTATCGGCTGTCTAATTTCTTGCAGAGCAACAATATCCATCCTATACCTCTCAGCCTCTGTTTCTAGACTTATAAGAGCATCAGGAGCGCTAAGGCTGCGCACGTTCCACGTTCCGATTCGGTTGTCTGGTCCTTTTTCACGTCCAGGTAGAATTCTATTTTGAAATCCGGCTCTTTTATTCTCTTTCTGATTTCCAAATTTAACAAAATTTGTTAACCTTAGACCCAACCCAAATTGTCGTGAATGGGTTCGTTCTGCATCTTAAGGTTACCAGAAACAACCTTTTTACACGTTTATATAGCAAGCCGCTTGATCCAAGACAGACGCCCGCTCCAAGGCACCCCTGACATGGAGAACAGACGCTTGAGTCGCATTGGTTTTAAGGCGCCAATTCGCCGTGATGTAGCGTCATTAACTAAGCAATTTTTACTCTGCTTGTCTCCAATACATCAACCTAATTCTGTCAGCATTACCCAGGCAGCATAGCGTGGACGTCGAGTTTCGGATTTTGCTACCCGCGTTTAACCTGCGATAATCTCCACATGGTATCCAGTCGAGATCTTTCCAATATGATGTACCACGTTATGTTTGACCGGTCAATTCTAGTTTGGTTCTGCTGTTAGGGAAGGATACTTCTTTAGTAGCAGACCGCAATCGTTGTCGATCGTGAAATGAATTGGAGTAGGCGTATCAACGTTAGGGAAGGATACTTCTTTAGTAGCAGACCGCAATCGTTGTCGATCGTGAAATGAATTGGAGTGGCATGGACCATCGTGGCATTAATTGACAGCTGGTTAGCTGAATCAATCAGCCGTTTTCGTTTCAGATCGACTAAAAGGCCAAATTTACTGAGAAAATCCGCAAATGAACGATTCACTTGCGCTAGTATAAAAGTGTGTGTGTGTGTGTGTGTGTGTGTGTGTGTGTGTGTGTGTGTGTGTGTGTGTGTGTGTGTGTGTGTGTGTGTGTGTGTGTGTGTGTGTGTGTGTGTGTGTGTGTGTGTGTGTGTGTGTGTGTGTGTGTGTGTGTGTGTGTGTGTGTGTGTGTGTGTGTGTGTGTGTGTGTGTGTGTGTGTGTGTGTGTGTGTGTGTGTGTGTGTGTGTGTGTGTGTGTGTGTGTGTGTGTGTGTGTGTGTGTGTGTGTGTGTGTGTGTGTGTGTGTGTGTGTGTGTGTGTGTGTGTGTGTGTGTGTGTGTGTGTGTGTGTGTGTGTGTGTGTGTGTGTGTGTGTGTGTGTGTGTGTGTGTGTGTGTGTGTGTGTGTGTGTGTGTGTGTGTGTGTGTGTGTGTGTGTGTGTTTTTTTTTTTTTTTTTTGTTTTTCGTAGGAAGATGAAACGTTTCAAAAATCCACCTGGAACCCGACTTTCCAGGCGACCGCGGGTTCTTACCGGGTAAAAACATCTCCCTTGCTCTTGTAGTCCTGTTGTATCCCTGCGGTACCACCAATTAAGGCATTCCTTCGCAGGGCAGGGGTTGAGTGTAGTACTCTCTCGATTATTATGTGTTGTCGTGGTTTCGCTGTGTAGTGTGGAGCATGGCTGCTCTTCGTTCGTCTTGTCTCAGTCGTTTCATCATACTTGTGATGATCTCATTCGCTATGTCCCAGTTGTCTTTTGAGCTCAGCATAAATTGCATGAGGCTATGCGGAGTGATTGACTCTCCCATATGCTGCTCAATAAGTCTTCTCGAATGTGCAAACCTTCCGCATTCGATTAGCACGTGCTCAGCGTTCTCGGCCTTACCCTCACAGTAGAGACAGTATGGATCCGTTACGTGCTTATACTTGTATAAGTACTCACGGAAACATCCATGGCCTGAGATCATTTGCGTCAAATGATGGTTGACATCACCGTGTTTTCTTGATGTCCATGTTTTTATGTCAGGGATCATCACAAAGGTCCATCGTCCGTTGGTGGAAGCTTCCCATTTCGCTTGCCATTCTATATGACTGTCCATGTTGAAATCTTCACGTGTTCGTCGGTCCCTATCATTTCGTGTTGCTATACGCAGAGCCGATACCTCTTTTGCTGCAATATCAATCGGCATCCTACTCGCAATAACATTTACAGCCTCGTCAGACACCGTGCGAAAAGCACAGCAAATGCGCAACGATGTCAGTCTGTAGGCCGTTTTGATAGGTCTAACATAAGATGGCGTTTCCACCGCTGAGGCCCATATGGGTGCCGCATACATCAATATTGATGTGGTAACGCTACCGAGAAGCTGTCTGATCGGTTGTCTAGGGCCGCCAGTGTTTGGCATTAGCCTTGCAAGAGCAGCCCCCACTCGTTTGGCTTTGTCACCAGCGTACATCAAGTGGTCTCTAAAGTTGAGTCTGTGGTCTAGAACGACTCCAAGATACTTCAGGTGCTGGCCAGATTTTATGATCTGTCCACCAACCTGGATATCGATACTTTCCACCACTTTTCTGCTACTCATTAGTACGGCTTCCGTTTTGTGATCGGCCAACTCTAGTCCTTTGCTGTTCAGCCATGCTCTAACGCTGGTTATGGTCTGGTTACAGTTGCTCGTAATGTCCGTAAGGTTTTTGGCTACGACAACTATGGCAATGTCGTCTGCATAGCCGATAATCGTTGTTTGTGCCGGCACACGTACTCTGAGAACACCATCGTACATGATGTTCCACAGCAGGGGTCCAAGGACCGATCCTTGGGGTACTCCTCCTGTTATATTGTACTTCTTAGGACCTGTTTCGGTATCATAGACCAGAGTTCTTCCCGTGAAGTAGCTGGCTATTATACGTAGCAGGTAGTCAGGTACATGCAGTTCGTCTAGGGCTCTCATGATTTGGTTCCAGTTGGCAGAGTTAAAGGCGTTTTTAACATCCAGAGTGACAACAGCACAGTACTGTTTATCACCTTCTAGCCATCTTTTACCACTCAAAGCTTTATGCGCTATCTCACATACTGCAGATATTGCATCAACGGTAGAGCGCTTCTTTCTAAAACCAAACTGCCGGTCAGAAAGGCCCCACTCGCCTTCAGTATGTTGCTCAAGTCGAGTACCAATAATTCTCTCAAAGATCTTTCCAGTTGTGTCCAGCATGCACAGTGGGCGGTAGGACGAGGGTTCTTCTGGTGACTTGTCACCTTTCGGTATAAGCACAAGGCGTTGGCGCTTCCATTCCTCAGGAAATATCCCTTCTTTTAGGCACGCAGTGTAGATATTTTCGAATACATTCGGCTTCTTCTTTATCGCTGTTTTTAAGACGATATTTGGGATGCCGTCTAGACCGGGCGTGCTATTAACGGATAATCTGAGCAACGCGTTTAGGACCTCTTCGGTGGTGACAGCCGAAATTGAATTTTCGTCAATTTGCAGCTCACGAGGTAGGGAGAAGTCAACGTGGTGTGGAAAAAGGCCGGACACAATTTCAGCCATTATATCTGGGCACACTGGTGCAGCTGATTGAACACCCTTGAGTTTAGTAAGCACAATTTTGTACGCACTTCCCCAGGGGTTATTCTGAACTTCATCTATAAGACACTGGAATGATCTGCTCTTACTATTAGCAATTGCTTTCCGCAATTCTTTCCGCTTTTCGCGAAAATCATTTTGGAACTGCTCATAGTGCTCATGATTTCTCCTTCGTGTACATTTCCTCCGGAGTTTGAGGCACTCTTTTCTCAGACGGGCAATGTTTTCGGTCCACCAGAAGACTGGGGACCGTCCATTACCGTTGCTTTTACGCGGCATAGATGCATCACAGGTGCTTTTAAGATATCTCGCAATAAATTCTGCTCCTATCTTGGCACCACTCTCCGGTATTGGCATGCATTCAACCATGTAGTCCAACATCTCCGTGTCCAACTCTTTGATTTTCCACCCATTTTGCTGCGCCTTCCGCTTGACTTGGCGCCTTTCAAACCGCTGTGGGGGTTGGGTTTCAAATATAATAGCACGATGATCACTATGCGTATACAAATCAGACACCCTCCATTGTGCTCCTCTCGAGAGTGTCCCACTTGCAAAAGTGATATCGATAATTGAACTTGCTTCTCCTTTATTATATGTCTCTGTGGTACCATGGTTGAGCAGTACCAGATCAAGTCTGGCAAATGCCTCAAGTAATGCCCTACCTCTAGGGTTAGTACGTTTACTTCCCCATTCAACGGCCCAAGCGTTAAAATCACCCGCAATTACGATGGGTGATTTACCTCTGACGTCTGTTACTAGTCGGTCAAGTGTCTCTTCGAATTCGTCCAGTGGGGTGCTAGGAGGAATGTAGCAGCTGTAGAAGTGGACACCTTTGATTTTGGCATAGACAAAACTCTCATGCTGACGACTAGATCTGCGTTCAAAAGGGAGAGCATTGCAGGTCCAGATAGCAGCTTTGCTCGTCCTGTCTTCAACCCAGTTCGCATCGCCAACAGGGGTTCGATATTGTTCGCAAATCAATGCCACGTCCACTTTCTGATCTCTAACGGTTTGTGTCAGTAGGTCCTGTGCCGCCTCGCAGTGGTTAAGATTTATCTGGATACACTTAACCATGACGGGCAGAAGTCGGCTTTAGCGCTCTTTTGTAGGCTGGACATCTACTGCCTCCTGTAGAATGCCCATTAGTCCCTGTGGTTCCCGGCAGGCAAAGAGCACATTTTGGGGGCTCTTTGCATCCTTTTGATTTATGTCCTGTTCCTCCGCATCTAAAACATATCCCCGTTCGATCCACATCACTTTTACATTGCCTTGCTACATGACCGTAATCAAGGCATCTGAAACAGCGTGTTGGAGTGATTCGCTCGCGCAGTCTGCATCTTACCCATCCTATTCGGATGTGTCCAGACGCAACGAGCGCATGCGCTGATCGTTCAGGGAGGCTGATTAGTGCCGTCTGAGTCCCGTCTCGTAATGTCCTTAATGATTTGATTGCATTTGTTTGGACAGACCCAATTGTAGGAAATTGTGCCTGGATTGCAATGCAAATATCTTCTCTCGTTGTTATCTCGTCTAAGTCGCGACACTCTATAAGAGTTTCTTGGCATACCGACCTAACACTCGCCGAGTCTCTGAGTGCTAGCTCTGCGTGCTCTTTAAGCTTTTGATTGTGTTCGCCTTTTTTAAGTTCAAGAAGCAGCTCGCCTTTAGCTGTCTTCCTAATCTTGGTGACACAATCCCCGAGCTCTTTTAGTTCCGGGTTCTCTTTCATTTCTTTGAGCATTTGCGCATAACTTTTTTCACCGGACCTAGATATTATTAAAGCATCCGACCGTGGTGCTCTTTTCGTAGGTTTGCGTGATTCGTTTCGCGTAGGCTCAACAGGACGCGTTTTTTTTCTCCTCTTTTTCCGTTTTCTCACGTGTTGCCACTCCGTTTCGGATGCTTCCACAGGGAGCGCGTTTTGATTCGAGGGCTCGACCTGCTGTTCATTTGACCTGATCACGCTCTGCTCGGATCTTGATCTTTGTTCTTTCAAAATCCTTCTTCCGGTTTTAGTTTTTTTCGGTGAGGGCAGCTGTCCTTTCATGTCCTCACCATTTCCACTTCGTCGTCTTTTTGATTTTTCATCGACGCTTGGTTTTAAGGTCGGTGAAGTTTGACACACTTTGTTCACTGGTGGCCTGACGCTTTGGACAACAGTGAGGTCATTCACAGCCGATTTGTGCAACTGTTCGATTTCGTTCACAAGGTTCCTAAACGTTAGATTTATAGACCGTGTGCTCGACATCATTTTTTGCAGCTGCTCAATTTTACAGCTGACTACCAATAAGGTTTCTATGCCATTGCTATAGACACCCTGTGTACCTCCTACTGGTATCACCTGGTTTGTCGCTGGTTGTTTTGGTGTAACTGCCTTCGTCGTGACGTTTGATGGTGATCCACTGACGTTTATTGTTTTCGCGTTACCTAGATCCGGGCGCTCGGTAGCATTTTGCGGTGCATTTCTCGCAGCAGATGGTACAGGAGGCACTTTTGGCACCATTTTATTGTTATTGGCTTGCAATCCAGCGGAAGTGCATGGACTGTCGCTCAAACTATTGCTTCGTTTTAATGGTGACCTAGCCATCTTACTGCTCCTGGCAAACACCTGCTCTGGCTTCTTCTTGTCACTTGTAGTACTAGCTGATACAGCGGCCAAGTTTGCCACCACTGTATCATTGCAGTCGCTGGATATCGACGACTGGGAGCCTGCTTGCTCACTCACTGCAGTCGCCGGCACTGGGGTACCTAATCCCTGCACCGTAAGTCTTGATCCTAAATGACCTTCCATGTTGTTTTATTTTCGGAGTTTTTCTTCTCTTAGCATTTTATACCTACTGCCAGGTGGAAATAACCAGCCGCTTCTAACATGAAGACAGACGCTGACCAGTGAGCCGCCCACTGTGGGACAGACGCTCGTGGATTTATGTTGCGCTCTTGGTCGGGGACTGCTTATTCGCGTATTCGCAGCTCACCTACATACATCATGTCAGTATGTAGGCCGTTCACTATCCGCCACCTGTGACCCCCACAGTAGCCTGAAGCTCAGCCCTGTGCATGTGTGTGTGTGTGTGTGTGTGTGTGTGTGTGTGTGTGTGTGTGTGTGTGTGTGTGTGTGTGTGTGTGTGTGTGTGTGTGTGAATTTTCGTTTGAGTCCGATGTTTATCTGTAGGAGTTTCGTTCCATAGGTATTTAATATTGTGCCATTAACGGTTGCCAGATTTAGATGCGTTGATTTCGGGCTATTGGTTATTAATATATTCGATTTTACTGGGAGCACTGAGAGGTCTGCTCTTGTGTCGACTAGAAAAGTTAAATGATTGTTTTTGTCTTGGATAAGAATTCGGAAGGATCTCTGGCTTTATTCGTTTTTTTAGTTATTAATTTGCGTTGGATCTACAAGTATGGTCTCTTTGATATTTTTTCTGATTTATTCTTTTCTCGTAATTGTAATCTTTACTTACTTAATATACATTGTTATTCTTTCTTAAATTAATATGAAACAAAAATCAATTCCTTCTCTAATACCAGCCATAGCTGCCTGAGAAGTAGTACACAGAATAATTTATTATTTTGTATAAATGTTTGAAAATAATTTAAAAATGTAAAATGTAATTCAATAAATAAATAAAATAAAACGTGCAGGGTTAACTTTACGAATGTAATTGCCTTGAAAATACATATGATAGCTCATAAACATAAAATATTCAAGTTCAGGAAAGCATTGCCAGAAAACTGCGTAGCTCATGAACATTCTTCGGTACTGGCCAATTTTTCACAGCATCAATCTTCTCGGGATCGGTTCTGACTCCATTTTCTGTAATGATGTGTCCAAGGTACTTCACTTCTTTGTGGAAGAGATTGCACTTTACCGGATTCAACTTCATGTTGGCATTACTTATTCTTCTGAGTACTTCTTCGAGGTTCATTGTATGCTCTTCGAAGTTGCGACCCATTATAATGATGTCATCAAGATAAACTAGGCAGGCTTTCCAGGTTAAACCATGCAACACGCATTCCATTAGACGTTCAAATGTTGCTGGGGCATTGCATAAACCAAACGGCATCACATTGAACTCCCACAACCCATTGCCAGTAGAAAATGCTGTCTTTCGTCGATCTTCTGAATGCATTTCGACTTGCCAGTAACCACTCTTCAGATCTAGCGTGCTGTACCATTTGGCTCCTGATAGTGTATCCAGTGTGTCATCAATTCGTGGCAGTGGATAGCTGTCCTTAATGGTTACCTCATTCAGCTTTCGATAGTCTACACAAAAACGAGCTGACCCATCTTTTTTCTAACTAGCACCACTGGTGAGCTCCATGGACTCTTAGATGGCCTGATGACTCCATCACTTTTCATTTTGTCCAGCATTCCTTGCACTTCCTCGTGTTTAGCTAGTGGCAATCTCCTAGGAGGCTGTCTGATAGGATGAGCGTTTCCAGTGTTGATCCTATGTCGCACGATGTTTGTTCTTCCAACATCTTCATCTCCAGTAGAGAAAACGCTGCTCATCTTCGTTAATACCCTCTTGATTTCTTTGAATTCGGATGGATTCATTCTTTTACTAAGATCTTGAAGTATTACTGCTAATGCGGGATTGTTTCTCTGCATGAAGACCTTTTGCTCTTCTTGACAGCTGATTATCTCTTTTATGGTGCTACATTTGGCGATTTCTTCTCCATGATAGATGATCACTCGTTTATTTGAGAAGTTAATCAGTTGCACTGGAACTACCCCTTCTTTGGCTGTTACTAACGTTCGGCCAATCATAATGTTTCCCCCGAAGTCATTGTTAGCTGGCTCAATCATCACAGGTGAATTTTCGTCACTTTTATTTAGTAGCTTCTAATATCTAATTGTATTCTTTCTGTATTCTGTATTCTTTCTGTATTGTATTCTGATCTAATATAAAATTGTATTCTTTCATGAAGTCAAGCCCAATTATGCACTCATCTTCTATATCTGCTACAGTAAATCGGTGCCTAAATGAATTTCCTCCAAGGTGAACTTCTTGCTCGCTTTCTCCATGAACTAGAACTGTTTCACCCGTAGCTGTTTTTAGGGTGAGTCTTGCTGTATCGATCTGACTATCATGAACCACATCTAGACGCACTATCGATCTTGAAGCACCTGTGTCCAAAGTCAACATGCACGATTTGTTTCCAACGGTTGCCTCTAGGACTAAACTACTATTTTCTCTTATTACTTGTGATACCACCAATGTAGGGCATTGTAATTGAGTCAGCTTTCGCCCTTCAAAACTGGCACGATCTAGTTTACCGAATCCGGAACGCGGCATCTCTCTTCCGAATGCGGCTCCCATTTACATTCTCTTTGGATGTGCCCCAACTTCCCACAGTTCCAGCATCTTACTCTGCTAGATCTACTTCGTTGATTTCGTTCAGGTTTATCTTCCAAGCTTTTGACACGCATGATCACTTCATCAAGCGCTGCCTTTAGTGGTTCCTCAGCAACTTCGATCTGACGTTCCCTATCTGAGCCATACGCTCTTTTTCCAGCTTCCATTTGAAGGGCTAATGCTAAGACTTCCGCAGGTAGTTTCTTCCCGCTTAGATAAAGCTGGTTTCTCATTTGCACATCTCGAAGAGCATTGATGAATGTATCAGCTGCCAGTTCGTCTCGGTGTTCAGCGTTATAGTTCGGGTATGACAGATTTACCAGTCTCACAATGTGAGCCTCTAATTCTTGCAAAGTTTCGCTGACTCCTTGTTTTCGTGTTTTGAGCTGCATGCGATGGAGAGCTTGCATATGACTTTCCCCATATCTTACTTCTAAGGCCTGCATTAGCTTGCAGTAATCACGCTCTGTCGCTGATAGTGTCTGCAAAATTTCAGCAGCAGGTCCCTTCAATGCCAATATAAGCGCGTTTGCTTTTTGCTGTTGATCAACCCCAGTTGTTGCTATCTCAAATTGCATCTTAAATATCTGATACGATGTAGATCCATCAAATGCGGGTGTTTTTACTCTAGCTGGGGCTGAAGTAGTTGATAGATTGATCATGTTACCTGACTTTCCTTGTGCTATTTCTTGGCGTAATTCACTCGAAAGATTGCGTAGTTTCTCTTCATGTTCTTCGGTAACTTTCCGCAGCTCCCTTTCTATGTGGTTGATTTTGACTTCCGCACTGGATATACGTGACTCGATTACTTCACGTAGACTTTCTTGCTTTGCCATCATATCAGCAAATTGTTGTTGTTGAATGTTTCCTTGTTTGGCCGCCAATTGCTCTTGTTTGGCCATCATATCAGCAAGTTGTTGTTGTTGCTCTACTTTTTGTTCTGCTGCCTGTTTCTCTTGTCGTGCCATCATATCAGCAAGTTGTTGTTGTTGCTGTGCCATCATTTCTTTCATCAACACCATCATCGGATCAATTGTTGGGGCATTCTTAACTGGAGCTTCCTCCGGCTCTATTTCTATGACCTCTGTGTTTTCACCTGCTTCTTCTAACACTTTACGCAGCCGGAATGCAAGTTCTGCCTTCGTTCCATGGATTGGAGCATTCCTTTTCCTCAACTCGTCCTTCAGCTGGGTCTGGCTGAGATCACTAATATTTACTGTCCTGACCATTGTTTCAATAATCCCACTTCTGACACCACTGTAACGACTCTTCCTTGGTTCTTTTCGATTATTGAGCAAATGCGACAGCAAAAAGACAGATCTTCAGTTAACAAAATCCTAAACTTTATTTATCAACCAGTTACAGCAACTTCCGATTTTAATTACAATAAATTCCAGGGTCTCCAATTTATGCACGATAAACTTCACCGCTTTTCCACAATTTGAATCAATAATATTCGGAATCGTAAAATCTGTATTTACTATTCCACTAAGTTCAAATTCTTTCACTATTAGTACCCAGGCTCAACTACCACCGATTATTCCTTATACTTGCGAATATTTACAAACACTTTTAATTGCAAAATTAAAACTGACTATCTGATATTTTGTTCGCTTATTTATATTCAAAAACAAATAAGCAGAAACGTCTGGTAACTCAGTTTTTGTTGCCAGTGTATTTTATAGAAACAATAGGCCACACCTCATTTTAATTCATTAATGTAAAAATTTTGTTTTTTTTAAACGGCGTTCATGCTCCATGTAGGAGCGTTGCCAGGCTAATCAGCTTCACCACGGTCATTCGCAACAGCGACATAATTACCATGGCAGCCGATTTTTTTAAGGTCGTTTATTACGTCAGTCTCCCATTGTAGTCGTGGTCTACCTCGCGGTCGCCCACTCCCTGGGGTACTAACGTACATTTTTCTAATCATTCCAGACTGTGAATCGGCTCGTAGAACATGCCCAAACCAAGCAATCCTATTAGAACGGATACAACCTATTATATCAGGACCCTCAAGAAGGTCTCTGATCTCAAAGTTATATCGGGTTCTATACTCTCCATCGTCTGTCTTAAGTGGACCAAAAATGTAGCGTAATATCTTACGCTCAAATACAGATAAATGCGATTCGTCATTTTGTGTAAGGGTCCACGTTTGTGATCCATACATCACAACCGGTCTAATCAATGTCTTGTATAACTTGAGCTTGGTGTTAGTTGATACATACGGAGATCCAAGGAGAGGTTTGATTGAGTAGAAAGTTCGATTACCTGAAGCGATTCGAGCTTTTATATCTGTAAGTATGCTGTTGTTTGAGTCAAGCATTGATCCCAAATATTTAAAAGATTCAACTCCCTCAATTCGTTCATCGCCGCACATCAAATCTTTCTTCTCAGACTCTCTTGAAACATTCATATGTTTGGTTTTATTGTAGTTAATTTGAAGACCAATTTTTCTAGCTCCACTCTCAAGCGACTTAAAAGTCTCACTCATAACAGCTTCACTTCGGCCGAGGATGACAACATCATCAGCGTATGCAATCATCTGTACTGAGTTTATTGACAAGATATTGTTGTTAGTCGGTAGTTTCTTTTGACGGCACACATATTCCAAGGCTAGATTAAAAAGTATAGGAGAGATAGCATCACCTTCTCTTAACCCGGAGTCGACTTTAAAAAACCTTGATATTTCGTTCTCTACTCGTACACAACATTGAGAGTTCTGTACTGTCATTTTGCATAGTGATACCAGTTTACCAGGAATTCCCATTGACACCAGAGCAGACCATAGAGTCTCTCGTTCGAGAGAGTCGTAGGCCTGCCTGAAATCAATGAAAAGTTGGTGCACAGGTATGTTGAACTCTCGACACTTTTCCAAAATCATCCTTATCGAGAAAAGTGCATCGTTGGTACCTCGGCCACGCCGAAAACCACACTGATATTCTCCAAACAGTTGTTCAGCAAAAGGATTGATTTTGGATAGCAAAATGTATGAAAAGATCTTATATGCTGTGCAGAGGAGAGCGATTCCTCTGTAGTTTGCACATTGTAGGCGATTACCTTTTTTATGGATTGGTATCAGCATAGCTGTGTTCCAGTCCTGTGGCATGGCTTCAGTCCTCCATATCATTTGAACAAGTTCAAACAATCTTAAGGATAGAGTTTCACCACCATGTACAATCATTTCGGATGTTATATCGTCGATACCAGTAAAAATTTAATTTACATTAATTTATGCAACTTGTATTAGTTAAAGGGAGTTAACTTTTAATTCATCTTTGCCAGAGTCTGAATGTAGAAAACATTTAGGCAGAACGTATTGGTTATTTATGATTAAATTAAATTAACCCATTCTGGACGAAGTTTATTACAATATGTTAAGGACTATATAAGAACTAAGGACTATAGATATGTTAAGGACTATATAAATTTCATTTTTATATTTAAGTGAAATTCATTATGTCTGATCAATATTTTTATCACTTTACAATAAAAATATGATAAATATATCTGAGGTCTAGTTAATTCTAAGTTCGCGTTAACTTCATAAAACACACACAAACGATTGACGTTAGAATCGTGGGGATGACCTACATGACCCAAAAGATAAAAAATCTCAAGTCGGGCTTTACACAAAATAAAATATGCGAAACTTCACAAGGCAGTTCGGGCGCGCGACAAAAAGAGCGAACAAGAAAGAGACTTGCGTATCGTTAATATATCTAGGAATAAAAATGTAGAATCATCTTTTCCACTAAGCAATAATAATGAATCATTTATTTATAAATTAACAAGTGACAACTGTCGGAAACTCATTGAAAGTTAAATCACATATTTATAGACAAAAACAAAACTTCAAAATATTATGTAGTCTTAAAGTCGTAAAAAGCAGACTTAGTATCATCGGTTAATAATTCACTCCGGTGAAAAATCAAATGAATGTAATATGAATGCATAAGAAAACTCATAAACCTAAGATACGTTTTGTCCGTCTGTTCAAACTTTATATTATTAATCAAATTAATGAGTTTTTGATTAGAAAAATCTTATAAATGTAATTTCAATAACTTAAATTAGATTTAAGAGCAATACCTAACCTACTACTAATAATAATTTTTATTTTTTCATAGATATCAGATAAACGTTACGAATGTAAAATTTGTAATAAAAAATGTAAAAGCAACTATCTGTTAAACCAACATATGAAAAGTCATTCGGATAAAAAACCATATGGATGTTCAGAATGCAGTAAAACATTTGTGAAGAAACGAAATTGGAAATTGCACAAACGAATTCATGATCCGGAAAGAATGAAGGTAAGTGTAAATCATCTACAACCTACTTCGAACAAAATTTTCAAATGCATTAAACGTGATCTTTAAATTATTGAATTTTACATATAGTTTTCATGTCAATTTTGTAATAAGGAGTTTAAAGGAAAAAGGCAATGCGAACGTCATATGACGATCCATACACGTGAAAACCTGTTTCAATGTTCACACTGTCAAAAAGAATTTACATATAAATATGCGTTGGAAGTTCATATGAAAATTCATGCACGAGGAAATTTACAGGTAAAATTTTATTTCAGTTAACGATCTAATGGTTTGTATGAAAAAAAACTGTTAATAGTCTATAGCTTGTAAATATCTTCACGCTATATGTATTTGCTGCATTTTCTGTTATAAAGATAATGTCTCTTCTTGAAACTCTTTTATGTGAACTCTTAATTAACTATTAGTTCCAACTTCCTAGTAGTATGGTTTGAAGTTTGTTTGTTCCTTACAATAATCCATAAAATATTTCCATTTGTTGTAATATTTACAATCTTGATATTAATGCATCTCACTCTCCGATTACTAAATAATTTAAATGACCTTTATTTTAATATAACTTTTATTTATTTTATTTCACCAAAACTATAAAGTTTCTCAAACTTATTGATTGTAAATCAATGAAAAACATACATTAATTTAATACTGTTAGAGATACACTTAATAACATTTTATAAAATGTGAATAACATATATTGCTATACAAACATCAAGAAATGTGTTTAAGTTCAACCAAAACAATTTACAATTATATTATTTTACATAAAAAATTATTAAAGAAAACTTGATGCGATTAAATGATAAATCTTAATAATGGTACAGGAAAAACAAAAATTTTTTTTTAGTTTTTAGAAAAACGAGAAGTTTTTTTAATTCAGGAAAAACTATTATTGAATTATATTTTGTTTTTCAAAATCAACGAAAAAATCATTGCATACTAAATTGAAATTTTTAAATTTTTAATTTAGATGTTCGCCACAACACTCCCCCCCTAGTGCCATCGCAGATGGGACTATATGAAAAGAGAAGAAAGGGAATTTAATATGCCGTAGCATTAAGAAAGCGAGCAGGAGTTCTGGTAGTTCGACCTGCTCGGGTTGTTGCAGCGGAAGGGCTAAAGATGAACGTTTGCGGTGTTAAATTAAATTTTACCTTTTTAGCCGTTTTAGTGGCGTTAGTGTTGAGTTTTCCATCCTCTGTAGGAGTGAAAGTGGAAGGTAAAGATTTGAAGATGTCCGAAGAAGAAGATTGGACGTGGTCTGTTGTCAAATGGTATAACATAACAGATCGGACGGTGTAAATACAATTATACCTAAGGCTACATACAATTATACCTAAGGCTACAGTAATGATAATTAAACCCACACCACAATATTTTATACATAACAGTAGTAATTCTTGAACAGACATTTTTGGTATATAGTGTTTCGTAAGAAAATTGTAAAATTGATTTAAATCTTCGAAATTTTCAGAATGACTCATAAGAAAAGCGTCGCCTCTAAGTTGTCCTGTAATCAGTTTCATAAATATTTTTTTACCTTCTTCCGATAAAAAATAGTATGCATCTTTGCAATGCTTCAAAAAAACATAGAGATCCTCCACGGCTATATTATTGCGACTACCTGTAAAACTGAATTAACTAGACCATCTTAACAATGCTTTCGTATGTGTCACTCGTCTCATTTTTTAAATTTTTGTTTAGCGCTGACGATAAGGATTCGTGTGTTGGTAAGGTCAATATAGATTTTAACGGTAAACCCGACTTTTTGTATAGTTTCTCGTAAAAGGTTTTTGGTTCTTTTCACTACCACTGTCAGACTCCTCACTTCTGGTTTCAGTTTCGTTAATTTCTATTGTAGATTTTCCAATTTTGTTTGACTTGTCAGTATTCTGCGTGTTATACATTTAATTAGTCATTCTTTTTTAAATAACAATTTATTTTGTTCATATTTTTTGTAAAATAATTTTAATTAATTTAATTTGAAAATAAAAATTTTGAACGAGAGAGAGATAATTTGCTAACTGATTTTTATTTTTATGCTTAAAATTTTATTCGTAAAAAGAAACTGTGTCTTATTTTGTTTATCTAATAAATACTATATTAAAGATTATGTAAAAAATAAATTATAATAAATCTAAAACTCACCAAACTTCATTTTTTTCACTCATATCGTTGCTTGAATTTTTGTTGTTGTGATGATTTCTTGATGGATGGATGGTTGGCTTAAAATTTTGGAGAATTTTGACTTTTCTGAATGAACCAAGTCGTTGATTGCTGCGTTGAGTTGATTTTAAATCTTGTTACTTTGGCTTTGTTTTTTTATTTATTTTTCTGGATGAACTGAACGGCTGTATGACTTAATATGGCTTAGTGGTATCCCTTAAATTCCTCAATTATAGTGATAAATGTTTTCTTTGATTTGTTATCAATACATTGTTTGTTTTTTCACCAAAAACTTTATAATATTTGCGTAACACCAAATAATTAAAATTTTAAGGGTTGCAGTTAGATTTTTGATTTTTTATTTGACTGATTTTGATGCTGGTTGTTAACAGAATTAGTTTTATTTTTAATATTTCACTTTTAAATTTGTATTGTGCTTTGCAGGATTTAAATGTTGTAGAATTTATAAAAAATTTTTTTATATGATTTCTCGGTTTGTATATGCGCAATTTCACGAAGATTCAACAACGTTTTGACTTGACCCTTTTTAATTTTGATAATTTTTTGTTTATAGATAGTCTTTGATAAATAACAAATACAAGTTCTCTTAGAATTTTTTTTTTCGACCAGGGGCCCCTCAATTTTTGTTATTTTGTGATGTGAGTGCATTTTGACGAGCGATTGTAGAAAAACTACTCAATCGATTTTCATAAATGATATGTCTGAATCTGAATTAAAAATCGCCATTTTTATAATTTTCCTTCAGAACAAAAAAAACTGATTCCCGACAGTCATATGCACAACGAACTTTATCTCTAAAACAAAAAATGATGCTAGTCCTAAATTTTCACAAGTTGTTAGATATAAAATAAGCTTCAATTTAGTTTAAATAAAAAAAAAAGGCTATGCCATCTTTTTTTCAATTACACCATTTTTTCTTATGTTACACCGTTAAAAATTATTTCAAAAAATTAACAGTGTACATTTTTAAAAACTTTGTTCTAATACCTATTCAACGACATATCATTTATGAAAATCGATTGAGTAGTTTTTCTACAATCGCTCGTCAAAATGCACTCACATCACAAAATAACAAAAATTGAGGGGCACCCTGTGAAGACCCCTGGTCGAAAAAAAAAATTCTAAGAGAACTTGTATTTTTTATTTATCAAAGACTATCTATAAACAAAAAATAATCAAAATTAAAAGGGGTCAAGTCAAAACGTTGTTGAATCTTCGTGAAATTGCTCATATATAACTTTGAGAAAATGTTCACTTGATTTTTATGTATCGATATATAATATTCACTTTAAAAAAAATTTCCTGTTTTAATTTAATTTTTATTTCACTTATCACCATACAGCCAGTCGTGGCTGTTTCCCGGCTGCGCCAATGTTATGGACCCCGTACCGTCAAGTTATACTTAATAATGTCTTTTAAAAATAAAACAAAATCACTTTAACTTTTAATCAACTTTTTATTTTATCAAAATATTATCTAAAGGGAATTTTTCCACTTTACCAGTTGACGGTTTAATTCGGAGTCGCTCAATATTATTTCTAGTATTCTTAAAGTTAATTTAAATTAAAAAACAATTGGAGGGGAGTGTTAGTACATAAGTCTATGAATTTATTTTATTTGTTATTTGGGGAAAATTGAAGGAAATGGCGTGATTACAATCAATTTATTTGTTATTGGTCAAAGCATACCACTTTAATTATAAATTAATTATAATGCTTTGACCTACATCAAGTAATTGTTTTTCATAACAATTATTCCGAAGTCAACAAACTGATTTGAAACATATTTACATTTTTGCAAACATAATTTAAAATTATTATTTGCAAAACTGTATGAACCAAATCAATTATTCTGTTCAAAATAATTATTATGAAATTAAAATGCTTGTGTCGCATTTTGATGAGTTTGGGTATATGGAAATAAGGTTTTTTGATAATTAAAGATTGGGAAATGGAATTGGAGGAACTAGGAACGAAACACCGGCATCACTATATATTGCGTTACGTAATTTGCGAACAGCTCTTTAATATTAAATCCTTTGCCAGACAAAACGCATTGTTAGCAAAACAGAGAGAGGAGACGTAATTTGTTGAATAATATATTTGTTTTCCACTTATATACACTCGTTGATATAAATTTATTTAAAAAATAAAATATTTTTTATTTTCTACGATCCTCAGAAGTAATCTTAAAACGCGTTAAACTTTATCTTAATTTTTACATGCAGTTTTTATACCAATTTCGTAATAAGGAATTTTACAAAGTTAAAAAGGAATCAAATGTCATATAGGAATTCATACACCCGAAAACATGTAACAATAAATTTACATGGAAAGGTGCTTTAAAAGCCAAGATTATGTCGAGCTACCTCGTAGTTGTGATTTGAACTCGGAGGACCCGCCTTCGATACCGGCAATACTGATATTTTTTGTGAATTATTCTTTTTTTAACGACACATTTTCCAAGGCAAGAATGTTGATCTCAAATGCAATACATTTGTGTTTTCACTCTCAGTCCTTAGTCTAAATTACGAAAGTTGTGTCGAGCACGTAGTGGAAAATTCATTTCCTTACAGTAACAGGTAGTACCACCTCCGAAAGTTGTAAAAGCATAAAATTCCCATTTTGGGTAACTGCTAAATTTTCAACATATCGTTTCTAAACATCGTTTGAAATAATTATATTAATTGTTAAAACCATTCGATTTTAATTTATTGCCCATTGGATTGTTCTCATCGCTGACAATTAGCAAATTTTAAAAACAAACTAAGTTTTTTCTATTTCTTTTCAGTCTTCTTGTAAATTATGTAATAAGAAGTTCATAACCAAAGGTGAACTTAAAACACATATGGAAATTCATAAACGTGAATTTGGTTTGTATAAATGTTCTGAGTGTGATAGAGAATTTACAGGACTAGAAAATTTGAAGCAACATTTCAAAACTCATGGAATAGAAAGATTTCAGGAAGGATTACCGGTAAGAATTTATGTAAGGTTTTGTGGTCATTAGTAAGCAAAACAATTGTTTGCAATGAATGTTCTCAACATCATTTTGTTTTTTTTTTTAAATTGTTGTGTTATAGGAATTACAAAATTACAAAGCAGGAGGTCTCTTATCAGATGTCGATGGCAAATCGATGAATAAATGTACAACCTATCCTAAAGCCTTATCCAAAATTATAAAATCGGAGACAATGGGTTCAACTGAAACAGACTTAACCGGATATATTGATACCGCAAAACCTGAAGTAAGTCGCTTTTCTTATCTATCGAAATTTAGTCAGTTGTAAAAATAAATTTGTTTATAACTTTTGTAGACATAAATTATTCATTGTCCATGTGTGCGTTCTGTCATTTTGACATGATGTTTTGAAAATTTTGATATTTCAAGTTCTTTTAATAATTAGTTAAAGTTAAATGTTCCTGCTATTGACATATGAGTTAACGTGAGATATCAAATCCCCCTTGCAAAAGGTGTAAAACAAACAAAAATAGATTTGCGTCCATTTACCTCTTTGAAGGCGTGTTGTTGTGGGACCTTGGTCTTAGAAAGTTCCTGTGTTGTTATGACACATATTTTAATTTCTACTACACAGTATATTTTATTTACAAAAACATAATCGAGTTAAACCAACTCAAATACAAATCTTCTGGAGAAAAAATCATAATTTTTGACGAATGTGTCTGCATTAAAAAATTAATGAATGAATTCACATTTCACGAATGACTTAACGCCACGAAAAAACGGTTTAGTACATAATGCAAACCTTTTTTTGATACAATTTTTTATTTGTGTAATCGAAATTGTTAAAATAATGCAATTCGTTTATTAATTAATTTTAATTTACTTTTTCTTAGCTCAATATTGAAGAAAACGAATCATCTCATTTGGCTTATAACACCTGTTACAGTGAAACGATTTGTAAAGAAGAAGTAATGTTGTCTGATGAGAACGACTGAATCAACATTTCAAAACTGTAATTAATAAAGACAAAACTTTATAAAATATTGAATCGTTTTTTTTTAATAATTTTATTTTTTTAAATGGGGAATTTGAAATTATTTCCTATTTGTATTTCAGTAATTTAGTTTAATTCTTTCCGCATTTCCATCGATTTGATTCGATTTAAAATTTGACCAGAGGGATTGATGTCGAAAATCGCATTGGTGCACGGAGAATTGCAGTGAACATACAATTGCATAAAGTTATACAAACGATAACGAAAATATAATACCGTAGCAAAATACGGTGTAAATGAAGAAAATGTCTTAAATTTATATTAGGTCAACTTACGAAAATAGAGCCAGAAATTAAAAATGAACGCAATCCAAGAAAATCGCTATTTACACTTCATTAGTCAATTGACTGCCGACGATAATACAAGTGCAGATGCATTATTTATGCATCCGATAATGAAACGGCCATAGTAGAGACTAACTTTGACTACGATACTATCATATCACTGCATAAAAAAACAGAATTAGAATTTCAAATTTCTTTTCTAGTTCCGTCCGTTCAACGATGCAGTTAGAACTTTAAAACCTACAGGTTTCGATATAGTTTGCAAAATATCAACGGGTAACAACAGAACCGTCTTAAACCTTTCGTAGGCCCTAGGCACATTACAATATATATTATGAAAAAGAAATCAGTACACCAGAATTTTGTTCTGAACAGCATAAATTGGATTTGGATTTTCAACATTGTAATTTGAATTTTCAATTGTATTGGAATAGTTGATTGCGCATAGCACCGTTAAATATAAGTTTGCATAATGTGTGTGTTTTTATGAATATGGGCATTCTTTTACAAACCGAACAACTTTTTGACCAACACATTTTGGATTTGGCTGAAATTTGTTTGTGGGTTTTATATTGAAAAAAAGATAAACGTGTTCTAGATTTTTTTTGATTTTTTTGGAAATTAGAGTGGTTTTATAAATTACGAGAGTTTCGTAATTTTTTGCTTGCAGACTTATTTTAAAAAATTAATGACTTCGGTTCTATTAAGATAGAAATTTCTATTTTAGTTTATTTTAAAGTAAAAGGATGCAATTTAAACCAAAAAATAAAATCAATAAAAATTATTAACAAATTCTTATTGTTATCAACAAATAAATTGTTAAAATTAATTTTTAGTCTTTGTCCCACCCACGTGATGAGTTTTTAGTATGACCATCGTATTGTAAGTTTAATTTTCTACAAAAACCGTATTTTTTATTAATGGAGAAATTATTTTTACTATTAGAAATAAATTAATTTATCGAGCGCGGAACGACAAGAAATTCCATAAATGGGTCATTCTTTTACATACCGAACAGATTAGGACAAATTCTGACCAACACATTTTTGATTTAGCTTTTTACGGGTTCTATATCGAAAAAACAAATATACGTGTTCCAGGATTTTGTTTTTCTTTTGTTTTAGAATTTAGAGCGGATTTAAATTTCGAGAATTTCGTGATTTTCAGCTTAAAGACTTATTTTCAAAAAAAGGATCTTTTAACTTTAAAATAAAACATAACAGAAATTTCTATCTTTAATAGAATCGAAGTTATTAATTTTTGAAAATAAGTCTTCAAGCCAAAAATCACGAAATTCTCGAAATTTGAAATCGTTCTATTTCCAAAAAAATCCTTGAACACGTTTATATTTTTCGATATAAAACCCCTAAAAAAATTTCAGCCAAATCAAAAATGTGTCGGTCAGATTTTTTGTCCAAATCTGTTCGATTTGTAAAAGAATGCCCATGCGGGCATAACTATGTGCATTATTGAAATGCATGAATAACTATGTGCATTATTCAAACAGATCTCAGCGTGCGAATTTTCAAACTTACATCATTCAAGGTTTAATTTTATACTTTGTATTTATGTCGGATTCGTTTTGCCAAAAAAATTGCTCCCCCTTTTTCCTCTCAGATCAATTTTTTTGTGACATTACATGTTCTATATGTCCAAACAAGTGATCTTTTTTGCCCTAAAAGATATTTTTGAATCTAGATTTTTAGCTAGAGCAAAGCATAAGATACAATATATAACACAATAGCTATATATGTATGTAATAAAGGCGTAAAGTATGTCTTTTCCGCGTGAGAGTGAAATTATTACTTAAGGCGTTAGCCGAGAGCAACAATCACTCGAAAGCAAAAAAGATAATTTATGCCCGAATTGCATACAAGATTTTTTGTACGAATAAGATTCTGTATTACTTGCATAAATTAAAATACATATATTTACACAAAACAGTACAATAATTTTTTGAGAAAATTGTTTAATCCAAGTAGTTTTGTTTTTTTCATATTTATTTTCTAAATTTCTATAGCAACCAATTTTTTTTAATTTCTATATTAATTTATTTAAAACATTTTGTTTTTCAGTTGTATTTAAGCTATCGTATAGATATGTATATTACAGGTTTTGCAGTCCAAATTCAACATTTTGCAAATCAAATTCAACATTTTGCAATTCAAATTCAATTTTTGCATTTCAAATTCAAGTTTTTGCAAATCAAATTCAATATTTTTTAAATCAAATTCAACATTTTGCAAATCAAACTCAATTTTTTGCAAATAAAATTGAAGAGCAAAAAATTGAATTTGATTTGCAAAAAGTTGAATTTGATTTGCAAAATATTGAATTTGATTTGCAAAAAGTTGAATTTGATTTGAAAAAAGTTGAATTTGATTTGCAAAAGTTGAATTTGATTTGCAAAATGTTGAATTTGGACTGCAAAACCTGTATCGTGTTTTGTAAAATATATTTTGAATAATCGTTAAATGCAAGTAATTTTTTGTTTATTTTTTTTCTAAATTTCCTCCAAATTATTTAATTTTAATTATATATAAAATTACAAACGAACAAACAAATGAGTAGATTAAACAATTTTCTCAAAGTAAAATTTCACAAAACATACATGTCTGTAAATATATGTATGTTTTTTTGGAAATAGTCACTATGTATTTTGTTCTTTTGAGTTCATTTGATGTTGTCAAAAATATTTACACTTTAGGGCGTAAAATAGTAATAGTAATAGTTTGGGCATTGTTTTTTCAATTTGCATTGTTTTTTCAATAGGAAAAAAATGTCTGCCTTGTGCACAATTTTTGAATCGTAAAAGTGCAGTTTAATCGTACAAAATACATTTATATATGTCTCTCAAAATTAGTAAACAAACAAAACGCCATTTACTTGTGATTTTTAAAGTGAAATAGTTTTTGTTTAAATAAAGGTTTTTTTTAATCGTATTTTAATTTAAAAATTAATAATAATAGTAGAAATAAAATTATTTTGTTTGCTTTGTATACATATGTACATATTTTATTTTTTCTTCGTAGGCCGTCTTAAAGTTCGTAGGCCCTAGGCACAGTGCCTATCGTGCCTATTGGGTAAGACGGCTTTGGGTAACAACCGTTCATACATCGCATAGAAGCATAACAATTCAAATTGTTACACCCTGGAATCCTTCATTACTTCTAATGTATAGCTGCTATATCTTAAGTCTCAACTTATGAAGAACGATGCACAGATAATCAAAACTTTTGGCCGAATTAACGAAAACTTTAAATTAGATAACAATCGGCACACCATCCACAAGCGCTAAAATTAGCACTAATGACAAAGAGCAACATCGCAGGGTAACGCTTGGAAGTATATAGGATTCTTTTAGGTATTAAAGCAACCGTGAAAGAAGATCTGAGATCTTCACCAGGAGAATTTCTCCTCGCACAAACACTAAAACTGTCCGATTAATTCTTCATCGAAAATTAATCTTTTATAACACGTCAAAAATCATTTTTGTAGTACCGTGCACAAGCTCATCCCATTAGCTACACTGCAGAATAAAGATGACGTTATGTTTGGACTGAACGCCTTAGGAAACTGAATTAATATTTGTCAGGAGAAAGCAAGATAAGCGGAAGTCTTTATCTACGAGAGGATGTATTGTTGGTAGTAATACATATTGTTACGTTTTTCCAACCTTACTTCGAATTGGCCTTAGTCTCAATTCGATAAACGTAATTCCCAATCTCTTCCTGAGTTCGATCACTGATTAGTAAGCACAAACACCAGGTTTTATTAAGTATTCAACAACTTAATTGTTCCACAACAATAGGAAAACAATATTCCTAACTAGAATATTCTTTTATCAGCTTCAGAAACTCCAACGGTTGATTGTAGAAATTTCCAGTTTAAAATAATACACAAATTATTTCTACTTAATAACACTTTAAACTTTATTTACAAAATAACTTTACACAAAAACTAATTTAAAGATCACTTTTATAATTTTAACTTCACTATCGCAGGTTTAAAATAAAACTAATTAAAAACTACAAGAAACAATTTCCTTATATACATTCTGCTTAATCTCTAGAAATTTCTAGGTCACTTTTTAGAAACCTTGAGAAAATATTAGAATATTCGATTATTTTACGTTACGTTGATTTGATTCATAAAATCATAAAACAAATAGACCTTAATTCTAAGAATATGTACAACAACAACAATGTTCATTTCATTAATCTGTTGTAGTATTTTGTTGATTTGATTTTCCTAGAAGTGACCGTAATCGTCTAGATTTTTCTGTAATCGTCTAGATTTTTCTGCAATCGTAACAATATATTTATATTTGAATAAATCAATTCTACACCATTTACGGTGCATGCACAATGAAAAAACGTTTACTCACTAGATTTTAGCAATGTGCTGATATTATTTTTTAATGCATTGTAGTAGTTCAATGCAATGTAATAGTAGCAGTAGTGAGTAGTATTTAAATTATGTAACTTTAAAATTCTCTAAAAAATTTTTTTTTAATTTATTAGTTTTCAAACAAACTTTGATCTCATATCATAAGTGATAAACATTTCCTCCACCGTTTCTCCACCTATTTAAGTGAAGGAACAAAAATATCATTAATATTATGAAATCGCAATTCGCCATTTGGGTGAAATATGATCTAACATTTAATCCTTTTACAAAACCCCCTATATTCTTCAGTATTAATATCGGGAGTTTTACCTTATATCATTACCCGTTTTTAGATTATTTTTCAACAACAACGTTAGGGAATAGAGTATTTTTATTTTCCTTAAACGTCAAAATTTGTGCATGTAAAATCATCAAAATTGATTGATTTTCCTTGCAAATTTGGTTATTTTGATTGCAAAAGTGTTTTACAAGTGAATTTTTGAAAACAATGATTAATTAAATTGTTAATTGTGTTGTGCTCTTAAGTTTTTAATGCATTAGGGATACTGAAATAATTCAAATATGGAAATTAAATCAACCTTCAGTTCTTCAGAAGTTTTATATAATATTGTTTATTTATTTATTTATAGTATGATGGCAAACAGGCCTAGGCCCGATTCTTGCCCAGAAAAAATAACATCTATGTATATAAAATTGAAAGTATATAAGTTTGTCATTTATGCATTAATACACCATTCATCCGATCATCATGAAACTTTGGGAAGTTGTTGTGTAAACTTGTGTATAGGTAACAGGCAATTTTTTTTTTTAAATGGAACCCCAGGGCCATTACAATTATCTTAGGGGATTCTGCCTAAATGTTGATAATAATTTAATTTGATTTTTCTTTAAATATCGTTTTATATGGTTAGATTCCTTTGATCAATTTTTTTTTGTTGAACATAATTTAATGAAATTGAAAAATGAAAGTATAATCTGAAACAATTATATTTATATATCAAAACTATATGTATTTGAACATCATGATGTTAAAAATATGTTATTGGTTTGCAATTGTATGTAATACATGTTTCTTCAACTAAGAAAGATAGTTTATAAGATCGACTGTGGCGGCGTGGTCGTGGTTCTACACAATTTAATTTTGTTTGTTTATTATTTAACTTCTTGTGTTGTGGACTGTATTTTATAAATGTGATTAAAAAACGACAAATACTTGTTATCAACACTTTTATTATACTAAAGTTTTACATTTTAGATTTTAACAAGCGAGTCGACATGCGACTTATTTTTATGAAATACAAAAGAAGAAGGAAGGCAAAACAAATATGCCGGAAACTTATAATTTTTTAGTACACATAATAACATTTTTTTTACTAAAGATGGCACAAGTGATAATTATAACAATTGTACTAAATACATTCATATTTATTTTTGTCAATTTAAATTATTGCATATTAGTCGCGTTTTTTCTTCGGACAACTGTCCGGGACAGCGATTGTTTTATTTATAATTTTTCGTTCAAATTAAAATTATTTCAATTTTGATTGCATAAATATTAAATATTTATCGTTTATCCATCCATTTTTTCTCTTTAAAATAAATTGACAAATTAAATTTATTTTTACCAGTTCGCAACAAATCTTGTGTTTTATCGAGAGCAGTTCAGAACAGGTGAGGGAACCCAGGCAAGAAACTGTAATCGAAATCGTTTTGTAATCGATAGTTTCGAATTGGAGAAAAGGAGGCATTCCTATTGTATATTGTCATCGCACTCTAATTAAAAAATATGGCGTTTTGACATTTAAAATTATTCATTTTTCATTTTCGTAGTCGCGCCTAAAATGTATTTGTTGATAAATTAAACAAATATTGTATAATATAATATTTTTAAACAGTAAGTATTTTTAATGTTATGTATATATAAGAAAATGTGTTATCTGTCTAGACTAGATTTATTTTATTTTTATCCTAACATAACCTATAATTTGAATTTACAGCATTTATTGATTTGATATATACATCTATAAACTATTTCTTTTAATGGTATTTTTTTCTCATTTCAGGTTCACATTTTGATATATACATCTATATTTCTAAAAACATTTTCTTTTAATGGTACTTTTTCTCATTTCAGGTTCCCATTCACATTTATCGGTTTTTTTAAGTTTTTTATATTTAGTTTTAATAAAAAAATGTAAAATATGTATTTTATATTATAATAAATAAATTTATTATTTAATATTATTACAAATATTTTAAAACACAACCAAAAATACGTACGATACTCTAAACTTTCAATTACATTGTCACTAGTAGTTTCGATTTTGTATCGAAACAGGTTACGATTAAGTCTCGATTACATGTCTTACTAGGGCGAACACGTTGTTCTAAATGTAATCGATACAGTATCGAAGCTAAATCGAAACATGTTTCGATTATATGATTGCATGTAATTGATACCCAGTAAAAGTGTTATACCAGATTTACTAGTAACTTACTATTAACGCGTTATAGTAACAAGACCAAGACAAACCCAAGACCGCTCGAACAAAATGTCCCACCTCGTCTTGTGTAACAAGTCTAGGGTTTGTCTGGTAAGACGTGTCTTTAGGTTGTCTGGTCAGACATGTCTTTAGTTTGTCTTGGTTAACCTAAACCACAAAGTAACCTTGTTATATAAATATTGATTTTTGTAAATAAAATACATTTTTATAATTTTAAGTTTTTATTGACTGTAAATAAATATAAATATATATTATTTCTTAAAGAACTAATTCAATATTAAATAAAGAACTAAAAACAATAATACAACAATTAATAATATTAAACAATTCAATATTTTATCAAATAATATAATCTGCAAAACTAAAATGGCATTAAATTAAACTAAAAGAATTACAATTATAATTCTCTTAATTTAAAACATATCAACATTTAATTGATTTGAATACTTACTTTTATAGAATAATACTTACAACTATTGTATATTTTCCTTATTAATTTTTAAAATAAATTTGGCTTATTCAATATCAAACATAAACTTTAACATGATTTAAATGAAATGGCCGACATATATTATAAAGTCGTAAAGACATTGGTTCAAACCATATATTCTTGAAATTAGTTTTGATCTTTTTCATATTATGCGATGGCGCTATAAGAGATATATGTCTATCTCGCTTCCTCTAATGCACTCTTATGAATGATAACAAACTAAAGACCTGTTACTATAGTAACAAAAAATCTAGTGGGTACCGCATCGATTACAAATCAATTACGTACTACCTGGGAAATAAACAATGGGACATTTTTAGTACTATTTTTGAAATTAACACTATCTTCATGTATGTTTATTTTTAGATGTCAAAAACATTACATATATGTACATACGTATATACGTACAAAACAAAAAATTAAATTTAATCTTTAATTTAATTTTTTTTAGTTCGAATCTCGTCGTTTAAATATAAAATATATGGCTCTTCATGAAATAAACAAATATAACACAAGCGTAAACAAACATTAATGGCGATTGTCAAAATATTCACTTGAAGCTAGCTACAATTTAGTTCTAAAAATTTCCCTGTATTTTACCAATATTTTTCTCTGTATTGGACAGCCAGTTCGAAGATAAAACGCGACTATTGTCAATAAGTTACTGAACATTCCGGCCACCTTGAAATAATTTTTTTTTTTTTTTTTACATAAAGTTTAAATAATTAATCATACAAATTATTTCGAAATAACAAAATAAGCAAAATGCTTAGTCCTTAATAATAAGTATGTTTTGTTTTAAAAATAAAAAAATTACATGAAATAAATATAAGTTCAATTACACAATGACAGTTGCCATCGAGTGATGTTTTTGATTTCATAAATTTAATCAAAATTAATTCCAATTGTATCAATTTAACAATGGACAGACGAAACAATTAAAATTTTTTAATATTTTTTTTTTTTTTAAATGTTTCAATTTTGGAAACTTAAACGGATTGATCGACAGATGGTAACTCTTGTTCAATTGGTAGGACAGAAATTTTCGTAATAGCTCTTCGAAAAGTACCAGTAGCAGTTCGCACGGTAACCACACGTACTAAATTATCATCACCTGGGGGGAGTTTCTACAACGCGACCCATGACCCAATTCATTGGAGGAGTATTGTCGTCTTTCAATAAAATTAAATTACCAATCTCAACATTTGTACTACTGTTTACCCATTTTTGGCGTTGTTGCAACTCTGATAGGTATTCTGCTGACCAACGCTGCCAGAATTGTTAAAAGGAATGTTGTAACCGTTGGTATCGAGAAAGTCTATTAAAATCTAAATGATGAAGAGATGGTTCAGGGATTGAATTAATTGCGGTTCCAATAAGAAAATGACCTGGAGTTAAAACCGAAAGGTCTGATGGATCGTTTGAAATTGGTGTCAGAGGTCGAGAATTTAGACATCCTTCTATTTATATAACCAACGTGTTCAGGACTTCATACATGAACCTTTTATTACATATAATACGTCGAAGGTGGTGTTTGGCGCTCTTCACGGCTGCCTCCCACAAACCTCCGAAATGAGGCGAGCGTGCTGGAATTATATTCCATTGAATGCCTTCTTCTGTGCAGTATTTTAGCAATTCATGTTTATGAATTTCGGAGTCGAAAAGTTTTTTCAATTGCTTTAGTTCAGATTGAGCTCCGATAAAGTTCGTTGCATTGTCGCTAAAAATATTGGAGCATCGTCCTCTTCGAGAAATAAAGCGTCTTAGAGAATCCATAAATGCATTGGTAGACAAATCCTGAACCACTTGCAAATGTACTGCCTTTGTGGAAAACCAAACAAAGACCACTATGTATTCTTTTGTTATAACATTTGAACGAATTTTATATATGAGGTTAAATGGACCACAATAGTCGATACCAACATTTGGAAAAGCTCGAAATGGTTGACCGCGTTCGGCTGGCAATTGACCCATAAGTTGATTGATTGACGCAGGTTTTGTCCTGAAACATCGAATACAGTTATGAACTATTTTTCGGCACAACTGTCTTCCGCCAATGACCCAAAACCTTTGTCGTAAAAAAGAAAGTAAGGCTTGTGGTCCAACGTGCAAGTTTCGAAGGTGTTCATTTCGAACCAAAGATACAGTGAATATATGATTTGATGGAAGTAAGATTGAATATTTTTGATCATGCGATAACTTTGAATTTTTTAACCGGCCACCAACGCGCAATATACCGGTATCATCGAGAAATGGATTTAATTTAAGAATTGGACTTTGTTTAACAACTGATGTTTTAGATTTTAGTTGTTTGATTTCTGCAGAAAATTCATCGGATTGAAGGGATTTAATTAATCCCTTTAAAGCGTTATCAATTTCTTGAGTTGACAACTCATCAAATTTGCGATTTGGAACAGTTGATTTTAAGTTATTTGCAAATCGCAAACACAGAGCGGATATTCGAAGCAGTTTGTTGTAGTCAGAAAAACGTTTGATAAGATAGTTTTGCGGCTTGGTTATTACGAATAAATTTTTAAGTTTACAATATTCATTTTCTTCAGAGCAAGAAAACGTAACCTTTGGCAAGTTCCAATCGTCATTCGTTATCATGTTGTAACAAAAATGGAGGTCCTTGCCACCATAGAGTAGCGTTTGATAATTGGTGTAATACCTCGCGATACCAAATCTGTCAGGTTTAATTCGGAAGGTATATGTGCCCAAAACTCAGAAGGAGCAATATCTTGGATTTGCGAAACTCGATTTGCAACGAAGGTTGCATATTTGGCTGGCGATAAATTTATTCGATGAGGCGTGATCTTGAAGTCAGACCAAAGCTTAATTTTATTAAATTTTGTTTGTAATGACTCGTTAACTTTTTCATATAGCTGTAAAAGTAATAATGAAGCGCATTACTCTAAACGAGGTATGGTTTGAGCTTTAACTGGGGCAACCCTAGACTTAGCGCAGAGTAACTGACAGTCATCGATTATTTTTGTCGAAAGTGCGAATATATATACAACAACCATATCCAAGCTCCGATGCGTCTCCAAAGCCATGAAGTTCGATATGGACTCAACCTCAGTTGGATTGATGACACATCTTGGAACATAGATACGCTCCATTGAATTCAATTGTTTGATAAAATCGATCCACTCAGTTTTGTTGGGTTCAGGTATTTCCTCATCCCAATTTAAATTTGGAATTGGCCATAAATTTTGCAGAAATTTTTTAGCGACAAAAATTACTGGGGCACAAAGACCAAGAGGGTAAAAAAATTGGGATATTTGAGATAGAACTGTTCGTTTTTTAAGAACTGAATGCGGTTGAATTTTTTCTAAAGTATTAAAAGACAGGTAGGTATCAGATTTACAAACAGTTTATTATAATTATATATAAATCAAAAAGAACATGTTACTAGTTCAATAGCTTAAAACGTATATACAGGGTGAGTTTTTTAAAAAATGCCAGGCTTTTATCTCGAGAACCATGCTAGATGGGACAAAATAATCCAAGATAATATTTGTTAAGCGTCGAGGGGGACGTCCAATGGTAATATTGAATGACCTTGAAACTCATAAGTATTGGAGATATATGCCAAAATAGGTTTTTTTTAAATTAGAACCTATACATTTAATATTTTTTTTTAATTAAGTAAATCAAACTACACACTTTTTGCCTACAAAATTTTTTTGTAAAGTGTACGATTTTGTAGATATGATGAAAATTGATTTGCACTAAAGCAAACGTGTCTTCGCTAAGTTCTTCAGAAAAAAAATAAAATTTCGATAAATTAAAACAAAAATAATGAAAATCATTCATTAATTTAAATATTATTGCATTGTGGTCTACTGCGTGAAATTGATTTTCGTTTTTTTTTTTGATTTATTGAAATTTTATTTTTTTTCTGAAGAACTTAGCGAAGACACGTTTGCTTTAGTGCAAATCAATTTTCATCATATCTACAAAATCGTACACTTTACAAAAAAATTTTGTAGGCAAAAAGTGTGTAGTTTGATTTACTTAATTAAAAAAAAATATTAAATGTATAGGTTCTAATTTAAAAAAAACCTATTTTGGCATATATCTCCAATACTTATGAGTTTCAAGGTCATTCAATATTACCATTGGACGTCCCCCTCGACGCTTAACAAATATCATCTTGGATTATTTTGTCCCATCTAGCATGGTTCTCGAGATAAAAGCCTGGCATTTTTTAAAAAACTCACCCTGTATATGATATCTATTAGATAATATGACAAAAAGACTTCATCTAGTGGTGAACATTAAAATCAAAATTAAAAATATACTGCATGTAAACAATTCAGTATTTGACAGTACGACATTTCATTCTTGATACTCCCACTAAATAAGTAGCTGTTAAATTTTTGGATCACTTCTGTCCGGTCTACCGATAAGGTAGGTCGTTATAATTGAACTACAGTAAACCTAAACCATATAGTGTTAAAATATATGTTTTTCTTTAAATTAATTCTTAATTATTTAATGAATTTGATATTGAAATATTTTAATTGAAAATTGTGTTGTATTTGGCTAATTCCACATATTAATTGTAAAAAATAACATCGGATGGGTAAGATTTTCATCAATTATATCCACAAGATATTATTCTTCATGCTGTAACCATATTGTCATGGCTATTGTCATCTGAATAATCAAATTCAAGCATCCTGATTTGTATGTAATCGTGATGTGATTTAAATATTTGACACCATATTGAGAAAATGAATACATGATGGAATTGACATTATTGATATAAAAGGAAATTATTAACTTTTTGCCGCATCTTAATCAAAATGGAGATTATATTCATGTTGAAAACATTTACAAGATGGCGCTTCCGGTATCATCATATCAAACTTAAAAATATGTCATAGGTCTCAATATAATAAAATATATTGATGATCTTATGCTGAATGTAACCATAAAAAGTGGAGTGAATCCTATTTATCAAATTTTCGAATTTGATATAATTAGTAATACTCCGATTTAAAATCCAAAATTAATGGTTCAATTGGTTCACAATTTGTTAAAAACTGAATAGTAATAACTGAAAATTTACTGAAATTTATAAATGTACATTTTAGAAAGTAATAATTTAAAGTAACCTAATTGAATTACAAATATATTTTTGGAAATCATAAAATTATAAATAAAAATATAATCAATAATTACCGAACACATCCAAATAAAGTAATATAATTTATACTAATTATTATAAATAAACAAATATTAGTATACTATTTTTGGATAATACATCACAATATTGTATACATGATGATTGATTTCTTTATGTATTTAAAGTAACCTTTATTTTTAATTTTTGAAATAATATAAAATCATAAAGCAGTTAAAATCAATTTATTTAAATTTTTGCTTTAAAACAGTTTTCATTCGAAATAATAGCTAAAATTAATTTAGTTTGAATATTGTGATTGTTTTCAAAACTTTAAAATCTAGCTATTTACATAGATGTTTGGATTGTATAGATTAACTAATTAATTTACGTCCAGCCAAGACGGTAAAAGGGCTTACTTAAACCAATCAAATTTAATTCAATTATTTATTTATCGACTACATCATGAGGTGTTTTGAAAAGATGCGGAATTCTTCCAATAATGTCGGACTGACAGATACAAATCATTTATATGATTTGGTCTTGCGCAGGACGACATTAGAGGACAAGTTTCACATCTTTCAAGACAGGTCATCATGATGTAGTTGAACTCGTCCTTCCTAGGACATTTTGATTTATATAAAATTAAAAATCTTTGTTTAGCCAAACAAATAAAATGGCTTTAATACTATGTTTCTTGAATTGTATAACTTTTATGTGTCCAGCCAAGACTCTAAAAGGGCTTAAAGGTACCCACTCTGGACCTAAAAATATCAAAATTTGTAATTTTTCTCATGTTAACCGAAGTTAGGATTAAGAAAATTGGTGAGTCTATTCTGTATCTGATGAGGTATTTAGCACAGACCTGTCTAATTTTCAGGTACTGTCTTGCTAATGCCAATATTCAGATATAGAAACATGAACCTATTTTCTTCATCCTAACCAAGGGTCCTTCATAAATGTAAATCATGGCAATATGGACCAGATTCCAGCCAATAAATTAAAAATAAAAAAAAAAAAAAAAAAAAAATTTTTGGATTGTTTATTAGAATAATATGTATTTAAAAACGATAAAAATCCGTGAAAGTATTTCTTAATCATTCACGGTGATGGATAATGAGCTTCTTAAAGATTTGTACTGTACATCAATTTCTTTCATTTCCAGTTTTTCACGGATGAAGTGATATCGGACGTCAATGTGTTTCGTCCTCTTGTGAAATTCAGGATTGTGTATTAGACGTATGGCGCTTTGATTATCAACAGTGTTGTTGCCACTTTTACAGGGGCATCAATATCGTGTAACAATTGCCGCAACCAAATAATTTCTTTTGTAACCTCAGAAGCCGCCATATATTCGGCTTCAGTAGTGGAAAGTGCTACTGTACGCTGTCGTTTGCTAGACCATGTCATCGGTCCGTTATTCATTGTGAAAGTGTAACCAGTTGTTGATCGCCGGGTGTCTGTATCGCTTGCAAAATCGGAATCGGAAAATCCGAATAATTCTGCAGATTCTCCATTAGATGTGTAACATATTCCGTAATTGCATGTTCCAACAAGATACTTCAATATTCTCTTCACAGCATTCCAATGAGAGTTTGTGTGCTTCTCCAAAAATCGACTTACAACTCCCACTGCATATGAAATGTCTGGACGACTCACTGTTGCCGCAAATATCAAAGAGCCAACAGCTTCGCGATACGGTATTATTGCTTCTACAGCATCTTGGTAATCATTTGAAGTCAAATGCGTGTGTGGATCAGCTGGAACACTTATGGAGTTTGCTGTGTCATGATTGAATCTTTTAATGACACTTTTTATGTAGCTTGTTTGGTGAATAAATATTGACCGTTTCAAACGATTTCTCTCAATTTCCATGCCAACAAAACAGTCCGGAATATCAAACTTGATGTCAAAAGTATTCTTTAAATGATTTAAAACAACATTTAGTGCTTCTTTTGTTTCTGCAATCACCAAACCATCATCGACGTATAGTGCTAATAATACTTTTGCATTTGTATTAAAGTATCCTTTGTATACACAATTGTCCGCACTGCTTTGTTTAAATCCAAAAGCGTTTAAAAAGTTATGGAATTTTTTATTCCAGCAATGGGATGCCTGTTTTAAACCATAGAGTGATTTAGTTAATTTGCATACCTTATTTATTGCAATTTGGGCTCCGGTTGGTGGTTCTATAAAAATTTCTTCTTGAAGATCTCCATATAAAAATGCAGTTTTCACATTAAATTGCATTATTTTGTAATCGTGGTGTGCTGCTATTGAAAGTAGCATTCTAATGGAACCATATCGAATTGTTGGCGCAAATGTTTCGTTGTAATCGACGCCTTCTTTCTGAGTAAATCCTTTGGCACACAGACGTGATTTAAATCGTGAAATTTCTTCATTTGGATGACGTTTTACTCTGAAAACCCATCTAGAACCGATGGCACATTTTCCAGGTGGAAGTGTTACAACATTCCACGTATGGTTCTTTCTTAACGCTTCCAGCTCCTCATCAATTGATTTCGACCATTGTTCTGCTTCTGGACTAGCCATGGCCTCCTCATATGTTTGAGGAATTCCTATTTCAACTAAATTCAGGTCATATCGTGCAGGCGGTTTAATATTTTGACGATTACGTAAGATTCTCTCAATTTGAGTGTCGTTTTGAATTGATTCATTTTGTATATTGTTTTCAATTTTCTCACCTTCGTCGTTCATATTGATATTCTCATTCACATTTGGTTGTGCTTCATGTTCAATTTCCTGTTCTTCAGGATCGGTACCACAAACTTCTAGTATTTCAATTTGCACCGTATTGTTTCTTTTGAAGGTCAAAGTAGCTTTTTCGTGAAATAATACGTTTCTTGAGATTTTCACCTTTCTGGTTTCTATGTCGTAGAGGCGGTAGTTTGTGGAGTTTCCATCATATCCAACTAATATAAATTTCTTACTTTTAGGCGCCAATTTATTTCGAAGCTCTTTAGGCACATGCATATACGTATCACATCCAAAAGTTTTAATGTGATCAAGAACTGGTTTCTTACCAGTCCATTCTCATATAAGGACGAATTTGGTAGCTGAGTATTTGGTGTTCTATTCAAAATGTATACGGCAGTGTTGACTGCTTCTGCCCGTAAATGCGTTGGCAAGTCTTTCGTATACAACATGGAACGAGCACATTCAACAATAGTTCGCATATCCCTTTTTGCTCTTCCATTCTGCTCTGGTGTGTATGGTGCTGTGGTTTCCATCGTTATGCCAGTTTTCTTTAGGTATTCATTGAATTCTCTGTTGCAATATTCCTTGCCATTGTCAATATGCAAGACCTTAGGATGTTCGCCAAACTTGTTTCTTGCTAAATTGACGAATTCTTTGAAACACGTCAAAGCATCTGATTTATGTTTTATGAAAAATACAACGCGATATCCAGAACAATCGTCTTTAAAAAGGATAAAATAATTTGCACCTTGAACAGAAGACGTTGACATTGGTCCACAAATATCACTGTTGATAAATTCTCCTGGTTTTGTGTCTCTGTTAATTTTCGACTTGAACGGTAATTTATGCTGTTTACCGTACGCACACGCTTCACAGAAGAAATCTTTAAGATTTAAAATGTCGATTCGTGGAACCGATCCACTTGTTATTAGACTTCGTAAGGTGTTGTTGTTTATGTGACCCAGCCGTTCGTGCCAAATTTTCAAATCATCTGTTGCATGTACCACATTTGCTTCCGGGTAGATCATTGTTCGGAAATGCAACTTGTAGAGATTGTTCGACTCTTTTGATGCAGATGCAACTAATTTTGAATGTTCAAAAATTTCAGCTATTCCACCAGTCTTGACAATTTTCATACCTTTTGAAGTTATGACGCCTTCCGAAAACAGATTTTTCTTCAAACCTGGAATGTATAAAACGTTATTTATTGTCGATTCATACCATTTTCCGGACAGCAGCTTCTGAATGTTGACAGTTCCTCGACCTTTCACCATAAGCTCCTGATTGTTTCCAAGTTTAACAGTGGTGTTATCGTCAATCAGCTCTAATGTATGAAAGTATTCCTTTTTGTGGGTCATGTGTGCGGATGCACCACTATCCATTATCCAGAATTCATTGTCATCATCTATAATTAGCATCGCGCCGGTTTCCATTGTAAATGCAGAAATATTTGACTGTGTATTTTTCTCCTTACTTTCAGATGATCTTTCGTTACGCTCTTTCTTTGGAGCCGTACATTTATTCGCAAAATGCCTTTTTTTCTGGCAGTTATAGCAAGTAACGTTCGCTTTGCCATTTTTCTTTTGATTTGGCTTATGCCGGTTTGCATTTGAGCCACTGGAACTAGGTTTGAAAACAGATAATGCGGTTTCAGACTCTTCATACGAATTCAAACATGATTCTTCATCCAATAGTCGAGCAGTGAGATTTGCTATGGTTTGTTTTTCTTCATCCATTGATAGCCATGCTTGCCGCAAGCTCCGGTACTTAGTAGATAAGCTTCCCAAAATGTTTGTCATCATTGCAAGGTCACTTATATTATCACCTGTCTCCTTAATTTGTTTCGCCAGGCTCTCGACTTTTGCTATATGTTGCGAAACTGAGTCATTTATGTCCATTTTATACTGATGAAATCGTTCATGTATCAACATCTTATTGGTTTCACTCTTTTGTTCATAAATGGAATTTAATTTGGTGATAATATCATTGGATGATTCACAATTTTCTATTAGTCCAATTTGACATAGATTCATTGCTGATGTTAATGTGAACATCGCCATTGCATCTTCTTTTACCCATTTTGCTTTATCAGCTGCAGTTGCGGCACTATCAGGTTTCATTATGACGCCATTTGCAATATCGTGCAATCCTTTTGCTTTGAGCGCACATGTAAATTGAAACTTCCATTGCCTGTAGTTTCTTCCATAAAATAACGTTACATTTGAAATATCAATCTTTGAATCTGCCATAATTGATTACAGTAATAATTTCTTATCTTTACAGAGATTATTACACAATATGTCACGCACTTTATGCGATCGTCAAAATGGCGATTCTTTTTTTTTTATGTTGATATACACTATAATTGCTTGTATATAGATATATATACTTTAATTACTTTTAAGCACTTATTGAATATAATTATAGGCGACACCTGAGCCCATAACCTATTAAAAGGCAGGTATCAGATTTACAAACAGTTTATTATAATTATATATAAATCAAAAAGAACATGTTACTAGTTCAATAGCTTAAAACGTATATATGATATTCTATTAGATAATATGACAAAAAGACTTCATCTAGTGGTGAACATTAAAATCAAAATTAAAAATATACTGCATGTAAACAATTCAGTATTTGACAGTACGACATTTCATTCTTGATATAAAGATATTACAATATTATCCTAGCAGTATCCCAGGATACACCCAAAATACTGATAACCTGTGGATGACATTTTTCCTGATCCGAAAGAGTTTCTATGTTGTTAGATGCCTATTTGGTTAATTCAAAACCACCTTTGTCGAACAGGGCAATTAATTCACATTTTAATGTTTTGGATTTTTCAACATTGTCTGCACCTGTTAACAAATCGTCTACACAAAAATCGTTTAGGAGAATTTGAGATGCATCAGGAAAGTTTTGACTCTCATCAATGGCCAACTGTTTCAATGTTCTGATAGCTAAAAATGGAGCACTAGCGGTTCCGTATGTTACAGTATTAAGTCGATAAACCGACAATGGATCATCTGGTGTTATACGCCACCAAATTTTTTGTAAATTTCTATCAGAAGGGTGAACATTTACCTGACGGTACATTTTAGTTATGTCCGCGGTAAGGGCAATTTTAAACTTTCTGAATCGTAAAAGAATTAAGAAAAGGTCTTGTTGAATAAGAGGACCTGTCATTAATGTGTCATTCAATGACAGACCTGACGTAGATTTTGAGGAGGCATTGAATACCACTCGTATTTTTGGATTGATGTCATGTTTTTTGAAGACAGCATGATGCGGGAGAAAATATGATAAATCATCCGTTTCTGGTGCAATCTGCATGTGATTAGATTTGAATCTTTTTTCTAAATAGAAAAATTGTTTTAATGCGTTTTGTTTATTATCCTTGAGATTTGAAATATTGGGTTTAGTTGGAAGGGCTACAGAATACCTCCCATCGCGTAACGTTTTTTACATAATTAGCTTCACAGGCTTTCTCTTCAAGAGAGAAATTGTTTTTGGTTTTAACATCTTCAATTTGATAAAATTTTTGAACCTCCCGTCGTATGATATCCACTTCACAACATAAAAAGTAAAACAAAGTTGTTTGAGTAGAACACTCAACTGGGCCGCAAAGAAGATATCCGAAGACGCTTTGTTGAAAAGGAGGAAGTTCCTTGTAAATATTAACTCTCTCACCGGTAACAATTTCACCATCGTATTCTGCGCCTATCAAAAGATCTATTCGATTTGGAATAAAAAATTTAGGATCTGCCAACTGAATATTTTTTGGAAGTTTAGTTAGATCGATTGAAATTGGTTGACCCGGTAGATATCCACTTAAGGTAGGAAGAATTCTGAAAGTAATGTTTCGCTTGAAGCTTTTTAAACGTGATTGTATAGTAAGATCAACTTGATATTTTGCCAGAGTTAAATGTTGAGCTACTCCAGACACAGGTCGATAAGATAACTGTTTTTTGACATTCAATTTTTGAAACAAATTTTCTCTAATTAAATTAACTTGAGAACCGTCATCCAATATACTCAACCATTATTCAAAATTCAACATTTTAAACATTCACTTGTCTAAACTGAAGTCAATAGCACTGTTACTTGCATATATTGCAAATCGAATCATCCGATTTATAAATGCAATTCATTTACCACATTATTATGGCAGGATAAAAAACCAATGGGTAAAAAATAATAATTTATGTCAAAATTGCTTAGGTTCACATCACATTTCAAAATGCAATTCTAAAAATACTTGTTATAAATGCAACCGCAAGCATAATACTTTGCTTCACATTTCAAATTATAATTCAAATCAAAACCATGCATCTAACCAAAAGCCAACAGAAACTTCTATTGTTACTAGTTCCAACGCAAATAATAAAGGTCAAAATTCTAATGTATCATCAAATAAGACAGTAGAATTAAATAGCCAAAACCGTTCTACTTCAAAAACTGGTAATCCAAATTCTGCTTCATATTTGATATGTGGTGAAAATAAAAAATCAACTCAGCCAAGTTTGTCTGTTGCTAAACATGACTCAGATGCGTCTGAAGTTTTATTGAAAACTGCTGTGGTCTGGGTAGAAGTTTCAAACGGTAACCGAACCCAGGTAGAGTAAAGGTAGAGTATAACCTATTATAAAGGGCAGTTGGATAATGATGTTCAATTTTCTAGGGGAGAACTCGAGTCAATGCTTGATAGAGTTAGACCACTGTATGACAAATTCGACGAAGTTCAGTTACAATTAGAAATTTTAGATCCAACCGAGTTAGAAAACAATACGCGCGACGATTTTGAATCAAGATGCAGTTCTGTAGAATATCGAATTAGAGATCGATTACAGGGTTTTACAAACCCACCTAGAGATGGCAATTATTCGAAATTTTTACTATCCGGTTATCGAATAATAAATTTTCAAAAAAACGGTTTTAACCGGTTAACCGGTTAAAAAAATTGGTTTGTAATTCACAAATAAGTTTCTTTAAATAAGTGTTTCTACACTAATCACAACACTTCATTTAAAACATGCCAGAACAAATATAAAATAAGGCAATTAAATATCAGTATTTGAATTTGACAGTTAAATTCTTTATCTATTTAAATTTTAATCATAAAATTTATTATAGTTTAATTCGATGAATTTTAGAAATAAAATTCCTTGTTATAGTATTTTGCAATTGAGTTTTTATAATTAATAAATTAACTATTTAGCTATATTTAATTTATATGCTCGATCTGATTTCGATTGTGACTAGCGATTGCAATCCCGAGATCATAAATCCCTCTTTCCAGACATATTTGTATGATCCCAGAATTCTGAGATTAATGATTAACGAGTTAAAACAACCCCTAAGACCACCCCTAAAGGTGGTGCTGACGGATGAACTTTATTCAGTAAACAGTAGCGCTCTAAATTTTAGTTATGGTATATTCTTTATGATGGAACGCTATTGTTTGCTCGAAGTAATAAGATTTCGTATAATTTTATATGCGGGTTTTAATTCTTTAGAAAAACCGTACGTCACATGATCATTGAATATGTCACTAGCACTATGCTTATTGGCAACTCAATTTTAATTTTGTTGCTGCATATTTTTTAGAGAATGCTTGCAATTTTTAAGCCGTAGTTATTGTAACAATAGTTCTTATGAATTATACTATACCTTGTTATACACTGCCATCTATATAAGTATAAATAAAATACACATTCTTTAGTCTAGCTTAACACGTTGTTATCATTACATGGTGTCAGAGTAAAAGTTTCAATTATAATCAAAAAAAAAAAGAAATAAAAATGACTGCAAACGAAAAAAATGAACGTGTTACTGTGCCAAATATACATCCAAAAGTTGTATATAAACTCAAAAGAAGACGGTAAAGTGTATAAAAATTGGCTACAACAATTCAATTGGTACTCAATTGCGACGCAATTAAAAAAACAACCAAAAGAAGTACAAGCTGCTGCATTTATGTCGTCAATGTCATCTGGAGCAATCGACATATTTAATTCATTTAAATTAAATGATGAGGATCAACAAGACATCGATAAAATTAAAGAAAAATTCAACGAATATTTTTCAATAAAAAAAAATGTGACATTCGAACGCTATAATTCAACTTACTAAAACAAAATGAGGCGCAAACATTCGACGAATTTCTAACAACAGTCAAAAAACAAGCCGCTTCATGTGAATATGAAACACTTGAAGACAGTTTAATCAGAGACAAAATAGTTATAGCAATTTTGTCAGAAGCTACTCGGGAAAAAACTTTTAAAAGATAGTTACTTGACATTGGAGAAAGCAATAGAAGAATGCTGCATTAACGAACAAACTGCAAAACAACTACAAGTTTTACAACATACTCAAAATGAAACAATTGATGCTATACATACACATTAAAAACGTCAAAAAGATACATACAACTGTAAACGCTGTGGAACAACACATGCTGTAAAAATGTGTCCAGCTTTCCGTAACAAATGTGAAAAGTGTGGATTTACAGGTCATTTAACAGAAATGTGTCGTGCAAAAATAAAAAGAAGTGATCGTAAACCAAAGAAAATAAACTACAAGGTATGATTGTTAAAGTTTCTATTTTGGTTTTTTCTCCGCATGACGTCACGTAGTGAGTTGATTAATTTTCGTTTCAATGGAAAAAACTTAAGTCGTAAACGGTTTCATACTTTATTTTATTTTGCAAATAAAATAATTTGTTTTATATAAAGGATAAAAATTAAATAAATTTATTTTTTGAGATATATGATATTATATTTAAATGGAAAAATGTGCGAAAATTATATAAACTCGTATAAGAATATATAAAATCTGATTATTCTGATTGAGAATACTTTTGATTTTTTTAGACATTTTAATTATTAATAATGATAATAAATTAAAATAGTATTAAGAGGGTTTATTTAAAGGGTTTAAAGGAAATTGGTCAGAAATATAATTTAATGGACCATTTTATTTAATTTTCTTTTTACGGTTGTTATGTCCAAAATTGTTTCATTTAAGCCGTTTTTTCGAAAGTATACATTGTAGACCTGAAGAAAACGGTTTTAGTTTTCTCATCGCAGTCTACATCTTTCAAAAGGTCTATTAAATTTTTGGAATAATTTTTCCTTATTAGTAATGAATTTCTATTACCGTCGCTAAATATAGCTTAGAGCTGCTCCATCTTCATCTTCAGCTGTACGTGGTATAGGTTTTAAAGACCCCCTTCTGCAAGACGTTTATTCCAAGTACAACATCCATCATGAAAATGATCAATTATTAAACTTGAATCTTTCAATGTAAATAATAGGTAGCTTGCCAAATATTCCAGATCATCGTACTACAATGGTTGCTTATTTTCAGATGCAGGTTTTATATTTTCGAATGCATTTGTTGTAATTGTTCTCAAACAAATACTGTTTAAAATTGCTACCTGGTCTAGGCCAGGGTTGCCATCTGTTTAGGTATTACTCTCAAACGACCTTTTCATTTCGGATTGATTCGAGCAACTCATTCTATTTTTATAAAATAGAAAGATTCTTAAAGGTTTGAAAAATTGGGAACATTTAATCCAGGAATCAGATTCGAGGAACCCTGATGTGCCACATTTGCTAGTAGCTTAAATGATGTTCTGTAGATTGATGAAGTAAATAAAAAGACTTATATTTTATTTACTATAAAGTATTATTATTAGTTTTAACACTACAGAAATACATTTTGACAATAAGCCTAGGTGATTAGAATAAGATAGGTGTAACATAATATGTACTAGATGTTCAGGTTGTACAACTGTAGAATTGCAAATACTAAAGTTAGAATTACCAATTCAACACGCCCCTTTAATTCTAACTTCATTGGAAATATGAATTTATTTTAAAAATAAACAATCGAAAATAATAAAGTTGTTCTTCAAACACTTGTAATCTTGAATTCTTGAAATTTTAATAATTTTTGTCGTGTAAACCAATTCCACTGGTAAATTTTTTATGTAAAGGACCAAACAACGGTTTAGTCATGATGTCCGCTAAGTTTTCTTTCGTGTTAATTTTTTCTAACACAATTTCTTTATTTTTTATAACTTCGCGTACGTAGTGATATTTAATATCAATATGTTTAGTATTGAACTTATACACTGGATTTTTTGATAGTTCAATAGCAGCTGAATTATCACAATAAATTTTTGTAGGTTTTTGCACAAGTGTCGGGTCAATTTCTTGTATAAGTTTTTTTAGCCAAGCAGCTTCTTTGCATGCGGCTTCTAAAGCCATATACTCAGCTTCGCATGATGATGTAGCTACTGTTCTCTGTTTTTTTGAACTCCAGGATATCGGAGCACCCATGAACATGAAAACATAACCACTGATGGATTTCCTGTATTGCTCATCATTGGCCCAATCTGCATCTACATAGCCGATTAGGATATTTTCTGGTTGTTTTGAAAAACAAAGACTTAAATTCTGAGTTTCTTTTAAATATTTTAAAACACGTTTGACTGCTGTTATATGCGCTTGAGCTGGATAGTTATTATATCTAGATAATTCACATGCAGCATAGCATATGTCCGGTCTCGTAGTTTGACTCAAATACAAAATGGTTCCAACGCATTCCTGATACGGAAAACGGGCTTCTCTTCGAGTTTCATTCAAATCCGAATTTTCGACAAAGCTTGATAATTTCTGACTTGCATCGAACGGAGTATTCGAGGGATTACAATCTTGCATGTTGAATTTTTGAATAATCTGATTTATGTATGTTTTTTGCCGGAGATATATCTCTTCTTCTTTGTTGTTATGGTTTATTTGAATGTTGAGAAAGTATTTCAACTCTCCAAAATCTTTAACTATGATGTGTTCTTTTAGAAAATTAAAGAATTGATTCTTCACTTTAATTGAATTTGCCAAAACTATCAAATCATCTACATAGACTGCGACGTACATTAGATTCTCTTCTTTTCTAAAAATGAATACGCACATATCAGTTGAACATTGTTTAAAGCCCAAATCCAATATGAGTTTAGTTAGTTTCTCGTTCCAATTCTTCGAACTTTGTTTCAAGCCATACAAAGCTTTGCTCAATTTCAAAACCTTGTTTTTATGATTCATGTATTTATACGGGGCCGGCTGTTGAACGTAAATGTCCTCCTGCAAGTCCCCATTCAAAAATGCTGTTTCAACGTCAAAATGGAAAATCTGCAAGCCATCTCGCAGCGCTATGCCCAGCAAAAATCTAATTGTTGAATATCTCACGACAGGTGAAAAGGTGTCTTGGAAATCTGATCCATATTTCTGCATGAACCCCCTTGCCACCAGTCTTGCCTTAAACTTTGAAATTTCACCTTTTTCATTTCTTTTAATCTTAAAGACCCATTTTAAACTGATTGCATTTTTGCCTTCTGGTAGATCGACTAAACTCCAAGTTTTGTTTTTTTCTAATGACATCATTTCAGAGTTCATTGCTTGTTTCCACTGATTACTAAAAGTTCCTTCAACGGCACTTTGCCAAGATAAAGGCTCTTGCTCTTCGATTTCACTCTCAACAAACATAACATAATCATCGAACTTAGCTGGCAGTTTGGTGTTTCTTTTCGATCTACTCGTTGCATTTTCCTGGCTAATATTCTCCGATTCAGTACTGCTACTAGTGCTCCCAGAACTTGAGCTTTCATTAGTCGGAATTACGACTGGATTTTCTGGAATATTATCTTCTAAAATACTATTTTGCTCTGGTTCATAGTCCGTATTAAAGCAGGGTATCAAATCTGAGCTTATTTCATGACTATTTTCTTCAGCCGCTACTTCAATCTTCTTAGTTTCATTTCTTTTAAAATGCATCTTATTTTCGAAAAATTCGCATTCTCTGCTTTTGACTATTTGGTTTGTTTGAGGGTTAAACAGCTTGTAATTTTTACTTTTTGGGTAATATCCCAAAAATATATGCTTAATCGAATGTTTGTCCCATTTTTCGCGCTTTTGCTTTGGAACACCCACCATTACTTCGCATCCAAAAACTTTTAGATAATTTAAATTCGGCCTTACCCCAGACCAAGCTTCAATTGGAGTTTTCTTGTCGACTGATGCTGTTGGAGAACGGTTTAATAGATACGTTGCAGTTGCCGATGCCTCTGCCCAAAAAATTTTTGGCATATTGGCTTCAAAAAGCATACATTTTGCTTTCTCAGTTATACTTCTATTCTTTCGTTCTGCCACTCCATTTTGCTCCGGAGTGTATGGACAACTTGTTTGAAGTTCAATTCCTGCAGATTCTAGAAATTTTTTGACATCATTGTTTACATATTCGGTTCCATTGTCACTTCGGAACGCTTTGATTTTTAACTCCAATTGATTTTCGACTAAGTTTTTATAAACTTCAAAAAAATGTTTAACTTCACTTTTCTTCTTGAGAAAATATATCATGGTGTATCGACTAAAATCATCCACAAAAATAAGGAAATATTTACATCCACTTATAGATTTAGTCTTCATTGGTCCATTTAGATCTGTATGTATCAATTCTAAAGGACGACTAGTGATACTCGTTGAATTTTTGAAAGGTTTTCTTGACTGTTTACCTTCTAGACATATTTGGCATTTTTCATTTATGGATTTTGTAACTTTATACCCATCTACTAATTCATTTAACTGGATCATATACTTCTCATTCAAGTGACCTAACCTTTTGTGCCACATATGAGTGTCACACTTCATCTCAACTTTTGGCTTATTTACTGAAACTAGAGCTTTTTCATTATTTTTAGCTATGTCTATTTTATACATTCCTTTTGACTTTCTTGCCGTACCTAAAATCTTGCCTGACTTGGTGCTTATTGTACAATTGTCATTTTTAAATGTGATCATCAAGCCTAATTCGCTCAGTTTGCTAATAGAAATCAAATTTGCAGCTAATTGCGGTACATACAGCACATCTTTTACTGTTAAATTTTTAGTTTTATTAGAAACTTTAACATTAAGTTGCACCTCACCAATTCCAACTGCAGTTATTTTATTGTTGTCTGCCACTGTTATTTTGCGATCATCAATTTGTTGAAAATTAACAAAATTTTTCTTTACGGGCGACATATGTTGCGTCGCCCCTGAATCCAAATACCAGTCCTCTAAACAAATTTCTTTTGCTGAAAAGCATAAAATCCAGGCTGCATCTTCATCTGAATCTCCAGATGAATCTTGAGCGAGATGACTTTGGTCCTTGACTTTGGTTTTACTTCTGCATTCGTGCTTAAGATGTCCAAACTTTCCACACTTGTAACACTGCATATGTTCTTTATTAAAGTTATACTGTTTACTGTTTACTGTATATTGTTTACTCCCTTGACCGAACCTCTTATTTTGACTAAAATGCCCTTTTAAGGACCTATTTAAAAGGAAAGCAGATTCATTGTTATCGCTTTTATTTGAATCAATATTATCCTTTTGGACGGTGGCTAAAATTTTTGTTCGCATTGTTGCAGCCGTAATTTTTGTTCCGCTAGCTTGTAAACCCATAACCATGGGCTCGTACTTGTCTGGCAAGCCAAGTAATAACAATGTGCCAGTCCACTCATCTGAAACCGTAAATCCAAGCTTATTCAGTTGCTGAGCTAGACTTAAAATTTTTTCAACATACACCTCAGTGCTAGAACAATCATCTAATTTTGTATTAATTAATTTTTTAATCAATCTCATTTGATTATTGACACCTTTATCCTCACAAACTGCTTTAAGGTTGTCCCACATTTTCTTGGGAGTGTCTTCATCTATAATGTGTGAAAAAAGGCTTTCATCTACACTCATTACTATTCTTTGAGCAGCTTTTGCCATTTTATCTTCATTACTTGTTGCTTCTTCATCACCTTCCACACACTTCCACAGTCCTTCACCTTTCAAATATGTTTTGCATGCAAAACTCCAGTTTTGATAATCATCAGCACCTTTCAACTTTTTAATAAGCGGCACATGACTCGAACTTGCCATTTTTCAAATATTCTTGAAAAAAAAAATTACTTTTTTAAACTTTCTGTGCCACTGACACACGTGAACTTATTTTGAGGTTAATACCAGAGATTTTCGTACCACAATATACACCTCCAAAAATCCAGAAAAAATTAACACTGCAATTTACTGCACTTTGGTGCATGCGCCCATAACCTGATGTTCTGTAGATTGATGAAGTAAATAAAAAGACTTATATTTTATTTACTATAAAGTATTATTATTAGTTTTAACACTACAGAAATACATTTTGACAATAAGCCTAGGTGATTAGAATAAGATAGGTGTAACATAATATGTACTAGATGTTCAGGTTGTACAACTGTAGAATTGCAAATACTAAAGTTAGAATTACCAATTCAACAGTATCAATTCCGGGTTATGCCCTTTGGATTGTGCAATGCTCCCCAGACAATGTGTCGGCTAATGCACAAAGTGATACCACATCAATATCACGAAAATGTCTTTGTTTATTTAGATGATCTATTGGTAGTCTCTTCCACGTTCCAGGAACATATGGAGTTGCTGTCCAAAGTCTCTTCATTGTTAAGAGCGGCTGGGTTAACCATAAACCTCAAGAAAAGTAAATTTGTTCTGAGAGAGGTGAAATACTTGGGATTTTTGGTTGGTGAGGATGGTCTTCGAACAGACCCTGACAAAGTAAGAGCTGTAGCAGAGTACCCAGCTCCATCTACAGTAAAACAAATACGACGTTTACTAGGAATGGCTGGTTGGTACCAACGTTTCATACCAAATTATGCAAGCGTGGTATCACCAATTACAGATTTATTGAAGAAGAGTTCGGGGAAATTGAAATGGACATTAGAAGCTCAAGCTGCTTTCGAAAATTTAAAACGATTGCTGACTACAGCACCAGTTCTAATAAACCCTGACTATAATAAAGAGTTCTTTATTAGATGCGATGCGAGTCTGACAGGGATAGGTAGTGTGTTGTATCAGGTTGATACTGACGGACAAGAGTGTCCGATAGCCTTCATGTCGAAAAAACTTAATAAAGCTCAACGAAACTATTCTGTTTCTGAGCTGGAATGTCTTGCGGCAATTCTGAGTGTGAAGAAATTCAGGGGCTATGTTGAAGGTCACCGATTTACAATTGTGACTGACCACTCAAGTCTGAAGTGGCTTATGTCACAGAAGGACTTGAGTGGCCGTCTGGCCAGGTGGAGCCTAAAACTCCAACATATGGATTTTACCATTGTCCACCAAAAAGGTACCCAAAATATAGTCCCTGATGCTCTATCTCGTCTTTATGACGATACACACGAGGAATTGACGGAAGCATTATCACATCACATTAACGACATTAAAATCGACAATGAAGGTTATCGGCACAAAGAATATACGGATATGATAGCTAAAGTTCAATCATCACCCAAGGACTTTCCATCTGTTAAAGTCGTGGATGATAAGCTATACATACGTATTGAGCCAAGATCTGATGCAATACCCAACGATGTTCCTGTGTGGAAACTCTGGGTACCAAAACCGATGACTTCAAACATGATTCAGAAACATCACGATGATAGTACTGCTGCTCATGGGGGTGTTAAAAAGACTTTAGAATTACTTCGACGTCTTTATTATTGGCCGGGCATGGCGTCACAGGTACACAACTATGTTGTGTCCTGCGACACATGTAAACAAACAAAAGCCACGAATCAGATATTGCGTCCTCCGATGCAATATCAATTCGAAACAGCACGTCCATGGCAGAGAGTCTATATAGATTTTTTGGGACCGTACCCTCGTTCTACACTTGGGAATACGGTGTTATTGATAGTTCTGGATCATGCTACGAAGTTTGTACTACTGAAACCACTTAGAAACGCAACTTCACCGAAGGTGAATGCTTTTCTAAGGAATGAAGTGTTTCTTACATATGGGGTACCAGAGTTTCTGCACAGTGACAATGGCAAACAGTTCACTAGTAGGAACTTTCAAAGTCTTTTGTCAGATTTCGGCATTAAACACATTAGGACCGGTGTCTATAGTCCTCAAAGTAACGCGTCAGAGCGGGTCAATAGGTCAGTTCTAGCAGCAATTCGAGCGTTCATTAAAGGTCAACACACCAAGTGGGATTCACAAATTGGTGAAATCGCATATGCACTGCGGGCTGCAGTACATTCTGCTACCAAGTACTCACCGTACTATTTATTGTTTGGTCAACATCCAATCTCGGATGGAAATACTTACCATTTGTTGAGATCACTACACAAGCTTGGTGAAGATGCTGGTGAGGAAATGGAACGCACTGATCATTTGACTCTGCTTAGGAACCGGGTTCAACAAAATTTAAAAGCAGCCTTCAAAAAATCGCAACATCAGTACAACCTGCGATCTAAACTACGGACTTTTCAACCACAACAACGTGTGTTTGTACGGCAACATCATTTGAGTGACGCTACCAAAAAGTTCTCGGCAAAATTGGCTCCAAAGTTCTTACCTGCAATGATTAAGACTAAGATTGGAAATGTACTCTACGAGTGCACAGATATGAGCGGTAAGAATCTTGGAGTCCATCACGCGAAAGACATCAGGGAATGATGTCTTTTCGTTAGGTAGGGTTGTTCCTCTGGCTGATTGTCGTCTCTGGGGTTCACATCTTCAGGTCATACTTACTGGTTGTATCGGGGTGTCCATGGTGCTGACGTTCGGATGTATGGTCGGTCTCAATACTCAGTGAAGTTCTTAAGGACTTCATGAGTGTTGGAACCGGTCATCGGTCTTGACGCCAGTGACTGTGGGTATCTCGATCCCAGATACAGTTTAATAGGTGGAAGTAGTTCGGTGGTTTTCTGTCATGGAAGGGATGGCGACGTTTTTGTGATTTCAAGAGTAAAAATCTTGGTTTCTACCTTGAATTCATGGTGTAACGATCGCAATAATCGCAAAACAATAATAAAACCAAATTCATCTTCGTTTTCAATTCAATAAAAATGCATTTCATTAGTTTCCGTTCATTTTTACATTAATAATAATTTTAAAATTTTCTAAAACTTAACTGCTAGTTAAATTTTGAATATACTATAAAAAGCAAACGAACGTACTAAATTTTTATTTCCAATGCTAATGAACAGACGTCGTTGTTAATCATTTGCTGAATTTCGAATATTACACGATTGATTAGAAGAGGTCAAAAGCAAAATCACATTTTTGCAATCTTTAAATTTGGAAAAAATTATTATTCATTCCATTTTCTGCTTCAAAACAATAAAATTGTAAGAAAACGTCCGTAAGTAAAAATAGCGAATAAATAAATAAATATTAAAATAATTTGCTGTGTTTAATATATCATATTCAAGTTTAATTGATTTGAATTTTAAAAACTCAAATATGTGTTCAAACAAAAGTGTTTCTATTATAAACGTGAACCAAAGATTGAATTGATTATAAAAAAATTGTGTCAAAAATTATAAAAACAAATTATTATTTTGTTATTGATGTGAAAAACTAATGGAATACGATTTAAATTAAAATAAAATTTACAAACTTCTTCGCTGTAGTATTAATTACTATAATAGTAAAAATAAGGTTTTATTACAAACGAAAAAAATTGAAGACAAAAAGAATATGGAAATATTACAATTTGACAGAACATAAGGAAGAAATGATATTGGAAAATCAAAGAAATAACTTAGAACAACCGAATATTGATGACATCAATCAACAAAAATAACTTAAGGTATTTACTATAAATATGTATATTAATTTTAATTTAATTATCCCTTTTAGAATGTTAGAGTAAATTTAGGAAAGAAATAGTGAGAGATTCCCAATCTCAAGATTCGTGTGGGGATAAGCTGTATCCCGCGCAAATTCTATTTTTTATATTAGTAGTAAAGGTCCAATGGTTATAGATAGTAATACCGAAATCCAGAGTTCCAGAAGTGATACGAATTGTTCATCAAGGACATTTAGGAATAAAAAGTACAATAAAACGTGCTCGTCAAACACTTTATTGGAAAAAGCTAGCCACTGATATAGCAAACTTCATAGATAAGTGTCCAGTTTGTCAGTCAACTCAAAGAAATCATCAATCAGAGCCACTTATTCAAAAGGACATTCCAGAATATCCATTTCAGATAGTAGCATCAGATCTGTTCAAATTCAATTCAGAAGATTACATATTAGTCGTCGATAGCTACTCAGGATGGTACGATTTTAAAAAATTAAAAACCCAAACATCACAGGAAGTAATAAAGATATTAAAAGTATATTTCACAACGCATGGTATACCTGAAGTACTAGAATCGGACAATGGACCCCAATATGCTTCAGTGGAGTTTCGGGAATTCGCAAAACAATAGAAATTTCATCATCAAACATCAAGTCCTTCCTAAGTACCCCAAATCAAATGGTCTATCCGAAAGATTTGTACAAACAGCAAAACTACTATTAAAAAAATGTTTTAAAGACAAAACTGATCCACAACTAGGTCTTATGAACTACAGAAATACATGCCGAAATAATGAATTGCTGTCTCCAAATCAACGATTACATTCGAGACTAACAAGAACTCAGCTACCAATATCAAAAACATTATTAAAGCCAAAACTAGTCGAAGGGATTCCAGAAAAATTAACCAAGGCTAGAGACAAACAAAAACAGTATGCCGATCAACATGCTAAACCACGAAAAACTTACAATAAAGGTGATAATGTGTTAGTTCAATTTGGTCACAGAAATTGGGTAAGTGGAAAAGTACTTTCAAAAACTCCTGCCCCTAGATCAATTGTCGTACAAACTAACAACGGTAAAATATATAGAAGAAATACAGTTCAAATTGCACCATTCCACACAAGTATAACCCAAGATCCTGATCCGGTAAGCAATCTTCCAAGTTCACCAATACTTACTAGAGACATCACTGATGAACTTCCAGCACATGAAAATAATACCGCTCAGCTTCCAACTGCTAATCCACGAGAAGAAGAATTATCGGAAATACTTAGAAGTCAACAATCTTCAAGTAATACTACCACACAACAAACAATCAACACCAGAACTCGTTTGGGAAGATTAATAAAAAAGCCACAGAAATTAGATTTGTAAGAAAAACAAAATTTGTATTTAAAGTTTATTGAATTAATTAATAACTTAAAGTAAAATTAAATAAGCTTAGATTATCATTAGCTGTTCTATAAATAGAATAAAAAGGGAAGATGTAACAATAGCTCTTATGAATTATACTATACCTTGTTATACACTGCCATCTATATAAGCATAAATAAAATACACATTCTTTAGTCTAGCTTAACACGTTGTTATCATTACAGTTATTTGTTATTCTCTGCATTCTATCATGAAATATTGGCATTGAAATCTTTTTTTAATTATTTGTGATTTTCCATACACATTAAATCCCGTGTTTTAATATTCAAATTGCTCTCATTTCCGGGATTCATAGATCGCTGGTGGACTGGATTGAAATCCCTAATTCCAACATCATCCTCAGCAGCCTAGAAAAACCTTTCTTTGTAAGTTCCTGAACTGAGGCTGATGTCACAAACGAAATTGAATCAGGCATAAAAAACTCAATTGCGAAATACTATAACAAGTGGCGTTTTCGTTAATTCATTCGGAATTTTCTGAATGTACTAATTTTGAAAATTTTGACAGAATTTGTTTGAAATTAGAACAATCTATTCTATCCATTCTATTCTGAATGAATTAACGAAAACGCCAAAGAAATCTCATTTACAATTATTTATTACACTTTTTTTCTTTTCCTGCAGGAAATAATATGTTATTTTATGAAAATCAACCCATTTAATGATTTCGAACTTATTTTAGAACGCATCTTAGTTGCGAAATTAGATATGACTGAGAACACTGGCCTATATTTACTACTGACGTTGGTCTAATTATCATCAATCTTTGCAATCGTTCCAATTAATTTTCCCTTTTTCTACTTTAATCAAATGATTCAAATTCAAGTTTTGTAGATTACAATTCTATGATCGAAACATCTCTAATTGAATTAGTTTTTTTATGCAATTCGTGATCTAGGCCCTCATGGTGTATGCTGAAATTTATATTTCGACCGACATTGTTGTCCGATTCAGGTGAATTCAAAGATTCTTTGTTTACAGTTTAACTACTGTTAGAAAACATTTGATTAATTAATGCAATTGTTATAGATTGTTGTGATTTTGTTCTAATATTCGATATATTGATTTGAGTGTATATTTAGACGTGATTTTTGGTTTTACTTCCAAATTAAATTACATAACCTGATCTTACAGAAAAATAATTGCTTTTTTAAATTTGATTATTTATGAAACTATAACATAATTGATTATCCGGTTAACCGAGTTGATTACCCGGTTATTCGAATAGTTAAATTTTACCAAAATTACCCGGTTAACTGAAAACCGGTTTGCCATCCCTAAACCCACCTAATAACACTCCCGCTATTGATAAACTTCAAATAAATGAAAAATATTTAAATTTACCAATTCCTTTACTATGATCCAAACTTCATATGTCGCTAATCGTTTCTACCTGAGTAGGGGGTATGCGCAGAGAAACTTTCAGCTTTTATAAAATAACGAAGGTCTGGCCGTCGCGGACTCTTAGTCTATAACAGACGAATATACAAACTCTCACGAATAGTATTGCAATTCTTAAAACAAATCTCGTACAAATACAAAGCTGATGATAGCAACAAAATATTAAACACTTAATTAAAACTTTTCTTATTTTTATCTAATAAAACGAAAACTTTCAAGTGCCGATAGTAATTATCTTAAAAGAAAATTAAAACACACTCATCCGTTTAAATTAATATCTGAAGTTAAAATTTATTAATCCCTCAACATATCATATAAAAATGGGACATCATCACTGACATACTTTTGTAACGGAACATCATAAGGCATTGGAAAATCTTTCATAGAAAAATAATCCTTTCCAATAACGAATTTCGGTAAAAATAAAACTCCAACTTCATAATTATTTATATATAGGGGTCGTTCCAATTTCGTTTTATTAAATCTACCCCATGCGACTCTCGATAAGTTCGCTGATGTCAAACAAAACCAAGCTAGATTATCATCAGTCCATCGACAGTATGTCTTTATGTGTGGCATTGCTTGATTTCGATGGCGCGTTTTTGATTTCCATTGACTGTAACATTGAGAAACAATAACATCTACTCTTCATAACAAGAGATGTACTACTTACTACAAAAAATTCTTTAACCAAGGTTGTTTATCATTTGTCATAAGGTCATAAGATAAACATTTTCCAGCTAAAATTCCATCATGACTTCCCATAACATTTTCAAAACTTGGATAAATCATTTTAAATTCGGGAATTCGTCTCAGACCAACTGGATTCATATCCTTTCTTAAACTATTTAGAAACTCATCATAAATAAATGCATTTACATTCGGACCTAAACTGCCCATACTAGAACTTTGCACAACCACTGGACTTGTATCAGGAACAGACGCTGAATATTTGCCTAATAAATAACCCAAACGTGGATGTCCCCAATTCGGTCCTTTTGGCGTAGGTAGATGTTCTCCAGGAACTGAACCTATAAAAAATACACTAAAAACGAGAGAATGTTGATATATTTTTGTTTCAATTAAGATATTCATAAATCGTCGCTTTAATAATGAAATGACGTATACGCAAAAGTATAGTTTCGAGATATTTGAGTTTAAAGTTTGATGTGCGCATGCATTTGCATGGACGTTAATTTATAATTTATTAATTCTTACCCCCAGTCATAAAATAATTCGAAAATTTAAAAACGCCAATTCAAAGATGCCCTTATGGGGAATGCAGCGCACCTATTATATAAAAACAACGTATAAATAGCATACGTTGTTTCATTATTAAAGCGACGAAATAACTTGCTTGACTTTAGAAAAATCACATTTTCGAACTTTTACAATCCAAGGTTGTACTTTTGGAATTTTATAGGCTAAAAGATATCGTAATAAACTTTCTTTAAAACCTGTCGTACTCTCTCCTGCATCAGTATTCGAACTTTCTGGAAGTTCTGGACATCTTGGACTCATCCATAACCCTTGTGTACGATTATGCCACTCATCTTCACATAAACTTGCGGTTGAGATTACAACCCGCAGTGAATTGTCTCTATAACTAAATATCATCATCTTTCTATAAATAATTGTATCAAAATTAGTAAATAAAAAGATTTTATATAAAAATTTGTTGTTTACGTATGATGTGTACCAAACGGACACTCCATCTCAACCTTTACAGCCGTCACATGTGGCTTTTTACTTGCAACAATTCTTAGTTCTGGTGTCTCACGACCATACAATACCAACAATGGTTTCCCATCATTTCCACTAAAATAATAATGAGCCAATAACCAACCAATATCAATCCTAAAATTAATTTGCAAACTCGATTCCAAATCACCAAGGCTTTCATCAAAAATTTCTTGAAGTGTTATGGAAAGTGGTTCATCATGTGTTGGCTTCGAACTTGTGATTGTTGTTAGAAAGAAGTTGTACGGCGCAGCTTTCTCTAATTTTTTAGCCATTTGACCCTTTGGTGCTACAACTGATACATAATCTTCAATTTTATGTCGAATAGGTGTAGGTTTATTTGGTATAGATATCGGACTTGTGCTTGCAACAGGTCCTTCAAATAAATATGAGCTTTTATCCAATAAATCCCATAAATATGATCTTTTATCTTCTTCATTTACCCATAAAATATATTGAGTTATATTTTCAGATGTGGAACCAGCACGATCAACAGTCAAAAATATATAGTTGTGAAGGAAAATACTAGCCAATTCCTGTATTTGTTTTGGAAAAGTAGCTGAAAACATAAGTGTTTGACGTTCTCCAGTTGGCGGCATGTTACAATGTTCAACAATACGACGAATTTGAGGTTCAAAACCCATATCCAACATACGATCTGCTTCATCCAATACTAAAAATCGTATATTTTCTAATCCTACTTTTCCTCTTGTTATAATATCTTCAAAACGTCCAGGTGTTGCCACAATCAAGTGACATCCTCTATCAAGCCCACGCATTTGATCTCCACAATGATTACCACCGTATAATACAACAGCAGGACGCATACGAGAACGATAAGTAAATTTTTCGGCTTCTTCATAAATCTGAGTTGCTAATTCACGAGTTGGGGCCAAAACTAATCCAAGTGGATGTTGTTTAAATAATCGACCATATGGACGATTCGATTGAGGTGGATTACTTATACCCCCTTCATACATTTGGTTCAATATTGGTAACAAAAACGCTGCAGTTTTTCCAGATCCGGTCTGAGCACATGCCATTAAATCACGACCAGACATAATAATAGGAATAGCATATTTTTGTACTGGAGTTGGTTTGTCATAACGAGCTAAGTTTATGCTGTTCCGAATAATTTCTGTCAGCTTAACATCTTCAAATGATGTGATATGTGGTGGTACTTGATTACCCGTCGCCTCTACGGGTATGTCCTCATATTTGCTAAAATTGATGCCAGTATTAGCAGAACCAAATAGTTTTTGTTCAAGGCACTCATCACGTTGCACGAGCAATGTATAATCAATTTTAGTTGATCTACCACCTCCTCGTCCTCCGTCGCTTTTCCATTTACCACCGTTATTCTGTCCATCACGTCGGTCACTGGATGGCAGACCTTTATCACTTGGTGGAGGTTCTTGCCATCTATCATTTCGTACGGGAACATCCCTCTGAGTACTACGTATGGAACTTCCACCACCACGGGACCAGTCATCGTTTCTTTTACTTTCATATTCACCTACATTAAAGTTAACTAATCAGATACTGTACAAAAAAAACATTCTAGGATTTAATTAATTTACCATTTTGATAGTTGTCGTCGTTTCTCCTACGAGAAAAATTTCCAAAGTTTGTATTTCGATCTGAACGGTCACTATCCGATCGAGTATTGCTTCCAATATTCCCAAAGTAACGCCGATTTTGACCACTGCGGACAAAAACGAAAAAAAAAACAAAAATTAATAGAATATGTATTCTTTTTTAGGTTTGCTACTCACCCTCCGTTTCGATCGTTTTTATAATCTCTAGAATCGTACCTATAATCTCGGTCACTTCTGTTATCTCTATCACTCCTATAATCACGAGAAAATTCACTACGCGAATCTTTTTCTGATGAATCTGATAAATTATTATTGCCCCTCAAATGAGGTGGAATATAACGTCCAGTATTTGAACTAGAAGCGGAATTATCCTTTCCTTCCCTCAAGTCCAGACCAGTAAGCTAAATTTAAAATTAATAAATTGAACCATAAAAAAATGTATTTAAATAATATGAGTAACGCTGGAAACTTAGGGAAAACTACTGACATAATTAAATTTTTAATCTAGATTATTTTTTTATATCACTTGATCTTTTTGACATGATTCGAACGAATGTAAGAGCATGCTGTGAGAAAAATGTGTCGGCCATTTTAATCCACATTCAATTATATACTTTTTCTGTATTTGCAAAACCCCCGGTATAGAAGCCATCTACATTTTTTAGCACAATAAAAATCGTGAACTTGTAGCGCCATTTTGAAATTAAAACTCAATATAAAAAAAATTCAAAAAATCGCCATAACGCTCATAACGCCATCTGGAAAAATAAAACTCCATATAAAAAAAATTCAAAAATATTTAATCAAAAACACTAATCCAATTTTTTGCATATGGCAATGTTCATTGTTTATTGCAAATGGCGTGAAACGGTATGGCTATGATATATCGGGGGTTTTGGTATTTGCCAAAAAAATATAAAATATATCTATTGAAATTGAATCCATGAATTACGATATATTAACGGTAACGAACAAGATTAGAAGTTAGAAATAAATATTCATCCATATTTATTTTCTATTTTTCATCGAATAACGTTTATTTTATTCATTGAATAAATATCTAAGGAAGAGTAACTAGACATTTTGAGTGAAGCATCTAATTTTTAGTATTGGTGAAGTTTGATAGTGTTCTTATTCTAGCTGGGTGGTACTGTTTACAATTTGCATATTTATATTTTCAAATAAATAAAAGAAATAATAAATGTTACATATAAATTTAAAAGCCTAATATGTTTGAATAAAATATTTCCTTATACATATTTCCAAATACCAATATTTTTAATTGTCCATACAACACAAATTTTATTCATATTGAATTACTTTGAGAACACCTTATATTCGGCTGTGATAGCGTTTGAAATATGGTTTGACAACGATGGATTAAGAAAAATTACATTTATGTAGGGTAATAAAATATAAAATTAAACTAGAAAATAACAGTTTTTGTAAAGCAAATACTTTATGTTTTTGTTAAAACATCATTCTAAACCCTTTTTATGCGTATTATTAGTCAAAATATTTAAATCATTGATATGAAATTCGATGATCAAAATTCAGTGTATTTAAGATTATTTGTACATATTTTAATGCAATACTTCATTTTTATGAATACACTACTGCACAAATACTTATAATTGTTTTGTAAAATATTAATTTAAAGTTTAATTTTAATACATTTTGTTTAATTTGAATATCTTAAAGGATCGCGTACACATGTCATTTTTAATAGATGAAACAAAATAGACCAAAACAAAAGATATGTAAACGCCTGTGTGCCAATAAGACAAAACATAATCTTTTTTTTTTAAAAAAGATGTCAATCGTGTCTATTTCGCTAATTTTTATACCGATGTTATCCGAAAATAAATAATAAAATGCTCTTAACCTAAAAAACTTTATTTTATTAAATAGAATTTCGAAATTTTTTGTTTAATTTTGTGTAAAATAAAATAAGTTTTTGTTTCATTTATTTTTTTTTGAGAATCGATCATATAAATCATAATTATCTAGAACCAAAATTTATTTTAGGAAAGTATCATAGTGTGTGTAATTTTTTTTAATTAACACATGTTTAAAAAATAAAAAAAGACAAACATTTCATCTTTTCGGACAAAGTCGGCACAAAATTTTACGAAATAGACACGATTGACATCTTTTTTAAAAAAAAGTGATTATGTTTTGTCTTATTCGCACACAGGCGTTTACATGTCTTTTGTTTTGGTCTATTTTGTTTTATCTATTAAAAAAGACATGTGTACACGATCCATTAAGTAGAATTTCGGATAAAAGCTATCATTTTATTTTAAAATACAAAACGAAATATGTCAAATGTCATGGATGAAGAACGCACAGATATACAAATTACATACTTCAAAAAATATTCGTGTAGCCACACGTAATTATTCTTCCTTATATATTTATTTAATAATTTTGTTACATTATTTTTTGAATTCAAATCTATTATGGTAGATTATATTTAGTACTAAATGTTAAAACATAGATGGCAACAAAAAGCTATTAAACAAATTATTATTATTGTATGTTGACAGTCAAAAAAAGATGGTGGATTAGCATTGTAATTGAAAAGGAACTGTGTTTTTGTAAAATTAGAAATAAATAAATTAAACGTTAATAAAGGCAAATGAATAATAAAAATTATTTCTAATAATTTCAGAAGTGGGATAAGCAATCCATAAATATAAAATTCATAGTGATGATTATGATGAAAGCGGGTTTTGTCAAATATTAAAACAAAAACAAGGATAACGTGGTCGCCATTGTTGGTTGGATTCTTTTGTGAGGAAAATTAAAACTGTTTGTGATTTTTGTTGGTGCAATATCACACAATTGCTGTGGAATTCTGTTGGTGCGGGATTTCGATTACTTTTGTTGGAGCAAAAGTAAATTTTTTTCATTGATTCTGTTGGTGCGGAATTTTTGTTAATCAAAGAAAATGAGCGTAGATGAATCCAGTGATGGTAATGGAGACGTAGTAAAGAAAATTGTAAGGCGGAATGACAGGAATTTTGGAAATATGGGAGTATTATTGCCTGAATTTGATCCTGTTAAAGATGAAATTGAAATGAGGATGTGGATTGAGAAAATAGAGGGATATGGAATGTTGTACGATTGGGATGAAGTTGCTATAAAACATTATGCTTTAAGTAAACTGACGGGCGTAGCAAAAAAGTGGAGAGATACGGTACAGTCAGAGGGAATGATGTGGTCACAGTGGAAGGAGCTACTGCTAAAAACTTTTCCATCGAGCGACAGTGTTGTTCAAAATAGGATGGACGCACAAAATTATAAAAGGAAGTTCAATCAAAACATGGTGGAGTATTTTTTTGAAAAACTTTCGAGATGTCAAAAGGCAAAAATGGAGGACAGTGAAGTAATCGAGTGGATAGTGCATGGATTGGGAAATAGTCGTTACAGAGACTTCCTGGGTCCATTAAGAAAGTATATAACACCATCGGATATGCTAAATGATCTTAAGGCGGCAGCTCTACACATCGATGCGACAGGCTTCGAACATCGATCATCGACGAAAAGTCAAATCAAGTGCAACAAATGTTTTAAAGTTGGTCACACGACGGCAAGTTGTCTTTATAAGGCAAGTCCATTTAATTCAAAACCAAACTCAGACTTTTCGGTTACGTGTTTTAAGTGCCAAAAGAAAGGACACTATGCGAGGCAGTGTACTGAAAATCAAAAAAAAGAAACAACGGAAAAAACAATGTTTAAGATTGATGAAGTCAATCATGATAAATATATGAAGACTGCTTTTATTAAAGGAAAGAAGGTGGAATGCTATGTTGATTTAGGGAGTAGCTGTGTCACGATAAGAAGATCCACGGTGGATGAATTGAAATTTAAATACATTAAAGACAATAACTTGTCTTCATTGGTTGGCTATGGGAACGGTCGGGTCAAACCAGAGGGATATTTGGAAGAAGAAATAACAATTGACGGAACAACAGCGAAAGTAAAACTATTAGTTGTACCAGATGCAAGTCAAAAGGTGGAATTAATTGTTGGACATCCCTTCACCGAGCAGCCACACGTTATGATAGTGAGTACTTCTGATCAGCTGATAATTAAAAACAATGAAAATTCGGAGATGGGTGAATTTTGTGTAATGAGTGAAAACAATAGATTGAATGTCGTTGCTAAGAATGCAGTAACAATACCCAATAATTATTTGGGTCATATTGGTGTAAGTTTGTCAAACAAAAATGAAGAGTTCTACGTAGAGGGTGGACTTCGTGCCACAGGAGAATTATTACCAAGAGTTATTATTACCACCGATGAAAATGGAGAGTCGGCTTTACCAATTTTAAATATCACTGGTAAAGAACTAAAAATCAAGGAAGGAGAGTTATTAACGAGGGCAGAAATTTGTAAAATAGAAGAAGTAGATAGCCAAGAAGAGGAAAATCAGAAAAATAATATCACACTTGAAGAGTTAAATACAAATGTCAATGGAGAAGCCGCAGAAAAATTATTAAGGTTAGTAAATAAGTTCAAAAATATAATATCCAATGATTTCTCTCAGATGGGCTGTACTAATAAAATGGAGATGCGTATTAAATTATTAAATGATGGGCCTGTATATTATCGCCCTTATCGTCTTGCAATTTCCGAGAGACAACAAGTCCAAAATTTAATCGACAAATTAAAAGTAGCCGGAGTTGTAGAGGATAGCAGCTCACCTTTTGCAAGTCCAGTGTTGGTTGTAAAAAAGAAGTCAGGCGAGATAAGGCTATGTATAGATTACAGAGCCATAAATAAAATTACTGTAAAAGATCACTTTCCGTTACCTTTAATCGACGATCAGATAGATAGATTGTATGGGAAAAAGTTTTACAGTAGTTTGGATCTATACAGTGGGTATTACCAAGTGCCGTTGACACCGGACTCAAAAGAGAAAACTGCATTTGTGACACCAGATGGGCATTACCAGTTTACACGCATGCCATTTGGGCTATGTAATGCTCCATCAGTGTTTCAAAGACTAATAAATGTTGTGTTAGGTAATTTACGCTATACGACGGCTATGGCCTATTTAGATGACATTCTAATTCCTTCGGATACAATTGAAGAAGGATTACAAAACTTAGAAGTAGTGTTTGAGTCAATTAAAAATTCGGGGTTGACCTTAAATTTAAAGAAATGTAATTTTTTGATGGAAAAAATAGAATATTTAGGTTTTGAAATATCAGAAAAAGGAATAGGACCTGGAAGGATAAAGGTTAGATGTATAAAAGAGTTTCCTACACCTAAAACTGAGAGAGATGTAAGGAGTTTCGTCGGTCTAGCCAGTTATTTTAGAAGATTCGTGAAAGATTTTTCAATTATACTTCGTCCGTTGACAGATTTATTGGTTAAAGATTCAAGTTTTAAGTGGACAGCGGTTCAAAATAATTCTTTTGAAACCATAAAAGGTTTACTAACAAGCGGTCCTGTATTAGCGATTTATAATCCTAAAGCAAGAACAGAAGTTCATACTGATGCGAGTTCGTTAGGTCTGGGTAGTGCGATTCTGCAAGAACAAAAGGACGGTATACTAAAACCAATTAGTTTTTATAGTAGGAAAACAACGAAAGAAGAATCGAAATACTCAAGCATAGAATTGGAAGCTCTAGCGATTGTAAGTGCACTGGAAAGGTTTAGGGTGTATTTGATAGGGATACAGTTTGTTATCAAAACAGATTGTAACAGTTTGAAACTGCTGGAAGGAAAAAGAAATTTAAATCCTAGAATAGCTAGATGGTTTTTGAGATTGTCGGAATTTCAATATACAATTGAACATGTATCAGGGAAAATTAATAAAGTAGCAGATGCTCTAAGTCGATATCCAGTGGAGGAACCCCAAGAAACAGGGTTAGTTGGGATGGCAGTAATGGGGATAGATGTTGAGGAAGACTGGGTAGCGGCAATGCAGCGAGCAAGTAAGGAAATTAAAGTAATAAAAGAAAAATTAGAATTAGGCGATAGAGAAGTTCAAAAAAAATTTTGTTTACACAACTCGAGAGTTTATAAAATTTCTGAAGCTAGGTATAGGTTATATGTACCAAATGAGTTGATTGTTGATTTAATAAGTGACACTCACAGAATGCTATCACACTTAGGCATAGATAAAACATTAGAGAAATTAAAACAAAGCTATTATTTTCCTAAAATGAGAGAAAAGGTCACAGAGTATATTAACCGTTGTATTAACTGTCTATATTATAAAACTACGACGGGGAAACAGGCTGGATATTTACATCCATTACAAAAGGGTACTGAGCCCTTTCACACAATCCATATCGACCATTTGGGCCCATTTATTAGGACTCGGTTTCAAAATTTATATGTACTAGCAATAATAGATGGATATAGTAAATATGTGTTCTTAAAAGCAGTGGTATCGGTCGGAACGGATGAAACAATAATGGTATTAAAAGACTTTATATCACATTACGGTAAGCCGGTAAGAATTATAAGTGATAGAGGGACGGCGTTTACGTCCAAGGTTTTTGAACAATTTTGTGATGAACATTTGATCCAACACATAAAGGTTGCTTCTAGTACTCCACGAGCAAATGGACAGGTCGAGCGGGTTAATAAGACTATCGTTAGTTGTTTGGCAACCTCGACAGAAGGTATTGATTGTGAAAGTTGGGACGAGAAGTTAATGGAAGTACAGTTTTCGATTAATAATAGCGCACACCAAGTAACAAAGGTTACACCAGCCGAATTAGTCTTCAGATACAAAACGATTGCGTTGAGAGAAAATCCATTAGTTAGAGATATAGAGGAAGTAAATTGTGAAGTCTTTGGAACCAGCGAAGGTTTGGAAAACAAAGTAGTAGAGCTACTGGAACGAAATAGGAACAACATGAAAGAAAGATTTGATAAAGGTCGTAAGAAGGGAATAGATTTCAGGGAAAAGGATTTAGTTATGGTAAGAGCAGAAGCACCTGCTAGTGGCGAGAGCAGAAAACTAAGACCCAAGTACAGAGGACCCTACCAAATTATAAAAGTACTAGACAATGATCGATTTGTTGTAAAGGACATAGAGGGTGAAATGCAATCGGCAAGGGTATACACTGGGGTTATTCCAAAAGATAGGTTAAAACTTATTCCTGAGAGTGATTATATTACGGGAAAAGAATATGACGCGGTTATAGGGAGCGATGAAAGTGATCTTGATTCAAATTAAAAAAAAAATAATAATGACAACTTATAATAATAGAATTAAGAAAATTAAATCAAAATTTGAAATTAAATTAGAATTTAGTTATATGACGAGGACGTCATGAGGTCAGGAATGGCCGAACTGTTACATTATTTTTTGAATTCAAATCTATTATGGTAGATTATATTTAGTACTAAATGTTAAAACATAGATGGCAACAAAAAGCTATTAAACAAATTATTATTATTGTATGTTGACAGTCAAAAAAAGATGGTGGATTAGCATTGTAATTGAAAAGGAACTGTGTTTTTGTAAAATTAGAAATAAATAAATTAAACGTTAATAAAGGCAAATGAATAATAAAAATTATTTCTAATAATTTTATTACTTACTTGCTGCTCTAGACCTGTACCATTTTGGTTAATAGCATTACTCATATTACTTGATTGGAAGTGTTGTTTTTTTTTAACTCTTGCACAGAAGTTCCGATTTCATATATTGAATAATATATTTAGAAAAACCAACAATAACTATTTTATTTTAAATTAAATTACACTTAATAAAGTTCTTATTTTTCTATTGCTTTGAAAAGTTAGTTTTTAAATTATTTTAATTAATATTAATAAAATTCACATTAAGTTTAGAGTTTTTTTGGCAAGATGACTTGAACTTAGGCGCAAGTGGATTTTTTTAAATTGGTGAAAAACACGCGAAATCAGCAAAAAAAAAAATTTTAATTGAAATTATTCAAGAAAAAAACTAATAAATTAATAATAAAAAACATTAGTAAAATGTCCAATTTTTCCGTCTTAACCAAATCACTTTTTGTATTTTTCACTTAATGTCATCACTTAATGTATTTTAATCAAAGAATTAAGAGAATAGAGGAAGTGAAATTGATTTTAAAAGTTGAAGCAATTTTTGCACACCAATAAATTGTTACTAACACACTTGCGTTTTAGTAGAGGCGCCGTAAATATTTCTATAATTGCATTGAATTCCAAATTTAAGCGTATTTTTGCCCCCAAAATTAATATAAAAAAAAGAGACGCCATTACATAGAAAAGAAAAACACAAATAGAAAAACAACATAAAAAAAATTTTGACATAAGAGACCCGAAGCATTCTATTATTGTTTACATTGATTTTAGATTACATTTTTTTCTCGAAAATGTTTAAAAAACTTAACACTTATTAATCGAAAACTAAATTATAATATTAATATTATTACTTATGATAAGAAATCCCATCCTGCATGTGTTTTTGGTAATTTTTACACGTCATTATCATAATCTTCATATTTAATGTTTCATTCAAAATTTTCACTTAACATATTTAATTTTTTTGTAAAATTATTTTTAAATTATAATAAAATCACTAGTATTTCTTATATTTATTATAAATTCGTCAAAATATCACCACGATAAATATTAAAAACAATTTTATTAAAACCAAATTATAACCAAGCTAAGTAATGTTTACAAATTTTATTTTTGACAACTTAGACCAACTTATTGAAGATAAAAAAGAGAGGAGAAAAGAGAAAAACGGCTTCAAATATTTTTGTGTATATATACAGTAGTTTCATTTCCTTAGTCTCTTAATTCTTTGATTTTAATACACAATTTTTGCTAACTCCAAGAATTTTTATAATATCATGGAAACGATACGGATTAGCGCCGCCATGTTTTCAAATCAACGAAACTCTTAATTCGAGTTAACTCTGTCATGGAAACGTAGTAATAGATAAACTCAATAGATAAACATGCTCAATAGATAAACAAAAATAGATTCGTTCTGCGCATGACGTCATGGGGGACAAAAATTTGATTGTTTGAATTTATGTATGTTGGTTATTTGTTTGTTATGTATGAGTTAATTATATTTCCAATTATTTTGATGTTTCTTAAGAATAAAATTATAATTTTTTTTTAATAATAAATAAAAGAAAATTCTTTATGTTATAATTTTTTTCATAAATTGGTTTTATTATTAAAAATTTTAAAGGTTTAAAAGTAATGTTGGAATAGGATGGTCATTTCAATTAACAATTTTGTTTAATTTTCTTTTTTTAGAATTTGATAAATCAACCATTTTTCTGTTTAAAACTCGTATTCTAAAATACATTTTGCATCGAAAGTATAACATTTTTACCTCTAAACTACAATTTATATGCTTTGCATTCTGAATTAAATTTTTAATATAATTCGGTCCATAATTTAGTTCATCTAAACCGTTATACTCGTTAAAAATAAATTCTAGATTATAAATTAATTTAAGGAATTCATCATTTGGTTTATAGAGGCCCCCTTCTGATAGAAGATTAGTCCAGGAATAACTACAACTTGATTGTTCATTGGTCGGCCTTCCAAGATTTTCTTTGTTCCTTAGTTTGTACGCAATGAACCCGGCAATATTTTCAATGCCATCGTACTGTAATTCCGAAAATGTATTTTCAAAGTCTTCATTGGGTTCTACAGGATCGATTTCTTCAGTAATATGTCCCAACATACTACTTGTTAGTGTCGTAGAATCGGCATCAGATTCGAATTGTCCTATAGCTTCGAAACTAATTGGTAAATCTTTGAAAACATTATTGTCGGCAGAATCTCGCACTACATTCATTGACTGCGCCATAATTGTTTCATTCCGGTCAAGCAAATAATTTCTTAGCCTGTATTTGAATTCTAGTGCCGTCGGATGGTCATGAAGTCCCCCGGTTGCTCGTATGATCCCGAAAAATCCTTCCAATGGATCTTGATTGAATCTATAGGTTAATAGATACTTTATTTGATACTTTTCTACAAGATCATTAAATAGCATTGGCAAAGCGTTGGATGTTATTAGAATTCCCCTTTGAAAAGGAAGAATAGATTTAGATTTCCCTATTCTAAGATCTGAAATAACCTTTTTCATTTCATTTATTATTTCATCTTGTATATTTTTTGCAAGGCCGTATGCTTTTAATCTCTCTCTTGAATCTTTCTCTGCAAATCTGCTATTAAAAACATCAAACCAGTCATTAACCTAAAATTACTAATAATAATAATTTTGAAATTGTTTGTATATTTTAAATCACTTACAGTTTTTAATAAATTTGCACATTCTAGCCAATTTTCGCTTTTCATCATTCCTAACGAGCCCATACGCAATATGGCTCTTGAATTTGTATGCGAAAACAGTTGTGTTGCAAATTTTACTTTTTGCCTTCCTGCATTTTTAACATTTAAATGATGATTTGTTAGTTTATGAGCTATATTCAAATCATCGTTACCAGTGCTTTCAAATAGTTCAATAACAGGCTTTTTAGTTACAATTTTACCATCAAGGAAAAATTCCGAGTCTAAAAAGTGATTTCGAATTAATTTGATTAAATGTGGTACATCTGCAAATGCGAAAATCCTAAAAAGTGAAATTATAGTTGTTTTAAGTTTATTTTTATGCACAATGCTCTTACTTTTCGTTTGTTTTAGTAGGATGTACAAAATATGGAGTTTCTTCGGTTATCCCAAGGGATTTCCAGAGACCTCTGTTTCCACCTCCCAAATCATTTGTTATTGCCACGACAATAAATCCAATATCGTCTAGCCTTTTAACCATTTCAAACAACAGTGATTTGTTGAAATTTTGATCATAATTATAATATAACGGTTGTTTCCAATTAGAAAATATACCACGCGCCATTATCACTTGAACATAATTGGCAGGCTTTAAAAGAGTGTCACTATTTCGGTCATACTCCCAGGATTTTTTAATTTTCATTTCGTCAGCTATAATAACGCACACTTTGTCAATTTCATGTAGAGAATATGATTCCATTAGCCTAAAAACAAAATCTAAAATTCCTGGAGAAATATCGATTTTGTTAGCCCATCTCCGAAGTGTTGATTCACCTGGCAATGGATGGTTATTTCTTTGCATCCATCTGTATGCTCTAGGACCAGCAGCATGCAAAGCTATGGCGTGGGCAATGTCATCGAATTTCCAATGGATTGTTTTTTCAAATGGGTCTTTCAATTTTCGTATTTGACCTGAGTAAAAATTTTTTCAACAGATTTCTCGAGTGTCTTCAATGATGTTTCTGTTGCAATTAGTTCTTTATTTTGGCCTCGTAACTTGTCAAGTTCTTTTTGCAAAATGCTATTCTCATTGGGTAAATTTTTGTTTTCCATCCTCACAGTTTTAATTTCTTCAATTAAACTAATTGGTTCGGCCTTAGCATCCGGAACTTGGACGTTCTCCGAGAGCAACTCAGGTGCGAATGAAACGATTTCGTCTGAACTTCTATAAACAATACCTTTAGAAAACATAATTATAAATTTATAAAAACGACACTCACAATAATTCTGCAACCAACAATTTGTTTGCACGACAAGCGATTCTTCTTTTACGAGTATCAGATAATATAGTTTTTTTTATAATATCAAATAAATTTTCGGTTGGAACTATTCCTTCTTTCAATTTTCTTGTAGCGTTCTTTATATTTAGCAATTCGTGCTTCAAATTCCTCTCAAAATCATTCTCGTTGAAATGCCTACTACAAATCCTTGCATTTTTGGTGCTAAATTTATCTGATCTAGAACACTTAGCAATCCATTCCTTACACAAAGAGTCGTTTTTGGAAATGAATAATAACTTATGTTATTATTATTGTTATTAGCAATTTTAAGTTTTTTGTTGTTATTGCTATTACAACCAAAAACAGCGCACATAACCATCACGATTAAAGTTTTGATTTTCAAGTTTTATTTATTAAATATACGAATTCAAATATATGTTTTTAAATTTCACTTTTAAAGTTTTATATTTAGTTACTTAACAAAATAAGTATAGAAATAAATTTATTTAAAGAATTTAATTTCAACAACAAACACAAATATCACACAAAACACTAACAAAATACACCGCGAAATATTTTAATATGATTTAACAAATATATATTATAAATTATATTTAATAAATTTACATTACAAAAATTAATATTAATATCGAATACACCATACATATGTAATTAGAACGAAAGTATTCTTCCAACGGTCAAAAATTGAGTTTTGTCACACGGCGACGTCAATTGCTAGAAAGAGATAACAACAGACCTGCGCCTGAGCATATCCAAAACCCCCGGTATAGAAGCCATCTACATTTTTTAGCACAATAAAAATCGTGAACTTGTAGCGCCATTTTGAAATTAAAACTCAATATAAAAAAAATTCAAAAAATCGCCATAACGCTCATAACGCCATCTGGAAAAATAAAACTCCATATAAAAAAAATTCAAAAATATTTAATCAAAAACACTAATCCAATTTTTTGCATATGGCAATGTTCATTGTTTATTGCAAATGGCGTGAATGGGTATGGCTATGATATATCGGGGGTTTTGGCATATCTTATAATTTCTATATCGTGGGTTCAAACCATATATATTCTTGAAATTAGTTTTGATCTTTTTCATATTATGCGATGGCGCTACAAGAGATATATGTCTATCTCACGTCCTCTAATGCACTCTTATGAATGATAACAAACCAACGACCTGTTACTATTGACCTTTTTACTTAAACGTCAAAATGAAATATTAAAAATACTCACAAATATCCGGGGACCAATAGTGAATTTATGTTAATACAAAATCTTCAGTTTTTGTATGAAAAGTGTTAAAAAATAATTTTAAAATGTAACTAGGAATTGTAAATAACATTTATAAAAGTATTATGTATAAACTGGTTGAAAATATTCAATAAATTTGTGTTAAATCAATGTTTTTGGTTGCCAGTAGTGATGTTTAGTTAGTGCAAAATCTTCAGTTTTGTGTATGAAAAGAGTCAAAAAACAGTTTAAACTAGTTAAATAATAAACTAAACTACAAGTTAATAATAGTATTAATACAAGGGTATATATAAATTTGTTAAATATATTCAATAAATTTATGCTAAAATCAATGTTTTTTGTTTATAGTACAACTTTTTTCCCGAAAAAAACTTGACATATGTGATCAGCTGATTTGTATTTCGAAAACCTTAAATAATTGTTATTTCTTGCAAATCAAGATCGTTTTGTGTTGTATTTAAATTGTTTTTAATATATTTGCATTATTATTGGTTTTGCAGTTAATTTTAATACATAATAACTGATTTCTAATTATCATTAGACAGAATATAGCGACGTAACGACAGATTACATACAGAAATATAACGACCTAACGACAGATTACATACAGCAATATAACATTGATTTTAACATAAATTTATTGCATATATTTCAGCAATTTATACACACCACTTGTATTAATATTATTATTAATTTGTAGTTTAGTTTATTATTCAACTATTTTAAATCATTTTTGGGCATTTTTCATAAATAAAACTGAAGATTTTCCAATAACTAAACAACACTGCGGGGAACCAAAAACATCGATTTAACATAAATTAATGGAATATTTTTAACCAGTTTATACTTACTACTTGTTTAAATGTAATTAACAATTCCTAGATAAATTTTCAGTTTATTTTTTAACACTTTTCATACAAAAACTGACGATTTTGTATTAACAAAAATTCAGTTTTGGCTCCCGGCTTTGAAATCAACTATTTACTCTGTCAAAATATTTTAAGGAAAATACTCAATTGATCTTTTTACTTACACGTCAAAATGAAATGTCAAAAAGATTTAGAAATATCCGGAGTTAAAACATATCAACATTTAATTGATTTGAATACTTACTTTTATAGAATAATACTTATAACTATTGTATATTTTCCTTATTTATTTATTTATTTATTTATTTATTTATTCATTCATTTGATCGATACAGCACAACAACAGGGTCGTTTTGATGCAGTTAAATAAACTGCATTGTATCGAAAAGCAAGTTACAATTAATGGCATATAAAACTTACATCACGCTTTAGCAAAAATCAACAAAAAAGAAAAAACTTCTTCACAAAAGAAATTCAACAAACTTAACATTATAAAATTATAAAATTAAAACTATATAATAGTAACATCAATATCAATGCCATTTATACAAACAAAAAAAAAGAGAAAAATGCAATTAAATCTAAAAAATAATCAATAACACACACCAACAGTTAGTGATCATTCAGATAGCTCATACACTCTGCCTTAAACCTATCCCCTCGTGCTATATTCCTCGTATTAGTTGGAATAGAGTTCCATACTCTAGCACCTCTTCTTAGAAATGAACTTTCCATATAATTTGAATTAGCTCTTTGCAAAATTAGGTTTTGTGTTCTGGTCGATTGTGCAAAGATCAGTTTATCATACAGATACTTAGGTTTCTGGTTATTAATAATTTTATGCAGTAAAGTTAGCATTCTAATGTCAAGATAATTTTCCAAGGAACAACCAAAAATTTTATTATAATATGGTGTCAACCTATCCCTTCGTTTTAGGCCAAATATATATCTTAGGCATGAATTAAAAACCTTCTTTATTTTAGCCATTAAGCTAGAAGTCAAGTTAGAAAAAACAACGTCACAGTACAGAAGATGACTCAAGATCAATGACCTTACCAAAAGCAAACGAACCTTAGTCGGGGTAAAACTAGCATTTCTCCAAAGTACTCTCAAGCCAAAGAACATTCTCTGCGTTATTGTGTTTACATGTGTAGTCCAGTCCAGATTATTATCCAGAATCAAACCCAAGTCTTTAACAGTTTTGGTAAAGACTATCAAATCATGACCAACTCTAATTCTTGGTATGAATAAATCAGCGTCATTAAAATCAAGTCTACCCTTCTGTGAAAAAATAATTGCTTGTGTCTTCTTCGCATTTAATGATAGTTGGTTATCAGTTGACCATGATATTATGTTACTTTGTAACGATCGCAATAATCGCAAACAATAATAAAACCAAATTCATCTTCGTTTTCAATTCAATAAAAATGTATTTCATTAGTTTCCATTCATTTTCACATTAACAATAATTTAAAATTTTCTAATACTTAACTGCTAGTTAAATTTCAATTGTACTATAAAAAGCAAACGAACGTACTAAATTTTTATTTCCAATTCTAACAAACAGATGTCGTTATTAATCTTTATTGAATTTCTTTTTAGTATTACCCGAGCTATTTTGACATGATAAGATGTCAAAAAGAATTAACAAAAACACATTTTTGTTTGAAAATATTGTCTTTCTGTTTTTGGGTCTTCAACCAAAATGTTGAATTGAGATTGTTATTAAACACTCAATAAAACGTATTAAAGAAAAAATACTAATTCCATTTTATTTTGAGCTTAAAAAGAAATTGTTTTAATTTATACAGAAAAAAGGTTAACTTTGTTTTCATTAGTGTGTGATTTGGATGAAATATATATATATTTTTTTAAAAAGTGTTTCATTCTGTTTTCATTAAGTTTATACTTAATTTATCATAAAGGAAAAAGATTGCTTTATAAAAGTGGCAGTACATGAAAAATAAAGTATCCAATGATGTTATCGAAAGTATGAGTAGTAAGGATAACAGTGATCGAAGCATATTACCACAGTTAGAAACAGTCGAGTGTATGGTGGATTTTCCGGTTGTAGAAACCGTATGGATTTAAAGCAAAATATGAAGTGGAAAGTTAAAGGATTAAAGGCAATGTTCAATTGGGCATTTCGAACAACGAAGGTGTAATTCAGCAGCAGCAACTGATGTTCACAAATTAGTTCATCCAATACAGTTGGTTGATTAGTCAAGGGAATTGGAACACATAGACCAAATCTTCAATCAACAGTTATAAGTTAAGGTACTTACAGTAAATATATTAAATTTTTTTTTATTTATTCCTCGTTCCCCTTTGGAATGATAGGCTAGATTTTTTTCAGATAATAAGAGATTCCCAAATTTAGGATTCTGTGGGGATAAACGCTATCCCGTAGCAATATTATTAATATTATTTTGTACGAAAGGTCCATATTAACAATCTGTCGCCGAACCAAAAACGGACCGGGGGAATATTTTGGTAATATAATACCGTGATTACGGTGGAGTTTTGTTACCGTTAGGTACGAATTTGTTGTGTTATTTAGAGCTATTTTCGGCGCGAAAAATATTTTTTTTCATTTTTTTTCATGTATTTGGGCGGTGTCAACCGGTTTGGTTGACTTCGAACTTGTTTGGATAAGAACCAGTTGGGTTTTTTTATATGTATATTTTTCTTTTACATATATATTAAATATATATAGAATTTTTTCATTTTTTTTAATAATTTTTAAGAATTTCACAATTTGATAAATTTAAAAGGAATTTTTGAGAATTGAATTCAGCGGTAGTTGCAATAACGAATTCAAATGACTATTAAATGCTGCACAGGTACATTTAATTTTGGGATATATAATTATTTACTTGAAGAAGACAAATAATAAGCAATTCTAAGACTTATTAGAATTTGAAAGGAAATTGTATTCTGCTTTCGCATTAACCTTTTGGTCTTTGAGTTCCTGGTAGAGCCAGTGTTAAAAATACCATTATTTGTTTTTCTCTAATTAAATATAATATTCTAAAGATTAAATTCTAATTCTAACATTTAATTTGGTTTTTACAATAGTGTAGAATTGTATTTGGATTAACACTATATTTCGTACACTCAAAAATGCACACAGTCAGAAATTTTGGCTCGTTTAGGAGCAAGCGTCGGCCGGGGCCAGGAGAGTTGGGTCAGGCAGCGGTTAAGCCGGGTGTGAATGAGGTAGATGAAGTAATGCATGAGATTGTGAGTGAAGTGATGAATGTGGTGAATGAGAGGGAACAGGTAAAAATGAATGCAGAACTGGATGAGAAAAGGAATCAACTATATTTAGAATTGATGGATGACATAGCGAATGAGCAGTATGATGAATGGTTGGATGTAGTGATAAGTGAGATTGTAAATGAGGAAGTGAATGAGTTGGCGGATGGAGTGATGAATAAGGAGATAAATGAGTGGGCAGATGAGGTAGTGCATGGAGTGGAGGAAGTGGATGAGATGAATGAGGAGTTGGTAGGAGAAGTGGTAGTTGATGAAGTGAATGAGTGTGTGGATGAAGTGATGGATGCGCGAGAGAGATATCGATTGAGGAGGCTAGAAAGGGATAGGAAAAGGTGGAGGGAGAAAAAGAGTAGGAGGAAGAAGCAGAAGGCAGCGTGGTTGGCCGAGGAGGTAGAGTTCTCGTCAGTCATGCACGCTTATGCGGAGATATTGGCTGAAGAGAACGCTATCTCTGAGTCCAATCACAGGGGAGAGAACCCTCGACGGTGGTTGGGACCGCAAGTGGCCCCGAGAAATTGTGTGCATCTTTGAAATGTATTTTGTTCTGAATTTGGAAAAAAACCGTTTTGGGGCAGTAATTTTTTTCGGAGACTGTTTTTTTATACTGTCATTGTACATAGTGTATATAGTAGGTTAATTGTTGTATAATTGTACATATTTGTACATATTTTTGGTATATAGGAAGCGGATGTAGTGGTTTGTGTGGAGTGTTATGTTACAATAGCACCAACGAGATGAAATTAAGAAACCAAACCGATGAAACGATTTAGCCATTTGAACTTTTTGTGAGTAGCTTTGGCAAATATTATACATTGATAGGATTTGGATAGTAGATCATATTTAAATATTTATACATTAATAAATTAGATCTGGAATCTGATGCTCGTTTTAACGGTGCATTTTGGCCTGCGTGAAATAAATACATGATTTTAATTTCTTTACCACTAATGGTTATAATCGGTGAAAATCCTGTTTTGGTTGTGGTAGATTCGAACTATTTTTAATTTCGCGATGAAAATATTGTACATTCCACTACAGTTGAGCGTTTGTTAGAATTAATTGATTTTTTTTTGGGTGTTAATTTTTTTATTGTTGTGTAATGATTACAAGTGTGTAATTGATAATTTCTCTCAGCGGTACCTCTAACAAAGGATCCATGGGGCTTATCTCCTTAACATAATTATGTTCTTAGATCGCCTCTGTCCATTATGGACATGCGATCGAAGTTCATTGGTTTCTTCTCTTCATTTCAGAAGGAGTTTTCTGGTGATAAGGGAGTGACTACTGCTGGTCTGTACTTAGGTACAAACCAGTAGTACCATTCCCTGCACAGAAGCTTCTTTAACGAAATGAAGAGGAGAACCAATCATTTTTTTTCAGGATCGAGGCTTCACCTCACACAACTTCAACATTTTTCCACTCTTACATTTAGCTTGCAATAGACAGTTTTCATTAAGTTTAGGATTTGAAGTCTGGTGTTCGGGAGCGTTCTTCGACTATGGCATTAGTTTAATGGTAATTTATTTTTAGGTAGAACAACCGCAGCTGGGTCAGTAGAAATGGGCCTAGAGTCTAATCGTGACAGTTGCGATTGTTTTTGTTAGGTTGGGGAGATACTGTTCTGTAGAATCTGGTCGTTAGGGGCTTTTCTAGTCGGTTCTCACATGCATTGTTGGAGTGGGCTCGCGAACGCGATAATTCAAATACTAAATAAAATGGATATTGTAGCCATACTTACTTTTATGTGTCTCCAGACGAATCTAGATTTTGGGAATCTCTTATTATATTAAATAAAAATAAAATAAATCAAACAATTTTTCAAAAAATTAAATAAATAATTTTTATTAAATAAAATAAATTTTCGTAAATTAAATTTTAGGTAACTAAATAATTTTTTTAAATTTAAATAATTTTAGGTAATTAAATAAAATAAATTTTTTATTAATTAAGCAATACGTCAAGAAATAAATAAATATTTTTTATTTTTTTTAAAAAATAAATCAATATTTTGAGCTAGGACGTTGCATCCAATAAATAAACATCCTTTTTGAATATTTTTTATTTTTCAATTTTTTTAAAATAAATAAATATATTTTAGGGGTGCTATCGTCAATAACTAATTCTAGGTATATATATATTTCAGTATATCTGAAATTAAATAAATAAATTATATTTTAATATACATATTATAGGAACTTTTGTGAAAGATTCAGCAAAGATTAGCTACGACAGTGGTTCTTTTTGTTCCTTTACAAAGTTTGTTTTTTTACAAAAATTTTCTGTTTTTTTTGGGGCGTTCGTTGTTTTTTTTCGTTTTGCGGTTTTTATTGTTTTCACTTTTACATTTCCGTCGTACTAACTCTACATTTTTTTTTGGTTGTTGGAAATGTAACAAGCCGGATGTTATATATGCAAATTGTTCATATTGTCACCCGTCGTTAAACTACCGTCCGAGAGTACATGCTTCGGGGATGGTACCCTCGGTTCAACATCCAATGAGCCCGAAGAAAACGACGAGAGATGTAGCAACGCAGGACGATCGATCACCACTCAGGAAACCAGAATAAAATCACCTAGTACATTTAATTTCCCATCATTACATCGAACGTATTTTAGACGTCTAGAACGTAATATTAGATATTGGAGGATGAGGAAATTATTTCGTAAAGCTTGTATTTCATCTATCCTTTCAGAAACAGAGGATCCTCGGCCGCGATTAACAATAAGGATTTTGGACAAACACATTTCAGGACTATTGGACAGTGGAGCGTCAATCACAATACTTGGAAGAAATTCCTTGGAATTATTGGAGTCAGCAGGTACAACTTACCGTAAGTACACTTCGTGTATTCGTACGGCAGATGGTACTGCAAATAAAATTTTGGGTTACATAGAAGTTCCAATAACTGTGAATGGCTCCACTAAACCAATGCGGTTTCATATTGTCCCTGGACTACGAGAAGAGCTCTACCTGGGCATAGATTTCTGGGAGAAATTTGGTATTGTTCCTTCATTTGTTAGTGAACTGACTCGTACAGAGCCACAAAATTTAAATCTACATAACCTCACCACTGACCAGCAACGAGAACTGGATATGATCAAGGATTCTTTCCCGTCATTTGAAGTGTCTGGACTCGGAAAGACTTCTTTGGTTGAACATGTCATCGATGTTGGTGATAATGCACCTGTTAAACAGAGGCATTATCCCACATCGCCGGCTGTTCAACTAAAGGTCTATGCTGAACTTGACCGAATGCTTCAAATGGGCGTGATCGAAGAGAGTAACAGTTCTTGGTGCTCGCCAGTGGTGTTGGTACAAAAAGAATCTGGTAAAAACAGATTATGTATTGATAGCCGTCGTGTCAATTCACTAACGAAAAAGGACGCTTACCCACTTCCCTTGATTGATGGCTTACTAGGTCGTCTAAATAGCACAAAGTACATTTCAAGTATTGATCTCAAAGATGCTTTCTGGCAGATTCCTCTGGCAGAAGCATCTAGAGACAAGACAGCCTTCACAGTGCCTGGTCGTCCATTGTATCAATTCCGGGTTATGCCCTTTGGATTGTGCAATGCTCCCCAGACAATGTGTCGGCTAATGCACAAAGTGATACCACATCAATATCACGAAAATGTCTTTGTTTATTTAGATGATCTATTGGTAGTCTCTTCCACGTTCCAGGAACATATGGAATTGCTGTCCAAGGTCTCTTCATTGTTAAGAGCGGCTGGGTTAACAATAAACCTCAAGAAAAGCAAATTTGTTCTGAGAGAGGTGAAATACTTGGGATTTTTGGTTGGTGAAGATGGTCTTCGAACAGACCCTGACAAGGTAAGAGCTGTAGCAGAGTATCCAGCTCCATCTACAGTTAAACAAATACGACGTTTACTAGGAATGGCTGGTTGGTACCAACGTTTCATACCAAACTATGCAAGCGTGGTATCACCAATTACAGATTTATTGAAGAAAAGTTCTGGGAAATTAAAATGGACATTGGAAGCGCAAGCTGCTTTCGAAAATTTAAAACGATTGCTGACTACAGCACCGGTATTAGTAAACCCTGATTATAATAAAGAGTTCTTTATTAGATGCGATGCGAGTCTGACAGGGTTAGGTAGTGTACTGTATCAGATCGACGAAGACGGACAAGAGTGTCCGATAGCCTTCATGTCGAAAAAACTTAATAAAGCTCAACGAAACTATTCTGTTTCTGAGCTTGAATGTCTTGCGGCAATTCTGAGTGTGAAGAAATTCAGGGGCTATGTTGAAGGTCACCGATTTACAATTGTGACTGATCACTCAAGTCTGAAGTGGCTTATGTCACAGAAAGACTTGAGTGGTCGTCTGGCTAGGTGGAGCCTAAAACTCCAACATATGGATTTTACCATTGTCCACCAAAAAGGTACCCAAAATATAGTCCCTGATGCTCTATCTCGTCTTTATGACGATACACACGAAGAATTGACGGAAGCATTAGTACATCACATTAATGAGATTAAAATCGACAATGAGGGTTATCGGCACAAGGAATATACGGATATGATAGCTAAAGTTCAATCATCACCCAAGGACTTTCCATCTGTTAAAGTCGTGGATGATAAGCTATATATACGTATTGAGCCAAAACCTGATGCAATACCCAACGATGTTCCTGTGTGGAAACTCTGGGTACCAAAACCGATGACTTCCAACATGATTCAGAAACATCATGATGATAGTACTGCTGCTCATGGGGGTGTTAAAAAGACTTTAGAATTACTTCGACGTCTTTACTATTGGCCGGGCATGGCGTCACAGGTACACAACTATGTTGTGTCCTGCGACACATGTAAACAAACAAAAGCCACGAATCAGATATTGCGTCCTCCGATGCAATATCAATTCGAAACAGCACGTCCATGGCAGAGAGTCTATATAGATTTTTTGGGACCGTACCCTCGTTCAACACTTGGGAATACGGTGTTATTGGTAGTTCTGGATCATGCTACGAAGTTTGTACTACTGGAACCACTTAGGAACGCAACTTCACCGAAGGTGAATGCTTTTCTGAAGAACGAAGTGTTTCTTACATATGGGGTACCAGAGTTTCTGCACAGTGACAATGGCAAACAGTTCACTAGTAGGAACTTTCAAAGTCTTTTGTCAGATTTCGGCATTAAACACATTAGGACCGGTGTCTATAGTCCTCAAAGCAACGCGTCAGAGCGGGTCAATAGGTCAGTTCTAGCAGCAATTCGAGCGTTCATAAAAGGTCAACATACCAAGTGGGATTCATTAATTGGTGAAATCGCTTATGCACTGCGGGCTGCAGTACATTCAGCTACCAAGTACTCACCTTACTATCTATTATTTGGTCAACATCCAATATCGGATGGAAATACTTACCAATTGTTGAGATCACTATACAAGCTTGGTGAAGATGCTGGTGAGGAAATAGAACGCGCTGATCATTTGACTCTGCTCAGGAATCGAGTTCAACAGAATTTGAAAGCAGCTTTCAAGAAATCGCAACATCAGTACAACCTGCGATCTAAACTACGGACTTTTCAACCACAACAACGTGTGTTTGTACGGCAACATCATTTGAGTGACGCTACCAAAAAGTTCTCGGCAAAATTGGCTCCAAAGTTCTTACCTGCAATGATTAAGACTAAGATTGGAAATGTACTCTACGAGTGCACAGATATGAGCGGTAAGAATCTTGGAGTCCATCACGCGAAAGACATCAGGGAATGATGTCTTTTCGTTAGGTAGGGTTGTTCCTCTGGCTGATTGTCGTCTCTGGGGTTCACATCTTCAGGTCATACTTACTGGTTGTATCGGGGTGTCCATGGTGCTGACGTTCGGATGGATGGTCGGTCTCAATGCTCAGTGAAGTTCTTAAGGACTTCATGAGTGTTGAAACCGGTCATCGGTCTTGACGCCAGTGACTGTGGGTATCTCGATCCCAGATACAGCTTAATAAGTGGAAGTAGTTCGGTGGTTTTCTGTCATGGAGGGGATGGCGACGTTTTTGTGATTTCAAGAGTAAAAATCTTGGTTTCTACCTTGAATTCATGGTGTAACGATCGCAATAATCGCAAACAATAATAAAACCAAATTCATCTTCGTTTTCAATTCAATAAAAATGTATTTCATTAGTTTCCATTCATTTTCACATTAACAATAATTTAAAATTTTCTAATACTTAACTGCTAGTTAAATTTCAATTGTACTATAAAAAGCAAACGAACGTACTAAATTTTTATTTCCAATTCTAACAAACAGATGTCGTTATTAATCTTTATTGAATTTCTTTTTAGTATTACCCGAGCTATTTTGACATGATAAGATGTCAAAAAGAATTAACAAAAACACATTTTTGTTTGAAAATATTGTCTTTCTGTTTTTGGGTCTTCAACCAAAATGTTGAATTGAGATTGTTATTAAACACTCAATAAAACGTATTAAAGAAAAAATACTAATTCCATTTTATTTTGAGCTTAAAAAGAAATTGTTTTAATTTATACAGAAAAAAGGTTAACTTTGTTTTCATTAGTGTGTGATTTGGATGAAATATATATATATTTTTTTAAAAAGTGTTTCATTCTGTTTTCATTAAGTTTATACTTAATTTATCATAAAGGAAAAAGATTGCTTTATAAAAGTGGCAGTACATGAAAAATAAAGTATCCAATGATGTTATCGAAAGTATGAGTAGTAAGGATAACAGTGATCGAAGCATATTACCACAGTTAGAAACAGTCGAGTGTATGGTGGATTTTCCGGTTGTAGAAACCGTATGGATTTAAAGCAAAATATGAAGTGGAAAGTTAAAGGATTAAAGGCAATGTTCAATTGGGCATTTCGAACAACGAAGGTGTAATTCAGCAGCAGCAACTGATGTTCACAAATTAGTTCATCCAATACAGTTGGTTGATTAGTCAAGGGAATTGGAACACATAGACCAAATCTTCAATCAACAGTTATAAGTTAAGGTACTTACAGTAAATATATTAAATTTTTTTTTATTTATTCCTCGTTCCCCTTTGGAATGATAGGCTAGATTTTTTTCAGATAATAAGAGATTCCCAAATTTAGGATTCTGTGGGGATAAACGCTATCCCGTAGCAATATTATTAATATTATTTTGTACGAAAGGTCCATACTAACAACTTATATCTCTGTTCATGGCCGATATTGTGTCATTTAGGACTGACATTTTATCGTTCTGCCCTACATTTACTTCACAGAATAGTTGAAGATCGTCTGCAAAAAGGTGATAATTCGAGTGTGTTATAGAATTCCCAATGTCATTAATGTACATTGCAAATATTAAAGGTCCCAGTATTGATCCTTGTGGCACTCCCGTGGGTAGGGGCAATTGAGCTGATGAAATTCCATTACAGTCAACGAATTGGAAACGATCAGTTAAGTACGACAGTATCAATTTCGCTGCGTTAACATGAAAATTAAATAAGGTTAGCAACTTAGTGTAGAATTTCTTGAAAGATATAGAATTGAAAGCTTTCCGGAAATCCAGTAAGCAGAGCACCGCTAGATTTCCTTTATCTAGACATTCTCGAATGAAATCAGTTACATCTGCAAGTACAGTTTCAGTGCTATGATTGACTCTAAAACCTGACTGCAGTGGCGTTAATAAGTCATTAGTATATAGAAAATGTTTAATCTGATCAGAAATAAGTCGTTCAAAGACTTTAGAGAGAGCCGGTAGATGCGTAATAGGCCTTACATCTGCTGGTGATATAGGGTCTTTGATTTTCGGTAATCCAATGACTTTACCAGTTTTCCAGATCCTCGGGTATTCGCAAGACTTAAAGATTTGGTTAAATAAATACGTTACATGTGGTATGATCACAGGAGTCATAAGTTTAATGAATTGGAGGGGTATATTATCAGCACCAACTGCATTTGAAGTTATTGACCCAAGTGCTTTAGAAGTATCGTCATTTGTGACCTCAATAAATTCAAATCTATTAGTATTATCAACATCATTGACAGTTGCAGGCTCAATGATCTGCTCCAAATTAAATACTGGTTGTTGCACATTACTCAAACCCGCTGGTAATTTAACAAATTCCCTATTAAGGTCATCTGGCTGAAACTTAGTAACAGTTTCATCTGGATCCTTAAGCTTCATACCATATTTCTCTAGGTTCTTCCATAATTTTTTGGTGTTTAGGTTAGGGTTCAGCTTCTGAAACAAATACCGCTTTTTAGCAGATTTAACCATTTTATTAAACTCTTTCTCATAATTTCTATATATTACTTTATCACCTTCACTACGAGTCCTTTTCCAGACATTTTTAGCCATTATCACTAATTGTTTTTTATTTTTGATTTTATAATTATACCATGGGATCGGTTTATTAACCAACTTGATCATCTGAAAAGGAGCATGATGATTTAATAATCTATGTAAGTTACTATAGAAAAAGTTAAACTTCTCATCAATTGAGTTAAGTTCCTGTAGATATATCCAGTTCACATTAAGTACATCACTATGTAATTCAGCAATTTTAATCTCATTATATCTACGGATAAAAGTAAATTCATCTTGAACCTCGGTATGTATATTAAATTCAATCGAAATAAGATCGTGATCTGAGAAAGGTTTCTGATAAAAATTAGAAGTTTTAGAGGATATATTCGAGACAATAAGATCAAGAAGCCTATTTGATGTATCACTAGTTCTAGTCGGTTTTGTTTGGGTGGAGCACAGATTTAACGGCTCAAATATATTTCTTAAGTTCCTACTTTCCACTGGATCCAATAGATCAATATTAAGGTCACCCATTAGTATAATAGTATCGTAATCTTCAGTAAATGCATACAATAGTTCACTTAATTCGTCCAAGGGAAGTCCCCTAACATGCATGTAAGCAACACAAACAACAACTTTGGATAGATCTATAACAAACTCAAGAGATAAATATTCTATGTTATCCGAGGATCCCTTAGAATAAACTTTAACATGATACTGTTTAGCGAAATCATCCCGCACATAAAATGCAACCCCACCGGCCCTTCTCCCTAATCTATCATTCCTGAATAGTTTATAGCCCTCCACTTGAACACTCCTATTCGTATGCGATGTTTTAAGATGTGACTCTGATACCCCTATTATATGGTGCGTAGTTTTATAAAATTCCATCCGTAGCTTATCAATATTTGCATGAATACTACGCGCATTAATATGGCACACTTTTAAACAATCTAAGAGATGAGAAGTACTAGAGAATGGATTACTACGAGAACGTTTTACCATAATACGATCTAGGACAGGTCCATACAGAATGCATGAAGCTCCAAACAACCATAAAGCTACCGTGTGTTAAATGATATGCTAGGTAATAAAAATAACTATAACAATATAAATAATTAAATCTTAAAATTAAAAACATAAATCATTGATTTGATTACAAAAAATTTGCAAAAGATTCCACTCTACCTGAAGGGTTCTAGCTACTCCTGTGTTCTTACAATTGTTGGAATACCATTTTCCCCAGCAATAATAACCACCATTCCTTTACGGATAGTCGCTTTGAAAATAGCCTTCGACTTCACTAGCTTCTTAGCCTCCATAAGAATAGCACTAACAGTTTTTGTCAAGTACTCGTTAATATAAATTCTGCTCCTCGGCAAGTTAGGCTCAATACATGTAAGTAGTAGTTGTTTATTTTTAATGAATTTGTAGTAGGCTGCCATAAACTCATTACGCTTCAGTTGCTTGAAAAAGCAGATCATCACAGAACACGTTCCACCGCCATCACCAAGCCTCCTAGACAACTTCACCACATTCTCAACATCATTCAGTGTAAAGTTTGGCACTTGGAGCTCTTCCGATAATTTCAAGACAAATTGCTGATCATATGTGTTAACTGAATCCGGAATACCATGGACCATTAGCACCTTTCTATTTCTCCAATCCTCCCTCTTGTTGCATAGGATCATCTGGTTTTCTAGTAACTCTATGCGTTTCACTAGACTAGCATTCACTGCGGCCAATTCATTTTTCATTTCTTCTTTAAATTTGTTACAGAGTTCTGTCATTTTGGGCCACATCCCATCCAATTTCTTCATTACCCATCCCTCTATCTCCTCCTTCACTAAGCTCGATACAACACTTGAGATATTGCTGTTTTTGATGCAATCACCACAAAACCATTTCTCTTTGGATTGTAGATATTCAAAATCAACTTCATTCAGCACACCAGCACAAAGAGCATGAAACCATTTCTTACATCCATCACAGCTTAGCCAATTCACTGTCTTACTATTTGATGAATCTGGTAACTCAGCTTTTTTACATTTAAAGCACTTATGTGACATTGTATTTTTTAGGTTAGGTATTCACTTGATTTTTATATTTATTTTTATTTTATATTATATGTACATATATTTACTTCCATTCAGACGTTCGGCAAATATTATTAATAAGCGGAATATTGCAAATTTTTGCAATCTAAAATAATTATTTCATAGTTACTATTATTAATTATTTATTTAATAAAAAACGCGTGTTCGTTCAACGCCGATGACGTTTGATTGCTTATTAATTTTTAATTTTAATTGCTTTTAATTAATTGCTTTTAATTTTTAAAATAAATTTGGCTTATTCAATATCAAACATAAACTTTAACATGATTTAAATGAAATTGCCGACATATTATAAAGTAAAAATCATTGGTTCAAACCATATATTCTTGAAATTAGTTTTGATCTTTTTTATATTATGCGATGGTGCTACAAGAGATATATGTCTATCTCGCTTCCTCTAATGCACTCTTATGAATGATAACAAACTAACGACCTGTTACTATAGTAACAAAAAATCTAGTGGGTTCCCACTAGATTTTTTGTTACTATTGTAACAGGTCTTTAGTTTGTTATCATTCATAAGAGTGCATTAGAGGAAGCGAGATAGACATATATCTCTTATAGCGCCATCGTATAATATGAAAAAGATCAAAACTAATATCAAGAATATATGGTTTGAACCAATGTTTTTTACGACTTTTTAATATATGTCGGCCATTTCATATGTTAAAGTTTATGCTTGATATTGAATAAGCCAAATTTATTTTAAAAATAAATAAGGAAAATATACAATAGTTGTAAGTATCATTCTATAAAAGTAAGTATTCAAATCAATTAAATGTTGATATGTTTTAAATTAAGAAAATTATATATGTAATTCTTTTATTTTAATTTAATGCCATTTTAGTTTTGCAGATTATATTATTTGATAAAATATTGAATTGTTTAATATTATTAATTGTTGTATTATTGTTTTAATTAGTTCTTTAAGAAATAATATATATTTATATTTATTAATTTATTTACAGTCAATAAAAACTTAAAATTATAAAAATGTATTTTATTTACAAAAATCAATATTTATATAACAAGGTTGCTTTGTGGCTTAGGTTAACCAAGACAAACTAAAGACATGTCTGACAAGACAACGTAAAGGCACGTCTTACCAGACAAACCCTAGACTTGTTACACGAGACGAGGTGGGACATTTTGTTCGAGCGGTCTTGGGTTTGTCTTGGTCTTGTTACTATAACGCGTTAATAGTAAGTTACTAGTAAATCTGGTATAACACTTTTACTGGGTTGTTAACAATTCTTAACTTTCGTCGTTCTTTAATTCTATAATTTTAACATTATGTAACAAAATGACGTCTTGATGTCGTTCTTAAATTCAATGTTAAACTGTCAAAAGTTTACATTTTGTAACAATTTACAACTCACCTCCTAGACATGAATTATAGAATGTTCTTATGTCAAACGGTATGTTATGATTTATTTATCTGTCAAAATGTTTATAATGAAACATTAATGGATTCGTAAATAAAATTTCTTGTTTTTGTGTTCGCAATTGAGTTTTATTATATATAAATTAACTAATTTTAATATATTTAATTTATGTGCTCAAATAGAACAAATTTATTTTTGACAGATCAACAAACGTCTAATATTTTGGCGTTCTTAAATTATAAATCAACATTGTCGACAAAACTTAACATGACGCTTCAACCCAATTTTATGACATTTTTACAATGTTAGAAAATGTTAAGAAAAAGAACGCGACACTGTTAACATTTTATCCTTTTACAAAACCCCTTATATCCTTCAGCATCAATGTCGGGGGTTTTGCCTTTTATCATTACCCGTGTTCAAATTATTTTTCTACTACAACGTAGCGTCTTTTCCAAAGTAACGATTTCTAAAACCACGTATGTCAGATTTTTATTTATGTTGTTATTTTTGAGTTGTGATAATGAGTTATGTTTTACAAAATATTTAATTTTATAAATTGAAATGGAAAGATTCGTAATTAAAGATGAAATAGATATTAAATTAGAACCGGACCATTTACAAGAAGTATATATTTTACCCTAATTAAAAATAAAATGAAACTAACAATTTGAAATCAATTTTAGTCAGCAATAGATGAAATTAAAAAAGAAATAAATGAAACCGAGAGTGAGGAAACTACAACTCCTGTTTATAATGATGGACAATATAAATTGGAGAATGACGAGATCAACAATAAAAGTGTAAGTAAATTTCGATGTAAACTCTAAATCAGGTAAATAAGATAGTGGGGGGAAGTGCAGTTAGTGTGGGAAACTCTAAAAACGCTATGTTATACCCTTTCTGTTATTAAAAACGAAATTAATTTTTTTACGGAATATTCAGTGAATCTGTTGTCGATACCAGAGCTTTATGTAACAATTAAAATTTTTTAAAAAAAAAATTTATTAAAAGAAAAAAAAATTTATTAAAAGAAAAAAAAATTTTTTCCCACACTAACCGCACTTAAGCCATAATATGAAATGCAGCTAAATTTTTTCGTTGAGTAAATAATATTTAAACAAAAATACACCCTAAAAAACAGAAAAACTAGATTAAAATTAAGAGTTTTGATTAGTTGACCAGACAATTCGCATAGTTTATCAAGAGGAAACACTCGAATGTCACACTCCTCCATGACGGACGTTGAACTAATACATAATTTAAAACTCGTCTATCTTTTACGGAACAACCGAACAAAAACCAAAACTAAACTGCTCAAAGAACCCAACCGAACTCAATTATACATCAACTGACCGACTAACCCATCCACATGAAAATAAAAACTTTCTCCAGGACAGGAATATTGAACTTACATAAAGTTGTTGTTTTCTTGTTATTTCAAGAACGTATAGTTTGCTATTTTGTATAAAAAAAAATAATATGTTAAAAAAAATTGAAATTAAGTAGAAAAGCAATATGGATCTTGGTTTATTTGAATAACATATAGAGAAATTCAACTTAGTGGTAGAGATAAGTTGGGCGTTACAATCGTGGGGATGACCTACATAACCCGAAAGATAATAAATCTCAAGCCGGACTTTAAACAAAACAAAATTGCATAAAAGAAATGTTGCTGATTTGACGATTTTCTACAAATATATTATCATGGATGAACGGTTTTCTGAAGAGATTAAATCGATTTTAGCGGCCCATCCTTTTACGGTTCAAATAATTAGATGTAGAACTGCGGCCTTCCAGCGCGACTTTTTCAACAGAGTCTTTCATCTCTGGAATTCATCACCTTCGTGGGTTTTCCCTGATAACTTTAACCCTCAAAGTCGGTGTTCATAAATTTCTAAAAGAAACTTAATTCTCAATTGATTATAACCCCTAGTTGGCATAGTATCTTCGGATATTCAGACACGTTAATATATAATTAATTATATTAACACTAAACTAACACTAACTTTCAATAAAAAAATATATGTGAGACTTCACTATAGGCAGTTTGGGCGCGCGACAGAGAGCCAGAGAGAGACTTGGTTATCTAAAACTAAAGCAACAAGGTAATATTTCAGTTAATATATCTAAAAATAAAAATATGAAATTAAATTTTTCACTAATAGTCCGGTTAAAATAGACATTTTAATTTGCAATAATTCGCCATGAAACAGTTGTTTGTAAGTTAACAAGATCATTTAAAAAATATTACCCAATAATTGAATTAACAAATTTTAAATCGAAATGCGCTCAATACATTTTCAGGCAAAAACAAAACTAAAAAATATTATTGTCTTAAAGTCATAAAAAACAGACTCATAGTTTGATAACTCGTTCCAGTGAAAATCATTTCAATGTAATATGATAATATATGAATGCAATATGCATATAAGAAAACTCATAAACCTATAAGATACGTTTTGTAACGTCCGCTCAAACTTTATATTATTAATCAAATAAATGAGTTTTGGATTAGAAAAATCTTATAAATGTAATTTCAATAATTTTAATTAGATTTAAAAGCAATAATTAAACTACTATTAATAATAATTTTTTCATAGATACCAGACAAACGTTACGAATGTAAAATTTGTAATAAAAAATATGAGTTCAATAAGTCGTTAAACCGTCATATGAAAAGCCATTCGGATGAGAAACCATATGAATGTTCAGAATGTAGTAAAAAATTTGTGCTAATACAATGTTGGAAAAGGCACAAAAAAACTCATGACCCGGAAAGAATGGAGGTAAGGTTAATACGGCTACTTCGTCTTTCAAACAAAATCAATTTTAAATTCATTCAACTTTACCTTTTATGTTTTTTTATTTTATATGCAGTTTCCATGCCAATTTTGTAATAAGCAGTTTAAAGGAAAAAGGGAATGCGAACGTCATATGAAGATCCATACACGCGAAAACCTGTTTCAATGTCCACACTGTCCAAAAGAATTTACACATAAATATGCTTTTGAAGTTCATATGAAAATTCATATACGAGGAAATTTTCAGGTAATAGGATATTTTGCTACAAAATATACGCGTCTTGTGGCGTTAGCGTGCCGTCGAGTGGGGCAATTTCACGAACGTAATCTGTTTTTTTCTCTTCTGTTTCTATGATAGTAAATATATAAACGATGTTTATTAGAAATTATTAAATAAGCAATCGACAAAATAAAATTAAAAGTTCATGTTCTATTTTTTCATAGTTGCTTTGTTTTAAAAACTTTGTAAAACCTACAATTTTTTATTCTTTTTACACTAGAGGAAAAAACCAATTTTCACAGGAGATTAAGTCTGCTTGAAAAGTGCCTTTTCAGCTGCTATCATAGAAAATTTTTTATTTCAGTTCCCCATAAGTTTGTATGAAAAAAATTGTTACTAGTAAAAACAAATTTGAATTCTTCAACGAGATATGTCATACATATCTTGATTTTACTACCACACCTATAAAGTTTATGCCGATTTGAACACAGGGTACTCCCTTGTTATTCTTCTGATTTATTCTTTTCTAACAACACGTTTGTAAGGGAAAGAGTGTTAATCTTAAGTCCAACCCATTCGGGATTTCGCTCTCGGCACTAAGTCTGAATTCTGAATTACGAGAATTTGTATCGAGTACTTGGTGGCAAAACCATTTTCTTGCAATAACATGTACCACCTCCGACGGTGGCAAAACTATAAAATTCGCAATTTGAGTATCGTTCCTTAACATCGTTTCAAATAAATTATCTTAATTTTTCAATTGTTTTCATTACTGGTCATTAGCAAATTTGAAAAACCATTTAAAGACATTTTTAAGTTTTTTTCTTCCAGTTTTCTTGCAAATTATGCAATAAGAAGTTGGAAACCGAAATTGGATTAAGCGAACATATGAATATTCATACACGTAAAAAGTTATTTACATGTTCTGAGTGTAATAGAGAATATACACAAAGAGGAAGTTTGTGGAAACATTTAAAAACACATGAAAGAGAAAGATTACAGGTAAGAAATATTATTTAAAAGTATAATAAATTTTAAAAAGATGTTTATTATGATCTAGTGCATTGCACTTTCGAGTTACGGTAGAAAACAAACAATATGATAAATCATAAAGCATAATTAAAAACAAATAAAATAAAATTATTAAAACCAGTGTTTAAATTTAAGTTTTATTTATCCGATATTCTTTGGTTTTTTCGTTTACGTTTACACAAATTTTATTTTTCTAAATGTTTTTTGGCTTTTCTTTTGCAAGGAAATATTAAATCAAATTTTTATCTTCTGTGTTTTAACTTTTATTTCGTTTGTTCGTATTTTGTTTAAAAGAAAGGAAAAATATAAAAAATAGTATATTCTTCAACGATGCCGGAAAACAACATATTTTGAAGCAAGACGGCAGGTTATCAACCTCAGCGGTAATGGTCGTGAGATTCAAAATATGATTTTCGGCGAGTGACTAGAAGACTGTGCTTTTTCTACTACTTTTTTAAAAATTATTATTAATTATTAAACATTCGAAATTCAATATTTTTATTCTATTTGGTCTATAAAGTCCCTAAAATCATTAAATAACACATCTTTAAAGATTTATTGTTTTTTGCATTTCGCGTTTAGTAGGCTTATAACTAAAAACGGTTTTGTAATAAACAAAATCAAATTTAAAAATTTTATTATTATTTCTAAAATAAAAACAACAGTTTTGATTTAGTTTTTGTATGTGGATGACGTTACGTAAATTCCTGATATATTTTAAAACAACGTGAATTATTGTATTTAAATAAATATTTTTTTTTGTTTTTCTTAAATAAATATGTGAAATAATTTTTTTTTAAATATCTTAACACCAACTGTTTGTTATCATACTATTTAAAAAGAATATATGAATATTGGGCCCGATTCAGTAAAATCTTTTATCGAAAATTTCTTTTATTCTTTTATTTTTTGTATGAAATTTTATTTTCCCGTTATAAAATTTCATACAAAAAATAAAAGAATAACAGAAATTTTCGATAAAATATTTTACCGAATCGGGCCCATTATATAGTTAACTATTATTATTTTTACATTTTTAATGTTAATTGTCCGTAAATAATTCTAAAATTAATTAACGTCGTCTTCCCGAAAGAGACAAATTAACACTAACAAAATTATTTCATTCAATCAATTGATTCTCTTAACGGGTGTTCTTATTCTAGTTCAGAAATTAGAAAATAGATGGCTTTTAAAAATTTAATTTCGTCCCTAGGTACGAAAGTAATTTGTATAGGGTTTTTTTATCACTGGTATCGAAAAAGAAATTTTCGACGCAATGAACAAACATCGAAAGTAGATTTTTCAAGTTGGGTAGTAGAAAATTTTTTTTCCTTTATTGGGAACGATTGAAAAATAAAAAATGCATATGTTTATTCGAAAAGAAAGATTGATCTTAGAAATTTTGAATCTTTCCTTTGAATGTAAGAATTTGCTATTTTGTTTTATTTTTTTCTTCTATTGTAAAAGTCCTCTTGTATGGACGTGTTTATAGATATTCTTACATATGTAAAATCAAGTATACCTTTATGTTTGTCACTAAATTTGTGTTATTTGTAATGAAGAACTTTCTCATTGGCGAACCAATGAGAATGGCATAGCAGGATGCGTACCTAGAGTTATTTAACGCCGTAACGACTAAAGCTCAGTCATCGTGGATTTGATAGATTGTTACCTGCTGCTTCAACACAAATACAGAAATGTACGCAAATTACGTGAATAAACAGAAGTGGAAACAAAACGAATGGAAAAATGAAACTCTGGCGACCCCTTTTGCGAAAGAACCACTATCAGCGCGTCCAACCCCCACAACCATTCCCATACGCTCACACACTCACGCTTCATACACGCCAACATTCACCCACACACTCAGACTGCGAAGCAAGACAATTAAGCTCAAAGACCCACAGCAAGTACCACAAATGGTAGTAATCAAACATAAGTTGTATTGCTGTCATCTGATCAATATGATACAGCTTGTACACCACTGCCATTGCTGGTAAACCGAGTATCAAATCTTAGAGCACGGGAGAACGTCACACGCTATATTGAAAGTCTTTATTATTTATCTCCCTTTTTCTTTATTAATAACATTTTCAAAAATGTTTGAAACCATACGAAATTACCAAAAAAAATTATTTACAGCTCCAAAAAAGTTATAATTTTATTTGTAAGTTAAATAAATATTTCCAAACCAATTTAATTAAATACCTGTAGTTTACAGTTGGTTAATGTATAATACGATTAATAAATATAAAACATGACAAGAATTTGTTTTTTTTTTGTTTGGTTTTCATATTATTTTGGGATTGATTTTTAATTAATAAAAATATAAATTAATAAATTTAGGTAATATAATTTAACATAATAAAAAAAAATGTATTTGGAAAACGAGATATTACCTCAGAGCAAAAATATTTCGATTATAATCATTTCCAATTTAGACTGAATGTGTCTCGCTACACGCATCGTCAGTTCACACACACACACACACACACGCATCAACAAGCAAGCCCCCATTCAATCACTTGTACACCCTTTCACACGCATTCACACCTCTACGTTAAAAAAAGTAAATAAAATAAACAAAATTCGCTCACCCCATGAGTATATCCTCCAGGCTTCGAAGTCTTAAGGTCTTAGCCCTCCATCAGCAGCGAAAAATCCCATAGGCAAGGTGTCATTGACAAAATTGCATAAATAATACTCAAATACTGCGTTGAAATTCGGTAGACAGCTAGAAATTTATAAAAGAAATGTTGCGTTGAAATTCGGCAGTAATAGCACAAAAATTTTATACAAATGTTGCGTTGAAATACGATAGTAATAGCAAAAGTTTTGTATAAATGTTGCGTTGAAATAAATCAGGCAATTGTTGTAACAAATAACATAAATTTTGGATAAATGTTGCGTTGAAATGCGGTTGAAATAGCACAAAAATTTTATACAAATGTTGCGTTGAAATTCGGTTGTAATAGCACAAAAAATTGTATATCAATGTTGAGTTGAACTTCGGTTGTAATCGCACAAAAATTGGGTATCAATGTTGCATTGAAATTCGGTAGTACTAGCAAAAATTGTTATATAAATGTTGCGTTGAAATTCGGTAGTAATATCAAAAAAACTTTATATAAATGTTGCGTCGAAATTCGGTAGTAATATTATTACTATTATTTTATTATTATTTTCTTAATTAATTATCACAGAATTTGGTTTGGAAAAAAAATGGTTATATGCTCTTATTTCTATTAACTAATTATCACAGAGTTTGACGTACAAAACGATTAATATAATATATTTTCTTGACTCAGCATCACAGAATTTGGTTTTTAAGAGTTAATCTCCTTTTGTTTTATTCACTAACTATCACAGAAATTTTTTTACATTATAATTCAGTAGGCTAATTTGATATCTTCATTTTTGTCAATCGCCTGAGTATATCATCGCGAATTATCTTCAAAAAAACTAACCGTAATTCGGCAAACAGTTTTAATGGGTTACCGTTCCAGAGTTATATTATCAATAAAATTACGTATTACCTTTTTCTTATTATCCGTACGATAATTTTGCTGGGTTATTTAATATTTAGAACCATCTATCCTAGTTTAGTTGTAATTTTTTTCAATAAGTTAAATAAATTAAACTACACAAAAACACTTAACACGTATCTGACGGAAACAAAAACCATATGTTATCTGTCAGCCAAAAAGTCGAAATCAGAAATAACAAGAGAAAGAGCAAGATATTTCATGTCTTATATAGTCGTTTAACTTCGAAAATTTCGCTACCAATTTCGTTGTAGGGGAAACATGCGTTTGTACAGAGCGTTAGTACATTTTCCGTTTTAAAATAATTACTGATTGTGACTTTGCAGTACATAAAAATTACAAGTTAATTTCACGAAATAAGTTATTTACCGAAGAAATGTTAATATATTAGAATGGATTAAACGTAAGTTTAACCGATTTTATAATGATTAAGTACTACAAAACAATAAATTACAAACGTATTACAGTCAAATCTAGATCTATAACGGAAAGTGAAATTGTTAATAATAACTATATAAGAAATATAATATCTTTTTAAAGACAATGACAAAACTGATGGTAGAATAATAGTTTTTAAATATTGAGACGTTTAGACAAATATGCACAGCCGTTTGAAAACATTTAGAGCAACTACGGTTAGTGTCCGGAGAATTCAAATTTAGGTAGTTTGGGGAAGTGAAAACGCAGGGTGAACCAATATTCGGGGATTGCAAAGTAAAATATTATGGTTAATGGTGTTGTTATAAAAAAACTATGTGTAACGGAAGCTATATGAAACTATAACTATAGATTATGGATGAATGAGAAATGATGTGAACTATGCGTGATAGGTAAAATTGTGAGATGCAAGGAAATGGAAACTACATGAATCTATGACTGTACTACACTACGTTATCATACTCCAGTCTACATAACATATTTCATACAAAAATGTATTGTGAAATTAATATTATAATTTAAATAGTTTGGAGAGGTTTAAAATTATGAGGAGTGAATGTTGATGATGATGACTGAAGCTTTATATTCACCACAAAATGCTTATTTTTAATTGGTTAATAATTCCATCCACAGTCCACAGTTTGCATGTTAAAACCCAGCTTGTGAAATTGATGTTATGAAAAAAATTTGTTTTTCTTATTTCACGTATTCTACGATTTTTATGAAAACATTTTATTGTAGTGCGCTTAAAGTTCACAACCATGTTACCTGGGTGATGCTAGCAATATTATGTTGTATAACGGAAAGCGACTTATACAACTCAAATGTATGGTCCTGATGTTGACTCAAATGTTCTGGTTGAAGGAGGCTTAGTGCGGAAGTCAGTCTTCGTTCAAGAGTCTCGTTTTTTAAAAGTGTAAAGAGATTGCTCTGAAATATCAAAGAAAACTCGATGATGATAGAAAACTACTTGATATATTATTTATATAGGGAATATAGCACCGCTTGCAAAAATATGATGTAAATAGGGAATATAGGGATTGTAGCATCACTTACAAAAAATGTAGTAAATAACAGTGACACATTAAAGATAATCTGTGGAGTTTTGTAACAGTGCAATTACAGTTCTAACAAGTATGTATGGGTGACTTTTTTAGATGGCTGAAAATGAAACTCTCAGTGAAACAGATTTGATATTCAATAGTAGCATTTCTTTTAATTTACTTAGAAATAAAGTAATATCAGCGGCAATGTTTATTGATTCAAGGTTTACTTATAGATTAAACATCAACACAATTTTCAATCCCTATATTAAGAAATTTATAAATATTTCACCTAATTTATCATCTTCCACAACTCTCGATTAGGGCTTCCATTACCGATAAAAGTATTACTGTTAATGCCGGTAATGGTCCTAAAAGCTTATTTCGGCATTACCAATATTATGCCTCGCTATTACCGAATTAAAAAAATTTACATTTACCAACAAAAATTGTGCCACTTTGAATGTAATCCATAATACAACTAAAAAATGTTAACTACAAAACTTTAACTTATTCTGGGACCCTATTCCCGAATAAACGTAAATTTGGACAATATCGGAAAGTTCATACATTTAACATTAAACGGTTGCGATAACGATTTTACGAAAAATGAATTTCAGTTTTAACAATATTATCTAATTTGAATTCGAGCTTCACAATATGGTCCAAATTTACATTTATGTGTTCAGGAATATGACCCCTGCTTTCATAGAAATAAATAATTATAATCCAAAACAGAAATCAGAAAATTGTGGACGTAATACATTCGAGTCAGAAATTGTGTACGTAATACATTATTCCACAGTATCCAGTATATAAAATTAGTTTCATTTTTTTTGCAGTGAATAATTCAAATTTTTCGAGGACAACCAATAAATAAATTAATTCAAAAACAGTTTCATTATTAATTAATTTCCAACAAACCTTCCTAATCAAACTCAATAATCACCAAACACAAAAATCTTCAAAAATATAACCCTCATAACCACAATAATATGCCTATTTTTCATTCCTCCCCTATACAATTTTACATTAGACAAAACGTATAAATCAACGAAAGATTTATATTATGAAATATTTCTCTATCTTGTTTTGCAAAGAACGAACAAATCATTTTATGATTTGATTCGTTAATTTTTAAACCATAGAAAATATTTTAAAACAAAAAAAAAAAGAAACTTATGACCAAAATAAAAGTAAAAATTCCGAAGAAAGGAAACTTAAAATTATTTTTTTTTAATTTTTCCATATGCATGAATTTTATTTTTAATTTTTATTTTTCCGAAAAAAAGAAAGTAAGAGGAAAGATTTGAAAAATGAATTTAAATACTTTTAAAAACTTAAATCAAGACTTTAGAACTATAAATTAAAAGGTAGACTAAAAATTAAAATAAACATTCAAGTCACACAACAACGTATGGTCAGCTGTTTTTGTTTATATCCCAATCCCATACAAAACTATACCCGTTGGATGAGTAACAGCTATCAGTTTGGGAATTCATAGTAGATGAAAACGTGATCGACGCAGGTGAAAAAGTCGAAATTTGAACTTGACCATTTTTGATTTTCCTGAAACTTGGCATATAAGTAGTATGGACAAAATAAAAAATATAACTTATTATAAAATTTTTTTTAAAGTGCATAGTTTGAGCATAGGGTGCACCCCAACATGCATGAAAAATGAAAATTCTGCCAATCCGATGTAACTTTGAAATTAAATTGCTCAAGAACGGCTATACCGATTTCATCAAACTTTTTTTTGTTTGATAGATGATTAGTTAATCGTTTGAAAAAAAATTAATTTATTGTTTTTATAATTAATTTTTAAATAAAAATATTGAAAAAACTTTTTTAAAGATGGCGCTAGGATCAAAGATCAATTGGAATTTAATTAATTTTTTTTCTGAAAATAGTTCTATCCTTACTCTTAAATATATCAAATTTACAAAGAGGCTTAAATTCTTGTTCTTGAGATTTTTATTTTTAAAGATTTTTAGTCAGTCTAAAATTCTAATTGTTCATTATTTTCTCGAACAATTTTTATCATCAAAAAATTTTAACCACTGAAGTTCGAGAAAATAATAAACAATTAGAATTTTAATCGACTGAAATACGAATTTTTCTTCATTTTTTCAAACAACTTCCATTAACAAAAAATTTTAAAATCAATTAAATTTTAACTTTTTTTATTTTTTAAATATAGTTCTAAACTTCCTTTAAAATATATCAAATTTACAAAGAGGCTTTAATTCGTGTTCTTGAGATATTTAATTTTAAAGATTTTTAGTCAGTCTAAAATTCTAATTGTTCATTATTTTCTCGAACAATTTTTATCATCAAAAAATTTTAACCACTGAAGTTCGAGAAAATAATGAAGAATTAGAATTTTAATCGAACTAAAAATCTTTAAAATTAAATATCTCAAGAACAAAAATTAACGCCTCTGAGTTAATTTGATATAATTTAGAGTAAGAATAGAACTAGTTTCAGAAAAAAAATTAATTTAATTCCAATTGAAATTCGACCCTAGCGCCATCTTTAAAAAAGTTTTTTAAATATTTTTATTTAAAAATTAATTATAAAAACAATAAATTAATTTTTTTCAAAGGACTTACTAATCATCTATCAAACAAAAAAAAGTTTGATGAAATCGGTATAGCCGTTCTTGAGCAGTTTAATTTCAAAGTTACATCGGATTGGCAGAATTTTCATTTTTAATTCATGTTGGGGTGCTCCCTATGCTCAAACTATGCACTTTAAAAAAATTTTATAATAAGTTATATTTTTTATTTTGTCCATACTACTTATATGCCAAGTTACAGGAAATTCAAAAATGGTCAAGTTTTCAGAACTCTGTCTAGAACACGTTTTTCATCAGTACTGCTATTTCTTTTAAAGCAAATCATTGCTTTGACTAGAAATTTATTGCTGTTTCTTTGTAGTATGGCAACCATTTGTCCAATGTAAATCAAAAGCTAAAGAAATCTTTCTCATATTATTTGAAACATTTTACCAACATTTCATAAAAAATGATCTGTAATTGTAGGTTACAGTAGGCATAAACGCCTGAAAAAAAGAACTTTTTAACTTATATACCAAGTTTCAACAAGATCGAAAGCCGGTCTAAAAATTTATTGAAGATTTAAACTTAGAAGTGTTCGTGATACCCCCAGCCATTTTGTCCAATTTTGAAATGAATCCAGATCTTCCATTTTCAAGTGAACCTAAATCATTTGCCAAAGTTTCATCACGATCCTATGCAGGAATGTCACAAACCCACGCGACCACAGACATACATCAAAATTTTTACTGGCTATTTAGATAGAACCAAAACAAAAGAAAAAACAATATTTGGGGTAAGATTTTTTTTTTGATAGATTGCATTACTTTACACAATTTAAAATTGTGGTGTAGTAAAAAGTCACTCACACATATCTGGGCATAAACAGATTACACTGGATGTAAACTGATTACACTATCAAATAAAGTATTCAAAATTTTTTTTGGAATTCGTGTTACAACAAAAAATTTCGTGCAAAACGTATTTTTGATGAAACGTATTTTTTCAGAAACCATATAAATGTTCACAATGCAGTAAAACATTTGAGCGAGAAGTAACTTGGCAATTGCACAAAATAACTCATGATCCGGAAATAATGACGGTAAGTTTAAATCGGGTACAACGTCTTTCAAACAAAATCAAATCAATAAATGCATTAAACGTGATCTTAAATTTTTTTTTATTTTCCATATAGTTTTCATGCCAATTTTGTAATAAGGAGTTTGTAAAAAAAAGCGAATTCAAGCGTCATCTGAAGATCCATGCACAAGAAAGATTGTTTCAATGTGCACACTGTCAAAAAGAATATACATGGAAAAGTAATTTAAGAGCTCATATGAAAATTCATACACGAGGAAAATTACAGGTAAAACTTTATTTCAGTTAACGATTTAATGGTTCGTATTAAAAAAAACTTAATTGTTGTATGCATAAATTAAAAACGAATTTTAATTCTTCAAAGAGAGTTGTCATATCTCCATTTGACTACCTCAGTTTTAAATATGCCGAGTTGTGATGTGGTTAAGTGTTTGGATTTGAACTCGGAGGGTCCCTTGATATTTTTTCTGATGTATTCTTTTCTAACGACTCATTTTCCAGGGATTTCCATTCGATGCTTCCATTCGGTACAGATTTCATTCCATACGGAATTTCACTATCAGACATTAGTCTATTCTGAATTACGTGGATGTGTATCGTGCACTTGGTGGCAAGACAATTTTCTTGCAATAACAAGCACCAAATTCTCATTTTGGGTAACTGCTAATTTTTCTTACCTAATATCATTTCAAATAATTATCTTAATTGGATTGTTCTCATTACTGGCCATTACTAAAAACCATTTACAGAAATTTTAAAGTTTTTTCTATTTGTTTTCAGTTTTCTTGCAAATTTTGTGATAAGAAGTTAGCATCTAAAGTTGGACTGGAAGATCATATAAAAATTCATACACGTGAAAGTTTGTTTAAATGTTCTGAATGTAATAAAGAATTTACACAAAAAGAAGGATTGGCAAGGCATATAAAATCTCATTCAAAAGAAAGGATACAGGTAAGAATTTTCTTAACGTTTGGTGCTTAGTAGTAGATAAAATAAATATTAAAATGAAATTGGAAACTTTCTGGAACGTTCTTAACAAGATTAAGATTTATTAAAATAAAAAAATTTCAATATAAATATTAATTTCCTCGTAGTTTGAGGATTATTGACTCTCGTTTTAATGAGCACGATCAGAGTAATGTTTTGCGGTAGTAGAAGTGTTATCTCTCTTAACCGAGCAAATATCGTTAGATTGTCAGGTTTAAGTATTTGGATGAGCTGTAGTTTTGTGAGTGCTAGTTGCTGTTGCAGGTCTAATGTGTATACGTGCAATGGAGGGAGAGAGAGTATTCCATTGGTGTTGTTGGTTTCAACGACCAAACTAGAGCATTCAGTACCGAGACATTTTTTCAGAACCGGGATTTCGGTGCTAGAGATCTCCAGAGTAAGTCGCCACAGGTCGCTGCGGAAGAGGTCAAACTACCGCGCAGCACCAGATCCACTCTAGCGCAGTTAAGATCCGGTTGGTCACGCATCTTAAATAACTATATGAACCGAATTGACCACAACATTGTTGGCAAGTGTCCCATATGTGAGGGCATGCCACATGAATCATGATGCAGACCACCTATTTAATTGTCAAGGAAAACCAGCCAACTTGACGAGGGAAGATTTGTGGTACCGCCCAAGAGCAGTAGCAGAGTTCCTGAATCTGGGCATGGAGCCGGAGGAGTGGCACCGCACCGTCGCTACAACAACAACCAGTTTACAGTTCTTTGTTAACATTATAAAACTTTTATTGCATTTCATTTTAATTTCTTTTTTATTAGCATTTGGGAAATCCCTATTTAAATTTAGTTTTTCATTTTTATTTTTTATTTTTTAACGCCCATAACCACCTGTAATACCATCTAACATTTTGTTTTGTTTGTTAATTAGTAAACTTAAACATTCTGTTTTGTATAAAAATTTACCTGTTAAGTACATTTTGGTCATTTTGTTTAGTTTATAGAAACTTCTTCCTTGAAGAAGATCTCTTAGAGATCGAAAATATATTGTAAAGGGGAACTAGTTCCATTGATAAAACAATGGAATGGTTATGGCAGGCCGCGTACCTAGTTCGATATTGAACCCTAAACTAGCTCTAGCCTGCGGGAACGAGAGATTATACCTGCCGCCTAGTACAAATTGCGGAATCGTACGCGTGTATTGTTTATATTTCAGATCGAAAATCAAAAGAAAAGGTGATAAAAAGAAGACTCTGGCGGCCCTGCAGGTCGAAGGAGCCACAATCCCCGAATTTTTACCCCCTAATTTTTCTCATTCACACACTGTCACACCTCATACACTCACGCATACACACATACACTCACGCTTACACACATACACACACGCACCCCTTCATACACCCATACATACGTCCAGGTACATACACACACCCACACAACCCTATACCTATAGGTAGATATAAAATTACTCACCCCATGCTAGTAGTAGATCCCGTTCCGTCTTCCCTTCCGGATTAGCCGATCATCACTCTCAGCCCAATTACACGGTAATCGTCACGCAACGGTTGAATCATGCAATGGTAAATGGATGTATAACAGTTGGTATTTAAAATTGATATTATTGTTGGATACAGTAAATATAGATGAACGATGAGCGATGGTAGTGATGAAATAAAAATACAATTGTTTCATGAATGGTAAATGGATGTATAACAGCTGGTATGCACAATTGATACCCTTGTTGAGTACCAGGAATATCAATATATCAAAATAACAACTAATCAGTGCAACTAATGGTACAGGCGATTGCTGACCAATAACAATAATATAATAACATAAAAATCGGTGCATCAATGGTACCAGCAAATGTTAAATATGAATAACGACATAACAACAATAACGATATAATTGCAATCGTTGCATCAACGGTTCAGGTGATTGTTGAATATGAATAATCATGAATCAAAAGAACAGTCAATCGTTACGCCAATAGTACCGGTGATTATTGAAAACGAGTAATAAGTCAATACAATAGCCGATCGTTGTGCAATCGTTGCCACAATAATAACTGCATCCACAAAGACAACAAATATATAATTGTTGAATCCCGTTTACACCTCCAAAAATTTACAAGATCCCGGGCAATCGGCATTTTTCGGAGCTTGCCGAAAGCAAAAGCGGCAGATTTGAAAAAAATCGCAGAACAAATGTTTTCGGGCTCGTCAAGGACAGGCGCATCACGAAGTATAAAATATGTAGTAATCACAAAACTATGTAGGTGAAGGCCCAGGGACTATAATCTTTCTAATACTTTTTCGTTCTTTATATTTGGACTACACTAACGGGTTTTACAAATTTTCAAATTATATTTTTTTCTAATTTCATGTAATTTTATTATTAATTAAGCAAAAAAAATTGAACTATTAAATAATTTGTACCTAAGTTTCTTTTCAATATTCACAGAACTGACAGAGCCAAAAATGATAATCCATTGGTGGAGTCGGGTATTTATAAAAACATAAAGGTCGATTTCGACGATAAAGGAAACGATCAGTTTTTTTTTGTTATGTTTCCATCAATTATATATACCCATTAAAAAAGTTGTTTTGTTTCATTTTTGATTTTTGTTCGTTTGAACTCATTTCACCATAACAATATTTGGAAAAATAAAATATTAAAGTGATAAAGTCTTAGTTTCATTAAAAAATGCAAAATAATTAACTTTAAATTAAACTTTAACTAGCTAAAACGTAAAAAATTATAATCATTCAAAGAAGTTTTTTTTTCCTTTTTTTCAGTTTTCGTGTAAATTTTGTGATACTAAGCTTTCAACCAAATGTGGACTTAACCAACATATGAACATTCATACACGAGAAAGAGTGTTTAAATGTTCTGAATGTAATCGAGAATTTACAAAAAAAGATAATTTGAACCAGCATTTACAAACTCATTCAAAAGAAAGATTACAGGTAAGAATTTTCTTATGGTTTTGTGCTTAGTAGGAGATAAAATAAATATTCAAATGAAGTGGAAAACTTTCTTAAACTTTCTCAACAAGATTAAGATTTATTAAAATAAAAAATTTCAATATGAATATTAATATTCCTCCGTATTTTAAGGATTATTGACCCTTTTTTAATGAAGTCGATTGGAGTAATGTTTTGCAGAAGAGGAAGTGTTAGTCTTGCTTGACCGAGCTTTATATATCTGCGTTATGGAAGATCAGAGCACTTACAGATTATGTATTCCATCGTTGCTACCTCCGAGTTGCAGAATCTGCCTCTGTCAGAGGTAGCAGCAAGACCTAGTTTGCTATGATGGTGGTTTATCAGAATCTATCCTGTCACGCACTATGATAAAGTTTTCAGAGCCTCTTTCTCACGATCGATTATTTTTAGAAGAAAAACGGGCAGTTTTCCTAATCCTGCCTTCTCCATAGTTATCTATTTTGTTTCTATTCCCAGCTTTGGATAACACATTTGAGCATTCCCATACTAGCTTTGAATTGAAGCGCGTCATCATTCAGAATTGTTGTTATTGTAGGGATGGGTGCGGTGCTACTGTTCCGGCTCCGTGTCCAGATTCAGGAACTCTGCTACTGCCCTTGGCGATATCACAAATCAGCCTTCGTCAGGTCAGTTGTTGTTTCTGGAAAAAGGAATAGGTTGTTTGCATCATGCGGCGTGTCCTCACATGCGGGGCACTTGTCAATGAGTGTGAGTTCGAATCCCGGCACGAAACACATAAAAAACTTTTCTAATAGAAAATGAAAAATAATTTCGAATTACAAAACTCAAGTGATTTCTAATATGTACTTAAGCTTAGTCGCTCACAACCCCTCCGAATTAAAAATTTCCCTATATGTTGTCTATATATCTATCCCTATACAGCAATAAATTTACGGTGCGTTGGACTTGTTTTGGCTTACTATTGAGAACTCATTTGGGGTGTAGTTCCTTATTATGTCTTCAACAACTTTGGTATGTATTATTTTTAAGGCCGTTTTATACGTAAGCTCGTCTGTTGCCGGTTACTAAGTTGTTTCTGACATCATTCGAGAAACATTTTCAGTACGCCTTATCTGTTTGATGTAGTCATGAATAATGTACCGCAGTGACGGGATGTTGCTTTTTGTGACAGACTTATAGATATTGTTTGGTAAGAATTTCATTATTTTGACGGACTGGGAATATTTTTCATTCCTCGTGCAGGCGATCTCGCTGAGCCATCAAATAACATCCGATTGCTGTTCGCAAGTCTGCGTTTTGTGTTAGTTGTAACTTATTCCAGCGAGTGTCAGCGATTGGAAGAATCCATATGGAATCCATTTTGTTTATGTGACCGTTGCAATTTATATGCATTATTTTCACATCGCTTTGGGTTTTCGGATGTCTGTTCATTCGCATTGTGTTCTGGTGCGTGCTCGTGCTTGTATGTTGAAAAGATGTTTTGAAACATGGCGCTATATTTGTCAGGAGATAAAAAAAATAGTGATCATTCGGTTAGTTGGGGACCGGTTATTTTTTTAAATAAAATATCTGGTAGACCAAACCTTTAATTCTACTGTGTTGTAGCTATCACCATGTTATAACTAGTGCCACCTTGTACCGCAGGTGGAAGCATAAGATATATTGACTACTAGCAAGAAACTGCTTACCTGATTTTGTATCAGAAAACCACTCTCGACTTAGCTCCGTCGTTAATCCGTCTAGAATTTTGTTCGGTGCAAGGTTGTCCTAGAAGTGAGCGATTAATAATAACAGAAAAAACATGCAAAGATTTAGATTGCATAGGTGTTGTAGAATCACTCCAACATCAAACACACCATGGACGTTTTCTAAAAGGAAAAAAGAAAGAAATGCTCATAATAGCCTGGAACAGGTTACTACCTACTATTGTAGTCTCCAACAATATATTCAGCCCCACCCATGTTCATATAACAACAACAAAACATTATCACTAAATAAAACAATATGAATTCCGTACATAATAGCTATAGGTCGGGTAAGCTAGACCCGTATCACAGTTACGAAAGGGTAGAAAGGTGGAGAGTTGCTGCTTAAAAGCCATTCAAAGAAATATTAAAGTTTTTCTTTTTTTTTCAGTTTTCTTGCAAATTTTGTGATAAAAAGTATACATCCAAGAAGATACTTAAACAACATATGAACAAACATACACGTGAAAATTTTTTTAAATGTTTTGAATGTGTTATTGAATTTACAAATATAGGAAATTTGAAACAGCATTTAATGAAAACTCATGGAAAAAAAAAATTACAGGTAAGAATTTATTCAAGGTTTTGTGGTTGTTAGTGGGCAAGACAAATGTTTGTTTTACCCACAAACTAACTAAAATAAAATAAATCTACATTGGATAACCCATGGAGTCCACTATTTTTTCAAAACCAAATTCCCTGACTTTCCAGACCAAAAAGTATGAAAATTCAAGGATTTTTCTAAAACTAAAAACAAAAAAATTTTGACCAACATTTTACTACATAAAATGACTCGTAGTAGAACAACTATGGCTTTCCAGAACGGATTATTTTAATAGACTGATCAAATAGAACATAAAGCCCCTCTTAGTTTTTTCCTCAAAAATTGTTTATTAAAACCGATATAAACAAGAGTTTCCCAGTTCGCTCGTCATTGGTATACTGATGATGTAAACAATTCTGCTCAAAGCTTGACTGAAACCATCCAATTCGGGATTTTTAAATTCGTTTCCTTTTCAATAATAAAACCATGGTAAAAAATGTTTTCGAAGGTGGCCAAATTACCTCTTAGAAGCTAATGTAGATTATTTAATATTTAGATACATAACAAAAATCTCGTAAATCGGCCCTATAGTATCGAAAAGCTAACAAAGGTTTTATACCAGAAAATTGAAAACGAATTATGTCAAATTCTGACAAAAGTTTTCTGGTGCCACTGATTCTTTAAATTGTAGTACTAAATATTATAGCCTCTATATAATTGAAATTCACTTTGTTCACAAAACGCTTTGTTTCAAACCCAACTGTTCTGGAACATCGAAAGAAATGCCCCAAATTCAGGAATTAATATAAAAGCTTCATTTCAAACCCAAAAATCTTTAAGGACGGGTTAAACAACAACAAAGATTTTCACTCGACAAAATTCTATGTGCTAACCTTTAGTCATTCATCTAACCTAATGATCTAAACACATTTTCAAAAGAATTAGCACGCACTAAACTAACTAAAATTTTCTACAGATTCTATATACTTGGTATTTTTTTCGTGCTAGAAGTTGGTTAATATCCAGTCGATTCACAAAAAAGAATGAAATGTGATATCATATATCAAATTAAAGATCACCAGGCTTACAGTTCCCACTCCTATTTAAAATATATGAACAAAATTATCATTCACGCATATATCAAATTTTTTGGAATACAACAATTTGATATTAGTCCCTGGACCCACGCCGATTTCACGTGATGATTACCACATATGTTATACTTCGTGAGGCGCCTGTCCTTGACGAGTCCGAAAACTTTTGTTTTGTCATTTTCCTCAAATTGGCCGCTTATCCGTTCGGCAAGCTCCGAAATATGCCGATTACCCGCGATTTTGTAAATTTGCTACCACTTTTTTTTTAACTGTGGGGGTTGGAAATTTGTTTGATAGAATCTGGGATGCTATCTTGATTAACAAGCTCGTTGCGTTTGGTTTTCACTGTACAATCGAAAGTATTTGTAGAATGTTGCCGAATCGGTTTAACCAGGTTTTGTCACACTCTGTTTTAAATTTATATCAACAAACCGCGAACACCAGCAACCCAATAAATAGTTTGCAGATAATAGTACATTATCTAATATTCAAAGAGTAAACAAAATAAACGAATAAATCTTGCCCGAAGAGACGAAGCGATAAATGTTAACTTTGCCGATTGGAGTTGTAAGGAAGTGCTTTCTCATCAAAGGATGAGAATGGCATAGCAGGATGCGTACCTAGATTTTTTTAACGCCGTAACGACTAAGGCTCAGTCATCGTGGATTTGAGATGTTACAAACCTGCTGCTTCAGCACAAATGCAGAAATGTACGCAATTTACGTGAATAATCGGAAGTGGAAATTAATAGAAATGAAGAAATGAGACTCTGGCGGCCCCTTTCATTGAAAGAACCGCGGTCAGCACGTTTAACCCCCACATTCACTCACATACGCTCACACACACACACACACACACACACACACACACACACACACACACACACACACACACACACACACACACACACACACACACACACACACACACACACACACACACACACACACACACACACACACACACACACACACACACACACACACACACACACACACACACACACACACACACACACACACACACACACACACACACACACACACACACACACACACACACACACTCATTCACACCCCTAAATCATAAGAATAAAAAGAAATAATTCAGTTTCACTCACCCCATGGTTATATCCTCCTGGTCTCCAAGTCCCGATTATTTCAACCCTCCATCAGCAACCGTTGCATACAAATATGTTGAGTGAGTTGAAAATGCGATGTCAACACTGCATATACATGCAGTGATTACGTGGAAAGTATGATAGCGAAAATTTGTATATATAAACGTTGAATCAATTGCAAATATAGTTGAATACGTTGAAAATACGAGGTGATAATTTGTATATATAAATGTTGAATAAATTGCAAATATGGTTGAACACGTTGAAAATATAGTGTAACAATATGTATCAATAAACGGTGAATAAATTTGTAGATACGGTTGAATATGTGGAAAATACCAGGCCAAAATTTGTATATATAAACGCTGAATAAATGGCAAATATGGGTGAACACGTTGAAAATACAATGTAACAATTTGTATCAATAAATGTTGAATAAATTTTGTAAATACGGTTGAATAGGTGGAAAATACCATGCCAATATTGTAAAAAAGTTTCGTTGTAAAAGTTGAAATTGATGATGCACAAAAATACGTTGTAAAAGTGGAAAATGATGATACCAATATCGTACAAAAATAAGTTGGAAAACTTGACCAAGATGATACAAATAATGTACACAAAATACGTTGTAAAACTTGACAATGATGATACAAATATTATACGAAAATGCGGGATAAAAGATGACAATGATGATATAAAATTTGTACCTCGATATGTTGAACAGGTTGGAAATATGATGCACCAATCGAACATGAACCCGCTGTACAGATTCATAATTATGATATAAATGACGAGGCTTGAGCTATGCAAATAATCACCGAATTTTCTTTTCTTTACGTTAATCCTGTAGATTAATAAATCAAGCACTATACAGGAAATTGATATTTGTATTTTATTTGGTTATTTATTCTTAATGTTAATGATTCCATAAATTAGGCACAAGAAAATAGATTTATCTAAGTATTATAATCAGTTGATATTCTTACATACATTAATCGAAGTAATATTATCACATCTCGTTACTAAATTGTATAATTTTGGGAACTGCTAATTAAACTAACACAATGACTTACAGTTACTTCACAATAATTATACAACATAAGTTAATAAATTATGGACAACACATTCTCGAAACATGAAATTGATTTTTTTGTATATTTTCTTTTTATTCTTATTCTAGACCCAGAACCTCCTTCCAATTTTCCCCAAATGATTGTTTCTGATTGGGGTGGCAGCTTTTCTCTGTGATCCAATATTATTCGACGGACACAATTTGAATCTTCACCATTAAACTGGAGTGGCAACTCAACATTTCCGTACGTGAGTACTCCTTTGCCAGCATCAATAACGAGTCCATTTGGCCTCATGAAGTCCATGCCCAGGATGACTTCATCCACAATGTCAGCTACAACCACTTCATGTTGAAAGTGAGTATTCCCGATTTCAAAGTTGACCACTTTCTTTCCTTTAATACTTGCACTTTCGCCAGTAGCTGTCTGCATCCGGTATCTCCCTACTGGTTTTAGTTTCCCTTTCACAATATCAGTGCGAACAATTGTATTTGTTGCTTCCGTATCTAACGTGATGACACAACTTTTTCCATCAATATTAGCCCTAACAGTAAGGCTGTCACCTCCCCTTGTCAATCTCGAAACTTGGATGAAGGTTATGGGGCAATCGGTTGTGGGAGCCAGCTTACGCCCCTTTAGGCTGACTCGTTGTAGTTTAACTGATGCGGCGATGCTCCATGGTCTTCCCTAGCTTGCTGCACCCGTTCTTCTGCTGGACGTCGCTGCATAGGCGATGCTGATCTTGCTCGTTTCCTTCTCACATCTCTGCATTCCCTCGAAATATGACCCAACTTGCCACATAGCCAGCATCGAATTCTGTCACTTCTGACACTCTCTCGTAGTTTTGGTTTATAACCGTTGTCATCAGCCAACTCTACCCGACGTATTTTAATCGATGGTTTTATAATTGCTTGCGCGGTTTCATTTGTCAAGGCATAAGCAATAGTTTCAGCGAATGTTGGTTTTGACGACAACATTACAGCTTTTCGTGTTTCTGGATCACGAATACCATCAGTAAACGCCTCGATCTTCATCTTCTCCATGAAATATGGTGGTGTATTTGAGTGTGCTAAATGAACAAGCCGCTCTACAGCCGAGAAATAATCCTATAGAGATTCACCATTTCGTTGCAAGCGACCTTTTAGCTCAATCCTGTATAATTCCTTTTTATGGTCGCTGCCATATTTTCGTTCCAATGCATTCATTACTTCAGCATAGCTTTTTCGGTCACTTTCCGGCACCGCCTGTAATGCTTCAGCTGCTTCCCCCTTTAGAGCAACTATCAATGCAGCAAGACGGTTTTCGGCGTTCCAAACATTTTGATCTGCTGCAGTCTCGAACTGGAACTTGAAGATGCCAAAAGATGTGGTACCGTCATATGATGGTGGTTTTAATTTGATGTTTGCTACTTGATGTACCACCTGTGAGGTAACTTTGGTCGTCTCAACATCCTGCAACCGTTTTTCGAAATCATCAACTTTGGAAAGTGCCTTTTTGTTTTCGTCAAGCACTTTTTGTTCTAATTCTTGGATTTCGCTTTGAATTTTCTCGACTTTTCCATCGAATGCCGTTGACATTTGTAGAAGTTTCTCATCCAAATGTTGATGTATTCCGATTTTCAACTCATTTATTTGCTGGTTCATCTCATCTTTATTTGCAGCAAGAGTTGCAGTAATCTCTTCTTTATTAACAGCAATGTTATTGTTGACTGTTTCCAGCTGTTGATTGATGTTACAACTAATTTCTTCCTTTATCTGGCTTATTTCGTTACGGTTTGTAGCCATGTTTGTAATTACATCATCCAGTTTTTGATTCATATTGGCATTTACGGCAGCCAATTGCTGATTCTGTTGACTGATGTTCAAACTCATCTGTTGCATCATAGCCATTAACTGCGTAAAATCACAATTTGCAGGTGGCAATGAAGATGTTGTTTCCGCAACAAAACTTTTCTCCTCACCAGCTGCTATTGAATCAGCATTTGTACTAATCACTCCAAACTGGTAACCTTCCACAACTACTCCACTAGCTTCCATAGCTTCTCGAAGCCGTATCGTTAATTCAGTTTTGTTGTCGGTTGTTGCCAATCCACGTTGTTCTAGTTCTTTCTTTAACTCAAGAACCTTCAAATCACTTAATAAAACCATTATTAACAGCTAACTAATCCGCCGATGTCACCAATGTTACGTTTATCCAACCTTACTTCGAATTGGCCTTACTCACAATTCGATAAACGCAATCCCCAATATCTTCCTGAGTTCGATCACTGATTAGTAAGCACAAACACCAGGTTTTATTAAGTATTCAACACCTTAATTGTTTCACAACAACAGGAAAACAATACAGCAAACAATATTCTTGACTAGAATGTTCTTCCAACAGCTTCCGAAACTCCAACGGTTGATTGTAGAAATTTCCAGTAATAGAACGTTTAAAATAATACACAAAATATTTCTACTCAATAAAACTTAAAACTTTATTCACAAATTTAAAGATCACTTTTATAATTTTAACTTCACTATCGCAGGTTTAAAATAAACTAATTAAAAACTACAAGAAACAATTTCCTTATATACATTCTGCTTAATCTCTAGAAATTTCTAGGTCACTTTTTAGAAACCTTGAGAAAATATTAGAATATTCGATTATTTTACGTTATGTTGATTTGATTCATAAAATCATAAAACAAATAGACCTTAATTCTAAGAACATGTACAACAACAACAACACTATTCATTTCATTCACTTTCTGTTGTGTTTTGTTGATTTTATTTTCCTAGAAGTGACCGTAATCGTTTAGATCTTTCTGTAATCGTCTAGATTTTTCTGCAATCGTAACAATATGTTAATCAAAATGACAACTAATGAATCAAAGACTATAACACACTACGTTTAGGCGTTGTCCCAGGCTATTCATTACAGAGTAACCAAAATTAGGTCAATTTTAATTCTACGAAACACAGCTGTTGATTGTGTCTAGTATGAAGACTGAGCTCCCAATGATATTTCAATCAACATCTGTCAATACTTGGGCGCTGCATTTGTTTCCAGTCGAGCTAACTTGCACTCTGTTCAAATGCGTGCTATACGAATCGTGGGTAATCGACATTTAACATCAAATATCCATTAGTTATATGGCCTGAGCAATTATTGAGGTGGCACCATTCCTTACAGGTATTACTCTGAATAGATATTGTGTTTCCCCTTAGGATATTTTTACATATTGTACCGTGCCATGTTTTAGTTGGTCCTGGATTTCTTTCAATACCTGCTATGACGAGGACTGTTTGAAGCAGTGAGGTCAATAACAGCTGCTTCTTTACAAAAACATGAAGCGACGGATTTGCACCTTTCATCGAAAGCACTAGCGGGTAGCTCATAGGGCAAAGATAAAAATACCATAATAACAATTTACAAAACAATAGGAAGACCAATTATGACTTCCACGAGGAATGTAACATATTGCCGGTCCGTGAACATAATGAAATACTAACCAAACAATATCTATTTTCCTGTCACAAAGAACAACATCCTTGCAATGACATCTTATCAACGATTGAACCACCTAGAGACATAAAGTTCTCATAAGGTCCTCGCGGACGAGAACCTTCAGCTACCTCGCAGCAGCAGATCCATTCTAACCCAACTAAGATCCGGTTGGTCACGGATCGTAAACAACTACAACTATCGTAAACAACTAGTTGTTCCTGAAACTATTGACAAGTGTCCCGCATGTAAGGGCATACCGCACGATGTAGACCACCTATTCAACTGTCCTGATAATTTAACCAACCTGACACAGGAAGATTTGTGGTTATTTAACATTTTACTGCAATTAACTTATGCAAGTTGTTGCTCGTAATGGTTGATTTTTTATTTAAATTGTTTAAAAATAAAATATATGTTCTTCTATTGGTTTCTAATTTAAGAGTGATTTTTATTTTTATTTATAAAAACCCCTACCAAGCAATTTAAGCAATTTTACATATTTAAATAACTTAAAATGTATGTTAATAAATTTGATGATGGATGATATCAGATTCATTTCTATTACACTTAGTTAACCTTGAAATTAAATTGTAATGAATTGCATAAATAATGTGAATAATATTTATAATTATGTGAATAGAAATATTTAAGCAATGTCGAATCTATGAATTGACACAAGTATTGATGACTACATACCAAATACATATAACATATAAAGTAAAATTCTTAGTATTTGATTTACGATTTACAAATGTATAAAAAGGATTTTTGGCTCCAATATGTTCTTATTTTCTCTTAAAACATTACCATAATTACCATAAACCATAATTACCATAAACACCATAAGCATTACCATTCTAGTTCGTAAAAAGTATATATTCCTAAAACTGTTGGGTACACTGAAAAAAATTTCTGGGTAATTGTAACCAAAAAACATACTTAACTTAACCAAGAATATCGGTTGTTTTTCAACCAGCTAAGCGCAAGTTTAATATTATTAATTTTGCATGGGTTACTTTAACACTTGCTTTTGCTTAGTAAATTAGAACTTTGCATCTGGTCAATTTTAACTATAAATGACATCAGTAATTGCTTAGTTATTTTGACCTTTGCTAATCATTTAACTTAACAAATTTTTGAGTCAATTTCACTTATGTATAGTTAAAAAATGTTAGTTTGTATTGAACTATTTTTAACGAATTTTAAAAATGATGCCTGTTCAAACTAACCATTCTTAAACTATGCGTTATAGTTCATTTAAACCAAATGTTGACTTATTTCTTAGTTAAGTTAACGCATGTTTGTTATATTTTAACACACATTTGAACTTTTTGCTAAGTTAAAATAACTTTATAATTAATTATACTAGGAAGGCCCGGCGTGCTTCGCTACGCTTATAAATAAAGTTTTTGCGTAGACATTTTGTTGACGTAGAAGCAATGATTTCAAAAAGTGGTAATGAGAAATGCTAGCATATAATTTTTAATTTTTCTTTTTAAATATATGAATGAAAAATAATCAGAACTCTAGCTGATCAGTTCGGATATATGAAAAATTAGCGATCAAATAAGTTTTCAAGTAAGCTTATTTTATCTCTAACTTATTTGATCGCTAATTTTTCATATATCCGAACTGATCAGCTAGAGTTCTGATTATTTTTCATTCATATATTTAAAAAGAAAAATTAAAAATTATATGCTAGCATTTCTCGTTACCACTTTTTGAAATCATTGCTTCTACGTCAACAAAGTGTCTACGCAAAAACTTTATTTATAAGCGTAGCGAAGCACGCCGGGCCTTCCTAGTTAATTTTAAAGCATGAATAGAACACATTGAAATTTCATCTATAATAATGATTGATGCATTATTAATATATGTGCCATGTACACTGTTTGGAGTTATATTTGGCATTGAATTCTATAATAATGGAATTGGTAATTTGAAAACATTATGCAAAGTTCGCCCCCCAATCAAAAGAGTTGATGCAATACCACTGAAGGCAGTTACAATACACGAAAGATTTAGTGAATTAAATTTATGAATGATTGCCGTTTGAACAAAAGTTTTGCCACAACCTGCATGAGCTGTCAAGAAAAAAAGCTAAAGCATTCGGAGGAACATTCAAACCACAGATAAATGCAAATAATTGACGAAACTGTTTTGGTGATTGAATTTCTGAAGCTTCAAGTAAACATTCACGCTATTCATTATCATTTGTTGCAATACCTCGAGCTTCACATGCTGCAACAAAAGTAGGGTAGGGTACACCTTCATACATACGTAGATCAAAAAAAGATTTTGGACCACGAACATGCAACAGAAGTAAACGCATATGAAACAATTCTATATCTTTTGGAGTAACCATATATAATCGAGCAACAACTTATAACAGCCCCACGTTGTCTTCTTTTCCACGATTTACTTTGGTCATACCAAACATAATTAATTCTGTATACAAAAACTCATTAGCTAAATTATCAATGGAATTCAAATGGAAAAATGCTAACAATTTTGTTCTTGATACATTTGCGACTGTGCCAGCCACATTACCATTCCTGATATAAACATTTTGTCTATTAGGCAAATGACAATCAAGTCGAATAATTGTATGAGATTGAAAATGCATTGGAAATTCAAATATGCGCCAAGCAGCTTCAGTCGAACCAACATACCGTCCATTCAAAAAATCTTGAATTTCATTTCCCACAATCGCATCATCATTATTCACTGCATTCTCTCCATTCACTCTCAATTCAACATTGGCAGAATCATACTCTTTATATACATACTTGTAAACATATTTCACACTTTTAACAGTCGTACATATTTCCACGTTAATATGACAATTGAATTTTGCAAGAAGATAAATATTATACGGAACAACATATCTATTATCAAGAGATGCACCACGTACATCAACACTCATACCATTATCACGTCGACGGTACAAAGGATAACCATTCACATATTCTTTAATATTTTCAGAAAAAGGTTTTGGAAAATTATTACTACATTTACCACTCTCATACAAACAGAATTGGGATTTAGAGCACCACATGGTTCATGCATCATATGACGTTTCACATATTCATGTAATTTAGGAAAAAGAATGGGATCAGGGATTTCAGTACATACAAATTTATTAATCATTTCATTTCCATCAATTCTATCTTCATCTGACAAATTTAACAAAATTCATCATTTTTAAAAATAGCAATCACATCAGTTTGAACAGCATCATTAAAACGACGAATATCACATTCTCTGTTAACTTTTATAACCATTGACACATCAGCAGTAACATTCTCAGGTCTTTCACAAAATTCATGCATTGATTTAAAAGAACGAACAAAAGGATTCACACGATCTAACTCAAAACCTATCTTACGCATAAGAAAAAATTCGAAATGAAATTTAAAACATAGAAAAACAATATGTACGTTTATTCACATTCAAAGAAATAAATATACTAACAGCTGAGAAAAAATTAAATATAAAAAAGAATAACAAAATAAAGTTTTAAGTTTCGTTTTTGTTGTTCGTTGTTCGATAGCAAATATATTTTTATATGTATGTAAACTTATAATGCATATGTATAGAAAAAGTTTTCCGTATATAATAACTTTTTTATTTATGATCCGATTTGTTTGAATCCGGATCCGAATATAGGTTACACTAATATCAGTTAGCTGTGAAAATTTGAATTGAATCCATCTGCGAATAAAAAAGCCTTATGCTCCACAAAGTTTTAATCTAGCGTATTAATATATAAGAAGATACTAAACAAAGAAATACTTGATTTTTAGCTCATTTATTAGAAATTAATATAAGAATACATTAAATAAAAATTAAACACTAAATACATTAAAAACAAAATAAATTTAAACAGGTATAAAATCATGTAATGGCTAATGCTATGTTTATACCGCCGATAGTTTAATAGAATAATATGTTTTTACTATTAAACTAACGATATCATGGGTGTTTATACCACAAAAAAGTATTATGTATTCACTGAAAATAAAATTCAATAAAATTGTAGTTGTATAAAAAAAATTTACTGACAATTCAACTCACTAAATAAAGATTCGATAAGGTCCAATAAAAACGCTTCATTTACTATTTTTTAACAAATCAAAACGAATTATATCGATTATTTTTCTCTGATGGAAAGGAACAGCAAATTATAGTGACTATTTTCGGCCTACTTAATATATTAATTTAAAACTAGAGATATTGAGATAATTTTTTTTTCTTAATGAGATAATTTTTTTTTATTTATAATTTTGTTTAAAAGATAATTATTAGTTTCTAAATAAAATTTTTTCTACAAATTATTCAATAATACAAAATTATGTAAAAATGCAATTTGTAAATAATAAAAATGTCCGTTTTCATTCATAAATGATTGCATGTTTATGTTTATTTGTCAAAAATTAATTACAAATTTATAACATTTATGCGCACAAAGGATTATGATTTGTGAAATAATGTTACTATTTCTGTTCGTTTAGTTGTCTGCTAAATACAACTCGTCACCAAATTATTAGACGATTATTTTTCAACATTACCACTCATGCCGTTTGAGGTTAAAAATTTCTCTCGTGCGCTACGCGCATTCGGGACCTTAAATAACATTCGTAATAATGATTATGAAAAATAATCGACTATTATTTGACGACTCGTGATATTATATATGATTTTTGAGCTCCTTTCGTTGGCTCAATAAACAACATCGTTGGTTCCATAAATAATTTGTTAATATTACGAATGATTTCGATTATCGAATGATAAATTGTATATGGATCCAATGAAAAGTAGCCCATTAATTCCTGTTTATTAATACAACGAACAATTTTATTGGAGTTTAGTAAATTTTTTTTCAGTGTTCTATCTGTGGTATAAACGCTCTTAATAATTTTGAGAGATAGAATGTGGTAGCCAAATTTCTAATTCGTCATGCTACCTGGGTAACGCTAACAGAATTAGGTTGGTGTAGTTGAGAGGGGCAGAATAAATACTGCTTATACTCAATATACTGTACCATGGCGAGTCATTGGAGCGGGCGTCTGTCTTGGATTAAGGTTGGACCAAAAGGTTGTTTCTGGTGACCTTAAGATGCAGAACGAACACATTCACAAAAATTTGAGTTGGGCGATGGGTTAACACTCCATTCCCGTAAAAAATTATTGGTCATGAATTCTGTACACTGGCTTTGGATTATCTCGGATTCATCACAAGAACGCCCTCGGAAACAGTACCCGAACTAGGATTTAAAAATGAGAACCTGGAACGTGCTAAGCCTTAGAAGACCAGGAGATCTACTAAGACTTACAAACCAAGGCGGTAGCTACACACTAGATATAGCGGAATTACAAGAACTAAGATAGTCAGGTAGTGGAATCCATGAAACAGCCAAAGGATATACTCTCTACTATTGCGGTCATCAACAGGAGGAGAGCTTTGGAGTTGGCTTTCTCATACATCTTCGCATCAACATATTATCGACTTTTGTCCAATTAATATGCGAATATACACAATGTGTAACGATCATCAATGTTCATGCACCTAATGAAGACAGAGCAGATGATATTAAATACCTGTTCTTTCTAGAACTCGAAGAAGTCATTAGTAACATATCGCGGCACGATATAAATATCGTGGTGGGTGACTTGAATGCTCAAATTGGTAGAAGTACAGAACTTAAAACACATATCGGTCCTAACAGCTTGCATCATACCAGTAACAATAACGGCTTTCGTGCAGCTAAACTGGCTATGGTGTATGATCTAGTAATATCTAGCACATTCTTTCCTCATAAGAGAATCCACAAAGCAACGTGGAAATCAAACGATGGAATAACTGACAATCAAATTGATCAGTTCATCATTTCTAAGAGACACGCTACAAGTGTAACTGACGTTCGATCAATATAGAGGTGCTGATATGGACACCAATCAAATGCGTGCACTGAAAAAAAATTGAAGTTCATGACAACCTCATCTCGAAGTTGGCAGTTGATTATTCATGCAAAGAAAAGTTATTTGCAAACAATTTCACTGTGATTGACACAACCACCCGATAACATTTTCTTAACAACAGAATGAGGTTTGTTTAAAATATAAAGTGTTATATCCAATATAACAGTAGTTGAATAAAGATAATAACTATTTTCCTGAAAAAAATTTTCTTTGGCGTTATATCATGAATTTTTCATTTTAAAGTTTAACTATTAGAGATTAATTGAACTATATTTTATTTTCACATAAATATTTCGTGTGATTGTCTCAACTTCATCGATTCATAATTGTAGAGTTGTTGAAGCAATTTCGTAGTTTGATTCGCCATATGTGACCGCATGGTGAGGTTGAGACAATTGCATTTCGATTGGAAATAGAACATGTTTTTTTCAGTGTGTCATCCTTAAGTACAAGCGCAAGTTGTCATCTACGTTTAATAGACAAGCAAAAACGACGGTACGCTGGAATGTCGAAGCATTTAAACATCCGGAACGCTGGATAGAGATGTGAGGTGCCATTAATGTGAGATGCCGTCTGAGATATAATTAAACATACAAGAAGAATGGCAAACGCTTCAATCAAACATTATATCCGCAGCACAAACTACAATCGCAAAACGACCACCAAAATCACCTAATGAATGGTTTGATGACGAGTGCCCTGATAGCGTTGAGCACAAACAAAAAGAATTGACAGATTTATAAAATTGATCATAAACCCAAAATTAATGTGAAATTAAACGTCAAACTCATAGTGTCTTGCGTTACCGAAAAGTTTAAGGTAATGTTAAGGATAAGTTTAACGACAAGAAATCGGGTATTATAATATAGATCAAAATCAAAATATCAAATAACTATCTGTTATAGTAAAACCATATTATTATATCAGTTAACGTCGTAATAGTTTAATAGCTAATTGCTATTATTGTGTAAACTTAGTATAAGGTAATCAAAAAATATGAACTGTTTAATGAATAATTAAATGAGGCACTCTACCGAAAACACAAATTTCAAGAGTTGCCATCAATTTGTAGTTAAATTTTTTTAAATTTCTTCTCAAATAATGAGTTTTTGCACCTTAAAATTTTAAGACATAAACGTGTTAAGCCCGAAACCTGGATTTAAAAAAAAGAAGGCAGTCTTAAGGACTGCCGACAGAAGTGAAAACTTAAGACTGAAATAGCTGTGTTTTTATCGGCTAAATAGAACTAAATCTTTACTTACTTTACCACACTTACACACTGTTATTAACTGAGAAAACATCATAATATTTAATCAAAAGAAAGAATCAAAATATAAACCAAAAGAACGAGAGTAAAATTATTTATAATATATTATCAGTAATATCAACAATACTTAGGTTATTCGTACTATCAATTGCATTTTCTATATTAAAAAGTATAAAACAAAACACACATATCAAATATGACAAAAACAATTTTTTTTATTTTACTTAAAAATACAACAAAATCTTTGCTTAGTATACCACACGTACACACTGTTATAAACCGAAAAAACTAAATTCAATAAAATAGAAAAAGAAACAAATTATAAATCAAGAAAATGAGAATAAGAAATAAGAATATAACAAATGAATACAATTTATTTAACTCTCTTTCAATATTTATTTAGTGTGACGATAACTCGAACATATAAATTTTTCCCCATACAAAACCGCACAACGCGCCTAAAGAAGTTTTTACTAAAAAAAATCAAAGATTGCTGCGATTCTAGGTACCACTGAAATGGTTGAAACTAGTTTTACAGCACTTTCCAAAATAATTGTTTTCATGAACCGATTTGCAAAATATTTGCAAATCTCCAAATAATATGTAATAAATATATTATATAATATTGTACTTAATTGAATTCAGCATATTTGTCTGTTTAATATTGTTTTTAGAAATTCACTGTTTAGTTAAACGGAAAATTTGAAAAAATACTTAAAATAACAAAACTTTGAACTTAAAACAACAGAACCTCCGAAACTTTTTTGTTTTTGAGTAAAAGATGTAAGTGTTTACAACCAAATACATTTTATACATATTGGAAAAAATATTATTATTATTTTGTTCGGCAACTTTTTGTTAATTAAATGTTAATTAAATTAGCTCAAATTCTGAAAATTTGTACTAAAAAAGTTAGGAAATCACAAAATAACGGGGGTACAAAACAACCTCCTACTTTAAATCTGAAAAATAAAAATAGCAAATAGTACATGTTTTGAATATTTAAAATTTTTAATTTATTTTACAACAATTATAATAATTATTTTTATTTTACATAATTAATAAAGTTATAACTTTTATGTTTTCTAAGATGAGTTTAATTAAAAATTATACAATTTTGAAGGAAAACAATTTATCTTTATAGACATCTTTTAAGACAAAATTGTTGATTCACTTTCATTAAATTTTTTCGTTCGACATTTTTAACTTTTTAAACTATTTTATTGGTAAAAACTATAATTTCACACATCTTACTCATTTTACTTGAAAAAAAACACGAATATATCACAAACCGCACTTTTACGGCATTTACATAAAGTCCACTAAATTTCAAACCATTCATCTTTAAATTTTTATTATAATTTTAGTTTTCATTTATTTAATTTAACAACAGAAATCAACGAACAGCAGTAAGCATTGTTAAAATAAACATGTTTGTTGAAGACCAACATTTATGTTAATATAATCAAATTCAAACCACAAATTCAAACCATTGACAAAATTAAACAGACAGCTGTTTGTTGAATTTTACATACAATTTTAAATGCATATCTTTATAATCAATGCATATCTTCCTCCCCGGGAGTTCCTATATGCCTTAGTTCTTTTGTTTTTATTGTATATTTTTCCTAAAGTAAAGTAGTATAAGATATCACATAGAATACTATATTACATTTGTAGTAATTTTAACTGTTTAAATTGTTAAATATATTTAATACTTTTAACTTAGCACCACACAACAATTGCACCTTAACAATCAATTATTTACTATATAAAATAGCTTTAACAAACTCTCAGTTAAACCATTTTATAAAGCAACAGAACACACGTTTATTATCAACTTATGTAAAATACACCACTGATTACTTTTAAATTTAAAGTTAAAATACTGAGTAGACAGAAGTTTGACATAAGTTTTGCTTTTCAGCTGCAAAATCATTACTAAACTAAACTAACTATAAAAAATAAATATTACGGTGAAATGAACCTAAAAATTTAGTAGAACTAACTTTGGTGCATAAGCAGATTTTACTTTGCATCATTTAAATTAGCCGGTTAATTGCCAAGTCATTTACATTTAATAATAATACTATTTGCCTCACATGTTCTAACAGTTTTCAGACTTGAGTTTTGAAATCACACTTCAGTTTTGCATTCAATGTTATCTTAAAAAATCACAACATTAATTAACTTAGCTAGTTTTGTAATATAAAACACGCATAGTTTAAATTGAACATAGCCTATTTTGAACAAATTAACCAAAAACAGGGTAGTTATAACTTAAACGCTTTAAACTAGCATAAGTTTAACTTAATTTTTTTCAGTGTAATAATATATATTACGTAACACTTTTGATTCTTAGTTTATA
>OY856188.1:26736643-26814525 GCA_963693315.1 Diogma glabrata
TTTGAAGTGAACCACTTTTGTTAATGACTTTTCATTATATAGAATCACTTGAAGTTTAATCCGTTATTAGGCTTTCGTTCTATTCCTAAACCTTTATTTATTTTCGTTCTATTCCCTGATGCGGCAATTTCGCACTTCTGATTATATTTCCAGAAGTCGTCGTTTGCCCCCAATATTCAGACATGGAGATATAAATACGGGTTTATTCATCCTAATGCTGGGACCATTTATGTACTTATCCTTGGTGTTATGGGCCACCGCCTGAACCATGAATTTAAAATAAAAAACAACTAATAAATTTGTATTTACATTCTGTGATGTGCTATATAATTATAATAATTAGCGCCATTTTTATCGCGGTGGCATTTTAACGTTATTCGGTTCAGCAGATTTTATAAATTGGCACCGCATATCACGAACGACGGATTACTTATGGAACAGACTGTTCTGATTGGACTTTTATACATTAACCAAAAGTTATATTCGAAATATTTTGCCGGACAATTAACGTTCCGGACGAACCTTGAGGCGGGAATCTCTTAATTATGGCAAATACCCTAGCCTATCATTCTATTAAACAAAAAAAAAGAACACAATTTCAGAAATATAAATAAAATTAACAATACCTTAATAGCTGGAGCTGATTGAGATCTTCAAAATAAATGTTTAATCCTCACAAATTTGAGTTTTTTTACCCTCTTGCATTCATCCAAACTGATTTTCATTCCAACCTGCAGCAAAATGTAATGGTGTCGATGTTCGTTCTACGGTATCCCGTGTGTTTACCGTGGTTGTATTTATCAATTTTTTTACTCTTATTATATCCGCAGTTTCACAGGCTTCAAATAGTTTACGCAATGGATTATTAGACGTTACGGTTTCCAAATTCACTGATAATGTTAATCGACTTCAATTTGCCATTTGGTTTACATTAAAATTCCTTCCGACAGCATTCGTAATATATTTCAGACAGCTTTATTTCTTACGAATCACTATTCATACCCAAAACATACAAAAAGATATCCACTTTTCTAATCCACAATCTCAATTGTAATTCACAGAATGAAATTAAACACATCTATTCTTGTACGATCGCCATTATGCAATCATGGATAATTAATTTATTGACGAAAACTTTAACATTTCTAGATTATTCAAATAAAATTTTTCACTTGCATTTATTGGAAAAAAATTATGTTTTAATTATTAGATTGACAGCAAATAATTTATAGAAATTAAACATTAGATGTTTTCTGTGCTTTGTTAAAATATCGAATACTTTTTGTTTTAACATTGAAAAATTTAATGACTTGACAAAATGTCGCCATTCGTATTTTTTATACTAAATTTTTTGTGTCCAAAAAACAAAGTCCTGCAACATTGAGGAAATATATTTTTCGTTCAATTTTCGTCGTTGTGAGTGAGTTTAATCTTTTATTGTTATTTCAGAAATTAAAAAGGGTTTGTTCATTAGGTTTGAATTTGAATTTTATTTGTTGAGAGAAATGAATTATTTAAGGTGTTCGAAATATTTTGAATAAATTTTCGAAGAGTTTGAAATGGGTTTTATTATTTAATGTGAAAATTAGACAGACGTTACACCATGAATTCAAAGGTAAGAATTAAAATACTTGACTTTGAAATCAAAAAGACGTCGTCTTTCATTCTAAGACAGGAAACTACTAAACTGCATTTATTTAGAAAGTCGTATCTGGGATCGAGGTATCAACAGTAACTGAAGTCAAGGTCGATGACCGATTCCAACACTCATGAAGTTCCTAGGAACTGTCAGTGAGTACTGAAATCGACCATCCATCCATTTAACGTCAGCACCATTAAACCCTCGATACAACCAGTAAAATATGACGCGGGAGATGTGAACCACAGCGACGACAACCAGACAAAGGAACAACCCTACCGAACGAAAGACATCATTACCTGATGTCCTTCGCATGATGAACTCCAAGACTCTTACTGCTCATATCTATGCACTCATAAAGTACTTTTCCAATCTTAGTCTTAATCATTGCAGGTAAGAATTTTGGAGCCAACTTTGCCGAGAACTTTTTAGTAGCGTCACCCAAATGATGTTGCCGTACAAACACACGTTGTTGTGGTTGAAAGGTGCGTATCTTAGCTCGTAAATTATAATGATGTTGAGATTTTTTGAAAGCTGTATTCAAATTCTGTTGAACAAGAGTTCTGAGCATGATCAAATGATCAGAGCGTTCTATTTCTTCACCAGCATCTTCACCAAGCTTATGTAGCGATCTTATCAAATGATAGGTGTTTCCATCTGATATTGGATGTCGACCGAATAATAAGTAGTACGGTGAGTACTTGGTTACAGAATGTACTGCAGCCCGCAGTGCATAAGCAATTTCACCAATTCGTGCATCCCACTGGGTATGTTGACCCTTTACGAATGCTCGGATTGCTTCTAGAAGTGACCTGTTTACCCGCTCGGACGCGTTGCTCTGTGGACTATAAACCTTAGTTCTGATATGTTTGAGGCCGAAATCTGACAAAAGATTTGTCACTGTGTAGAAACTCTGGTACCCCATATGTTAGACACACTTCATTCTTCAAAAAAGCATTCACCTTCAGTGAAGTTGCGTTTCTAAGTGGTTTTAATATTACAAACTTTGTTGCATGATCCAGAACTATCAGTAAACCGTATTCCCAAGTGTAGAACGAGGGTACGGTCCCAAAAAATCTATATAGACTCTCTGCCATGGACGTGCTGTTTCGAATTGATATTGCATCGGAGGACGCAATATCTAATTCGTGGCTTTTATTTGTTTACATGTGTCGCAGGACACAACATAACTGTGACGCCATGCCCGGCCAATAATAAAGACATCGAAGTAATTCTAGTGTCTTTTTTACACCTCCATGAGCAGCAGTACTATCATCATGATGTTTCTGAATCATACTTGAAGTCATCGGTTTTGGTATCCAGAGCTTCCACACAGGAATATCGTTAGGCATTGCATCAGGTCTTGGCTCAATACGTATGTATAGCTTATCATTGTTTAAATTTAAGCTACCTTAAAACAATATGCACATCTGTTACTGAATGAGGGATCCCCTTCCATTCTTGCTTATAAAACTCTTTTTTTTTTTAATTTTATTATTCACTTTTCCTTTCACAAGTTCTTCTACTCTGAGTATGAGGAGGCTTTTATATATAATTTTACTTTCTCTGCCACTTGGAATTAGTGATATAAAAAGAAAAACAAGGATTCTAATTTATTTTTTCTTCTAACATTGTTTTTATTTCTTATTTTAGCTACACACATTTCTAAATAACTTAAAGGATTAACTTTCTCAAAATGGACATCGATTTTAACTTGGATCAATATCTGAATGTGACTCATGACGACAAATTTTTGGATGGTACGTTATCTTTTAAAGGCTTGAATGTTCTCTACCTAAATGGTAGAAGTATTAATAATAAACATTCAGATGTTAAACTCCTGCTAAACGCTATTAAATCGGAGGTTCACATCATAGTAGTCACGGAAACATGACTGAAGAGTGAAACATCAACCTACTGTAATTTGTTCGACTTTACTAGTTATCACTCAACAAGATTAAAGATCGGTGGAGGTGTTTCTATTTTTGTGCTCTCCAATTTGATATCTGAGCTTTCTAGTAATGATACGATAGATGGTAAATGCAACTTTATTGTGGTTCGACTTAAATCCTTTAATATGTATAAAGGTGCTGTATATGGACAGGGTAGTGAAATCCGAAATTCTACGTCCACGCCGTGCTACCTGGGTAATGCTAACAGAATTAGGTTGGTGTAGTTGAGAGGGGCAGAGTAAATACTGCTTATACTCAATGATTCTGCACCATGGCGAGTCATTGGCGCCACAAAACCAATGCAACTCAAGCGTCTGTTCTCCATGTTAGGGGCGGCTTGGAGCGGGCGTCTGTCTTGGATCAAGCGGCTCGCTATATAAACGTGTAGCAAGCGTCTGTTCTCCATGTTAGGGGCGGTTTGTAGCGGGCGTCTGTCTTGGATCAAGCGGCTCGCTATATAAACATGTAAAAAGGTTGTTTCTGGTGACCTAAAGATGCAGAACGAACCCATTCACGAAAATTTGGGTTGGGCGAAGGGCTAACACCCCATTTCCGTAAAAAACTACTTGTCATGAATTCTGTACACATTCCTCGGATTATCTCGGATTCACTATTAGAACGACCTCGGAAACTGTACCCGGACTACGATTTAAAAATGGGAACCTGGAACGTGCTAAGCCTTAGAAGACCAGGAGATCTACTGAAACTTACAAACCAAATCAATAGCTATACACTGGATATAGTGGCGTTACAAGAACTAAGATGGCCAGGGAGTGGAATCCACGAAACAGCCAAAGGATACACTCTCTACTATTGCGGTCATGAAAACGGAGGAGAATTTGGAGTTGGCTTTCTCACACATCGTCGCGTGAATCAACATGTTATCGACTTTCACCCAATTAATATGCGGATATGCACAATGAGAATCCGCACGCAAAAATTTAATGTAACGATCATCAATGTTCATGCACCTACTGAAGACAAAGCAGATGACATTAAAGACCTGTTCTTCCTAGAACTCGAAGAAGTCATCAATAACATCCCGCGGCACGATATAAAAATCGTGGTAGGTGACTTCAATGCGCAAATTGGTAGAAGTGCAGAACTTAAAACACATGTCGGCCCTAACAGCTTGCATCATGCTAGTAACAATAACGGCTTTCGCACAGCTGAACTGGCTATGATGTATGATCTAGTAATATCTAGCACTTTCTTTCCTCATAAGAGAATCCACAAAGCAACGTGGAAATCAAATGATGGAAGAACTGAAAATCAAATCGATCACGTCATGATTTCTAAGAGACACTCTACAAGTGTAACTGACGTTCGATCATACAGAGGTGCTGATATGGACACCGATCATATGCTTGTCATCTTTAAGTATAAGTGCAAATTATCATCTACATTTAATAGGCAAGCAAAAAAGACCGTGCGCTGGAATGTCGAAGCATTTAAACACCTGGAAACACTGAATAGATATCAGGAAATTGTAACGCAAAACATAGAAGAGCATGACATCCCATCTGAGATGCCATTAAACATACAAGAAGAATGGCAAACGCTTCAATCAACCATCATATCCGCAGCACAAACTACAATCGGAAAACGACCACCGAAATCACGTAACGAATGGTTTGATGACGAGTGCCGCGAAAGCATTGAGCACAAACAAAAACTGCGAGAAAAATGGTTAACAAGAAACACCCGAAGCTCCCAAACTGATTATCTATGCGCCAGAAAAGCCTCAGCAAAACTCCTACGGAAAAAGAAACGCGAACACATGAAGAGCTGTATCGAAAACATCAACCAACATGCGGCTAATGGAAATTCGAAAGAGTGTTTTGCCAATGCGCGGAATCTGACCAAAGATTTCCACCCAAGATCTACAGCCATCAAAAATGGAAACAACGAGCTTACAACAAGTGAACGTGATGTGCTGGAAGTATGGCGATCCCACTTTCAAGACCTACTGAATAGGACGAACGAAGTTCATCCTATTCGAGCAATTGCTCCGTCAAGTGAGGAGATTTTTGTCCCTTACCCAACAATAGAAGAAGTGGAAGCTGCCATCAAAAAATTAAAAAATGGCAAATCACCAGGTATCGATGGAATCCCTGCAGAACTACTTAAGAATGGAGGAGCAGCTCTGGTCTCACGTATATATGATCTGATTCTTGCAATCTGGGACCAAGAAGAACTACCTGCTGAATGGAAAACAGCTCTCATTGTTCCGCTACATAAAAAAGGTGACCGCCTAAAGTGTGCAAATTATCGTGGAATCGCACTGTTGAACACTGCATATAAAATACTAGCTAATGTCGTACTCGCTCGGCTCATCCCGTTTGCCGAATCTATCATCGGCGACTATCAGTGTGGTTTTCGTCCCAACCGTTCAACCACAGATCAATGTTTTACCTTAAGGATGATTCTGGAAAAATGTTGGGAGTACAACATCAGCATTCACCAGCTCTACGTTGATTTCAAGCAAGCATATGATAGCATCATCCGCGACAACCTCTGGTCTGCACTCATATGCCTTGGTATTCCAGAGAAACTTGTTTCTCTGTGCAAACTCACAACATCGGGATCAAACTGTAGAATAGTAATCGAAGGGTCAGTTTCTGACTCTTTTGATATAACATCAGGTGTTCGACAAGGTGATGCACTCGCACCCGTACTATTTAATTTGGCGCTTGAGTACGCGATAAGAAAAAGCCGCATTGAGACACAAAACTGTATATTTAACAAATCTAGTCAAATTCTTGGCTATGCAGATGATATTGTGCTTCTCGGACGTAGAACAAGCGATATCAAGGATAGTCTCTCTCGGCTTGAAAGAAATGCTAAACGACTTGGATTATGCATTAACACCGGCAAGACTAAACTATTAACAACATCCAGGAATAAACCTCCCGGCAATCTGAATACTGGCGACTATGAAGTGGAACGTGTGGAAAACTTCAAATACCTCGGGTCTGTAATAACATCGTCAAACGACATGCAGGCAGATATTAAAGCTCGTGTCTCAGCCGCATACAGAGTTTTCTACGCATACTCAAAACTTTTGCGATCTAAACATCTTTCGCAGTCGTGCAAACTCACACTTTACAAAGCATTAATTCGACCTGTGCTTACCTTTGGAAGCGAAAGCTGGACACTGACTTCCTCCGATTGTAGAATTTTATCAACATTCGAGAGGAAAGTCATACGAACAATTTATGGTCCATGTAAAGTTGCTGAAAATCAGTATAGAATCCGAATGAATCATGAAATCAGACAGCTTCTTGGAGGCTGCGATGTAATCGGATTCATTAAATCTAACCGGATTAGATGGTTTGGTCATGTAGAAAGGGCACCATTAGATAGAATGATTAAAAAAGCGTCCCAACAACAACCAGCTGGTGTTCGTCGAAGAGGAAGACCTAGACAACGCTGGCGTGATGACATCATCCAAGACCTTCGTGATATAGGATGTCGAAACTGGGGTCAACTGGTCATGGAACGAGACGATTGGAAGCTGATTGCACAGACGGCAAAATCCCTCCATGGGATGTAAACGCCAGAGAGAGAGAGCTGTATATGGACCGAGCGACACTAATTTCGAGGTGTTCCAGGATTTTTACTTAGGAAAATTAAACGACCTTAAAAATCAGGCAAATCTGCTTATTGGGATTTTAATATCAATATTGCCAATGAAAGCGACGCAAAGGTGAGAAGCTTCAAACACTCTATGTTATCAGATGGTTTTGTCTTCATCAATCAGCTATCACTAAATATGGCAACGAAAGTTACAGAGCGAGCATCGTCAACAATCGACCTCTTCGTAACCGATATGCTGAACAATTACTACCTCGGAATCGATGATATTGATTTTAACCATAAAATCATGTTCCTGAACATCTGACTACCCACCCTGTCAGATTACGAACGGAAATACTCCTAAAGTTAAAATACGATATGACTTAGTCAAACACGATATTCTGGAGTATTTAAGTAAAGGCTCAGATACTAAACCAGACTGGGATAATTTTCTACAAACGTTCACCAGCTCTATACATAAACACTCAAAGCTTGTAGTACCAAGACCAAAACAATAAAAAAATGAGTGGTGAACACCCGAAATATTTAAGATGTGCAAGGAAAAACAAGATCTGTATAGATTAGTTAAATCGCAACAAGCCAATGCATTCATTTGCATGAGTATAATACACTTAAAAGAAAGATAAAAACTGAGTGGAAAATAGCAAAAAAAATTTTTTATGGAGCAGAATTCTTGGAACAGATGGGTAAGTCCAGAAATACATGGAAGTTGGTCAACACATTAATAAATAACAAACAATCAAATAATGACAAAATCATCTCATCAATCTGTTACAATGGAAACTGCTATAAAAATTAAAAGGATAAGGCCGATGCCCTTAATGATTTTTTTACTGATATTGATAATAGACTGAACGAGGAATGCTCGGCTAATCAGCAGCCTGTTATCACTGAGTCCCAAAAGGATACGTCAAGCAGGACAGATTTATTTGAACTTACTCCGTGCACAATTGATGAAGTTTCTTTAAAATACACCCACCTGTCAAGCAGGACAGATTTATTTGAACTTACTCCGTGCACAATTGATGAAGTTTCTTTAAAATACACCCTCCCACCTTCATAGTTTCTTTAAAACTTTTAAGCAGTTTCGATAAAGGCCATTTGGAGAACTTTCCCCGCCTTTAACGAAGCTATAATTTGTAAACGACTTCGGAAATAACTTCGATAAGGTCCTTTGTAAGCAGTTATGCAAGCTGAATAGAATTTATGGTTTCACAAGTTATAGCTTCGGTAAAGTGCGTCTAATAGCTTGTTTTAAGCAATCTTTAGAAGTCTTATAGAAACTATTAAAAAATGTGACAAAAATATTACAATGTTTTTTATTACACTTATCTACACATATCTACACTTTTTAACGTAATTATTGTTATTGCTATGTTATTATATAGTTTTTAAATTTAGTTTTTGTTTACGGTCGCGACAAGTTTCGAACCCTGGTCCTTCGATCGTTTGTCCTGCACGCTATCCAAATTTGACAGATAAAAATTCGGTTTCTGTAAAATTTGTACGGAATTCTGCATTGTTTTCAAACAAAAATTAGTTTTGAAATTTGTTTGTTACACTTAAAAATAAAAAATGGAGGAAAAATTAATTGACGAAGTAAAAAAAGTAGAATTCGAAAAAGTTCGCAAAAGTACTCAAATGTCTGAACTTTCATTTGTGTTATTTTGAAAAATTGCTCTGGATCATTATATTTAATTTTATTAAAATTTAGTTCATAAAATCCACATTTCTTTCTATTTAAATTTATTTCTCGCACCCACCAACGCTTTTCCCTTTTTTTTTAGTTTTAAAATACGATGTAAAAGCCAACACAGCCAAAAGCTATAAAATCAGTTTTTTCCAATTCTTCGTCCATTTTAAAAAACACAAAACAAAATTGAATTAAAAATAACTGTCAACGTACGTGTGATTGTAATTGATTTTTTTTAATTTAGCGCATGCAGATGTCAGTGCATGTAACGGATAGAAATGTCACTAACGGACGCACGCATTTACGTATTATTCTAATTCAAGCTTTAATTGTTGACATACTAAATCCTTGTGATCTTATATCCACACAGCTTACACAATTTGTGCAAGGCAAAACACAATTTGTGTCTGTCAATTTTAAAATTTGTGCAATTTGTGGAAGGGTTATAAAAACAGCATTTGTGCAAGCAAAACTTCAAATTAAATTTGACACATTGTACATGTACAAAAATTGAATAAATTTTTACTCAAAATATATCGAAATTGTTAAAAAAAATTATATTTGCTCTGAATTATAAATAAATTATCAATATTTAGCACCAATTTTAATTTGTTTTTGTTTACATAACCTAAATAACTTATTTATTTTGACATTACAAACGTCAAAACAAACTTGCACAAATAATTTTTTTCTGCCACAAGAAATATTTTTGTGTAATTTGTGTTGCACAAATTACACAAATTGTGATTTTAAGAACAGCATTTGTGTACGCAACATTTGCCGCAATTAATATAAAAACAGCAATTTGTGTAAGTTGTGCAGTTTGTGTAAGTTGTGTGGATATAAGATCACAAAGAATTTTTCAAAAAAATTTTAACAAAAACTTGTCGTTGCATTGTTTTTTGCCATAGTAACGATTTCTAGAACCACGTATGTCAGATTTTGATTGATGTTGTTGTTATTTGTTACACTGATTTGTGTTTGACAAAATATTTTAATAATTATAAATTAAAATGGAAAGATTAGTAATAAAAGAGGGATTAAACATTAAATTAGAACCAGACAATTTGCAAGAAGTATATATTCCACCGTAATCATGGAAATAAATTGAAACTAACAATTTTAATTCAATTTTAGTCATCAACGGATGAAATTGAAAAAGAAGTAAATGAAACCGAGAGTGAGGAAACTATAACTCCTGTTCATAATGCTGGACAAAATAAAGTAAAACATGATGAGATAAGCATTAAAAGTGTGAGTAAATTTTGTTGTAAATTCTGGATCAGGTAAATAAGATATTTTTACTGATCAACTAAAATACTATAATTTACCTAGGTCTGTTCACATAATAAAAATATTTTTCTTACGTTTATTCCTAGGAAATAAAACTAGAATCTGAAGTTGTTGTAGAAATGCATGGTTGTAAGACATTCCAGGAAGTCTTTACGAAAGAACTTGCCATGAAAGTTCATGGGGTTGTTAACCACCCATATAAATGTTTTAAATGTAAAAAAATATTTAAGAGTAGAAATAACTGGGCTTTACACCTTAAAAGACACAGGGAAACTAGATTAAAGGTAAGAGTTTCGATTAGTTCCTTGACCAGAGAATACGCTTGGCTTATCAAGAGGAAACACTCGAATGTCACATACTCCTCCATGACGGACGGTAAACTAATAAGTAATTTAAAACTTTATCTTTCACGAAACAACCGTTGTTTTCTTGATGTTATTTCTATAAGGTGAAGTTTGATATTTTGTATAAAAAAATACAATGTTTAAGAAGATTCAAATTAAATAGAAAAGGCAATATGAATCTTGGTTTATTGCAATCACATAAAAAGGAATTCAGTTTAGTGGTATGACATAAGTTAGGGGTAACAATCGTGGGGATGACCTGCATGACCCGAAATATAAACGATCTCAAACCGGGCTTAGGAAATAAAATATATATAATACTTCACAAGATAGTTTGGGCGCTTGATAGAGAGACTTGCGTATCTAAAACCAAAGCAACAAGGTACATTTCAATTTATATACCTATCCAGAAATAAAAATCTAGAATCAACTTTTCCATTAAGCAATAATAAACATAAAAAATAATGAAACATTTGTTATCAAATTTAACAACAATCAGAAAATTTATGCATGTCAAATTGGATGATCGATAAAAAATATTTCGAACACAATACATTGATACACATGACATTGCTAAATCACGCTTGCTCAATACATTGAAAGTTAAATCACACATTTAAAGCTAAAAGCGAAACTTAAAAATTTTGAAGTCGTAAACAGCAGGCTCTTTACTAGATTGAAGGGTTAGAGGCTTACAATATCTTTTTGATAGGAACATCGATTGATCTTTCATTCCGGTGAAAAATGATATGAATGTAATGTTCCGAGAGCAATAAGATTTCCATTTTTAAAGTATTTAGTGATCCATAAGAAAACTCATGAACCTAGGATACTTTTTGTAACTGCTCAAACTTTATATTATTTTATGTTATTTATATTATTACTCTTATAAATGAGTTAAATCTTATAAATGTAATTTCAATAACTTAAATTAAATTTAAGAGCAATACCAAACCTACTACTTACATTATTTTTTATTTTTCCATAGATATCAGACAAACGTTACGAATGTAAAAATTGTAATAAAAAGTATAAACACAGTTATCAGTTAAACGAACATATGACAAGTCATTCGGATGAGGAACCATATGAATGTTCAGAATGTGGTAAAAAATTTGCGCTTATACAGAGTTTAAAAAGTCACAAACAAATTCATGATCCGGAACGAATAAAGGTAAGGTTAAATCGGCTACAAGGTCTTTTGAACAAAGTTTAATTTTTATTTTTTTTAATAGTTTCTATGCCAATTCTGTAATCAGTAGTTTGCAGGAAATGAGGCATGTAAACGTCATATTACGAACCATATGCGTGAAAACCTATTTGTTGTTGTTGTAGCGACGAGATGTTGTGCTATTCTTCCGGCTCCAAGTCCAGATTCAGGAACTCTGCTACTGCCCTTGAGCGGTACCACAGATCTTCCTCCGTCAGGTCGGTTGGTTTCTCTAGACAATTGAAATGGTGGTTAGCATCATGTGGCGTGCCCTCACATGTGGGACACTTGTAAACAATTTCCTGGTCAATTCTACTCATGTAGTTATTTAAGATGCGTGACCAACCGGATCTTAACTGCGCTAGGATGGTTCTAGTGCTGCGTGGTAGTTTTACGTCTTCGGCAGCGACTTGTGGTGGCTTGCTATTAAGAACTCGATTCGGGTGTAGTTCTTTATTGTGTCTAGGAGTACTGGAAAAACACTCGTTTTTGGCCATACCTCAAAAACTAAGTAGTCGAAAATTCATTGAATTTTTTTTGATATACTTTGATCGTTCTCGATTTTTCTAAACCAAACTCGATTCCTTACAAAAAACTTTTGTTTCACTATCACCTTAGCTATGTTCATAAAATATAGATGAAAACAAAGATTTGAATTTTTTTTGTTCTCAGTAAGCGTGGGAAAACACATCTAAAAACTGTAGAAAGTTTCAACTTGATATCACTTATGGTTTGTGAGTAAATCGATTATGTAGAAATTCGGTTGGTCACAGAATTCTCATCAACAGGGTACCGTTTTTCCTTTTTAAGTACGGAACCGTAAAAACTGTTAAATGATGCATGCATTTGCAAAAATTAAAAAATTAATTTGAATTCTTCAATGAGAGTTATCATATCTTGATTTTACTACCGCAGCTATAAAGTTTATGTCCTGTGCTTAAGTAGTTGGATTTGAACTCGATGAACCCCCTTGATTTTTTCTTATTAAATTTAGCGTTTTGGGTAACTCATTTTTCAAAACATTGTTTCTTCACATCATTTCATATAATTATCTTAATTTTTTAAACCTTTGTATTATTATTTATTGCTCATTGAATTGTTCTCATCACTTCGCAAATAGCAAGTTTAAAAAACAATTTAAAAAATTTTAAAGTTTTCTTCTATTTGTTTTCAGTTTCCTTGTAAATTATGTGATGCGAAGTTTGCAACCAAAGGTACACTTAGACGACATATGAACATTCATACACGTGAAAATGTATTTAAATGTTCTGAATGTAATAAAGAATTTCCACTAGAGAGATATTTGAAGCTGCATTTAGAAACTCATTCAAAAGAAATATTAAAGGTAAGAATTTACTTTAGGTGTTGTGCTTATTAGTAAATAAAAAAAAAGTTGAAGTGGAAGTAGAAGATATAATATGCGTAATCTCGTTCAAAATCGTGTGTTAAATTCATTGAAGTTGATGCACTAAATTGATTTATGTTAGTGAGGAGAATGTTATATTCCGTTCTATAAGTCCGTTGTCTTGAACCGTCCAACTTTCCTAAAATAGTGCTTTTGCGCAAATCAAAATGACTTTTTTATTTCGGTTGTTAAACCACTTTTATTACTTTCTTTTTGGTTTGGAATTATTTATGTTTATTTTTACAGATGTTTTTTGTTTCGTGTGAAAATAATGTTTTACGGTTTGTTTTCATTTAACAGAGATTTTGTTGTTTGAATTATGTATAGTCATTGTAAGATTTTATTGTAGGAGTTAAAGGATGATATAAATATATTACTTTCTTGATTTTTCTCAACAATATTGAATATAAACTTTTTTTATATTAAGGGACTTTTTTTTATATTCAAGTGACACTGCAACCTAAAGATCTATTAATTTAATATTATCCTGATGTAGTTATACGACAGATGACGTTATTGTTGTTTGTTACAATATTTTTTTAAAAGGAACATCGATTGATATCGATTGACAGCCAGCAGAGCATAAATCGAAATGATGGTGGCTACTATTTTCTGCACTAGTGGTACTGTATCAGACCTAATGAAAAGAACAGATCCCCAACCTCGATTTACTTGATTGTAACAATTTTGTACTGTTACGTTTTTCCAACCTTACTCTCAATTCGATAAACGTAATTCCCAATCTCATTTTTAAGTTCGCTGAGTTCGATTACTGATTAGTAAGCAAACACACCACTAATCTACAAGAGGCAATCGCTTATATACCATTCTAATTAATTTCTAGATAATTCCAGGTCACTTTTTAGAAACCTTGAGAAAATAGTAGAATATTCGATTACTTTACGTTTGATTCATAAAATCATTCAACTTTATTTATTGTTGACCCAAATGCCACGAAATACAACAACAACACTATTCATTTCATTAATTGGTTGTGTTTTGTTGTGATTTGATTTTTCTGGAAGTCACTGTAATCGTCTAGATTTTTCTGTAATCGTAACAATACTTCAACCAATTTTCTGGCCGAGCTCAACAATTGCAAAAATGTTTTTAATTAGTGATCACTGATCAGCCTTATAGAAGACATTTGCACCATAACCATATTAAATGATAATCAATCTATCGAATCGCATAATTTTCGAGTTCATCTGACTTGTTAAACTTGTTTGATCTGATCTGATCTTGTTTTTTAATATTTTACTATAATACAAAAAAACACTCGTTTTCGGCCATACCTCAAAGACCAAGCAGTCGAAAATTTATTGAAAGTTTTTAAAAAAGAAGTTACAATTTAATTGATTTTAAAATTTTTTGTTAATGGAAGTTGTTTGAAAAAAAGAAGAAAAATTCGAATTTCAGGCGTACTAAAAATCTTTAAAATTAAATATCTCAAGAACAAAAATTAACGCCTCTGAGTTATTTTGATATATTTTAGAGTAAGAATAGAACTATTTTCAGAAAAAAAAAATTAATTAAATTCCAATTGATCTTCGACCCTAGCGCCATCTTTAAAAAAGTTTTTTTTAATATTTTTATTTAAAAATTAATTATAAAAACAATAAATTAATTTTTTTTCAAAGGACTAACTAATCATCAATCAAACAAAAAAAGTTTGATGAAATCGGTATAGCCGTTCTTGAGCAATTTAATTTCAAAGTTACATCGGATTGACAGAATTTTCATTTTTCATGCATGTTGGGGTGCCCCCTATGCTTAAACTAAGCACTTTAAAAAAATTTTAAAATAAGTTGTATTTTTTATTTTGTCCATTACTACCTACATGTCAAGTTTTAGGAAAATCAAAAATGGTCAAGTTCAAATTTCGACTTTTTTTGCGTAGATCACGTTTTTCATCACCAATAGGGTACCGTTTTTACTTTAAGTACGGAACCGTAAAAACTGTTAAATAATGCATGAATTTGCAAAAATTAAAAAATTAATTTGAATTCTTCAACGAGAGTTATCATATCTTGATTTTACTACCATATCTATAAAGTTTATGTCGTGTGGTTAAGTAGTTGGATTTGAACTCGATGAACCCCCTTTTTCTTATTAAATTTAGCATTTTGGGTAACTCATTTTTCAAAATATCGTTTCTTCACATCATTTCATATAATTATCTTAATTTTTCAAACCTTTGTATTATTATTTATTGCTCATTGAATTGTTCTCATCACTTCGCAATTAGCAAGTTTAAAAAACAATTTAAAAAATTTTAAAGTTTTCTTCTATTTGTTTTCAGTTTCCTTGTAAATTATGTGATGCGAAGTTAGCAACCCAATGTACACTTAAACGACATATGGATATTCATACACGTGAAAATTTATTTAAATGTTCTGAATGTAATAAAGAATTCACTCTAGAGAGATATTTGAAGGAGCATCTAAAAACTCATTCAAAAGTAAGATTAAAGGTAAGAATATTGTGCTTTAGTAGTAAATAAAAAAAAATTTGAAGTGGAAGTGGAAGGCTTTCTTAATTTTTCTCAACAATATTGATTATAGACTGTTTTATACCGGGTGATTTTTTTAACCTGAAACTTTCAAATATCTCGAAAAATAAGCACTTACGCAAAAAATGACCATAATCAAAATTTAATCATTCCGCTGGGAAAACACATTAGTGCAAAAAAATTGTCCCCCACCCTATTTGTAGGTGGGGGTGGGGGTTAACTTTGAATCTAAAATAGGAACCCCAATTTTTTATTGCAGATACGGCTTCTACGGCTAAAAGTACGTACGATTTGTTTAAAAAAATTTGTTCGATTCATGATAGATGTAATCGACGAAACTCAATTTTTTCGATTTCTTTTACTAAGAACATATGCCTACGATTTTGTAATACATTTGAAATAAAAAATATCACGTGTTCGTTGTAAAAAGTTTATTTATAAACAAATGGTGAATTAACAAATTTTAGCTTAAAATAAGTGTTCAAAATGATGGCCTTCGACTTCAATGCACTTATTGATCCGCTCTTCAAATGACTGTACACAACTGAGAAGTGTGTCTGCTTAAATTTCGGCACAAGCATTTTTGAGTCGCCCAATCATATTCTCACGTGTTGTTGGTTCTTGTTTGTAAACTTTCTCTTTGAGATAGCCCCACAAACAGAAATCTGGCGAAGTAAAATCTGGTGATCTGGCAGGCCAATTTACATCTATCATGAATCGAACAAAATTTTTTAGTCAAATCGTACGTACTTTTAGCCGTAGAAACCGTATCTGCAATAAAAAATTGGGGTTCCTATTTTAGTTTCAAAGTTACCCCCGCCCACGTACAAAGAGGAGGGTGGGGAACTATTTGTTTGCACTAATGTGTTTTTCCCGCGGAATGATTAAATTTTGAATATGGACATTTTTTGCGTAGAGTGCTTATTTTTCGAGATATTTGAAAGTTTCAGGTTAAAAAAATCACCCGGTATTAAGGGGTTCGAAGCTCAGCTGATGGGCTAGCAGTGGCGGTGGTAGTGGCAGCTGATGGGTTTCAGTGGCACTGCAAGCTAAAGATCTATTATATTTAATATTATCCTGATGTTGTTATACGACAGATGACGTTGTTGTTGTTGTAGCTAATCACTTTTGTAGCTAATCACTTTTGTTGTAGCTAATCACGCTAATCCACTTTTGCTTCCTCGTGGCGTCCAGTGAGTAAATTAAGCCATCAGCCACGTCTACCTCACCACTAATAAGGTACTCCTCATATAATTTATCGCTCTCTCTCTACTCCAGCCAGGAATGTATTCTTCACGGAAGCCTCTTGGAATCCATTTCTTAGCAGTTGAGATGATGGCTCCAACGAACCTATCGTAATTTTTAGGAATGGGTTGGATCCAGCGAATCACTGCATCCAACTCCAACTTATATTTACCCCAGTCAGCTTTGATAAAATTCCATCTAGGTGGAGAAGTAGAGTTAACGAGTGGGATTTGAATTCCTACCTCAAGAATTACTAGATGTTGAGAGCGTGGAAAACCTTGTAAGACAGCCCTAGATATTGGAATAGGGTTACGCTGTCCGTTTTTTGTGGAAAAACAGAGGTCGGGATTGTAATCACGTCGCCATCTAGCAGATCTAGGAACATGTTATTACCATCCGCTGAGTCAGTCAGTTGTATGCCATTGGGATTGTTGTTTGAGTAGGACCACTGGGTGTGATGGCTATTGAAGTCACCCGCATATATTGCTGGGTGGTGAAATAATGGTAGAGTAGCAGCTGGCCATCTTGTATTTGGAGGCTTGTATACGTTTACAATCTTCGTGTCTGATATATCAACAACAATAAGGTATATATCGTTGTCCGCCTGTGTAAGTACATGGGTGCAGTTCATGATTTCTAAATTAACATACGTGGCAGATCCATATGCTTGGTGGTAAATAACACTAATTAATTTGTAACCAACAATGTTTCCGTTAGAGGTAAGTTGCAGATTCGTCTGCTGCATGCGTTTCTTGCAAAATTACAACGTCGATGTCGAAATCTTTTAATACTTTTGTAAATGTTCAGTTTTTGACTTGCTTATGCCTTTATTGTTCAATTGCAAAATACGGACTGAGGGTCCAATATTGTTAGTCTTATGGTGTTGAAAAGTACCGTTGTTATTGTGATTTTGGTTCATGTTCATTTTTTTGTATCACAGCATGAGTTCGAAATGAAATATTTGGCTACCAAATTTAAATAGACTTTTAGCGTAAACCAGGGTGGAGCGCGAGGAGCTTGTCTATTGTCACACCCCAAAAATTTATTTAATATTTATTTATTTAAATAAATTTTAAATAAATTAAATAAAAAAAAAATTTGAATATAAAAATACTAAAAAAAAGTCTTAATTTTTTCAAACGCTTACTTTCAGATTTCGTTTAGATTGTTTCAGAAAATGGCAATTTGTGGCAAATTCAAAAAGAAATTATACACTTCTTATTATTCAATAAGTAGTTGACTGTTGACTGTTTACAATGAATATCTAGTTGGCAGAAAAGGAAAGAAAGCACAGTTTTTCATAAAATATACTTTTTTGTGTAAAAACTAAAAAAAAAATTGAATTAAAAACATGTTTTTTTGCTTTTATTCTGTTCCTCTAAACATAAATTACATTTTACCTCTGTTCAGCTGGCCCCCCCACCACGCAAAAATAAAAACAAAATTAGCTCAGAATTAGGAGCTATTTAGGAGCTTTCAGAAAACGCAAGAATAAAATTTTGAGCTTAACCCCCTAAGCATAAATCTTCATTTGAAAGTGGGGGGGCTGAGTGAACGTTCACTCAGCCCCCCACACCTTAAAAATAACCCTAGAGGATCGTAAATAGGCTCAGAATTAGGAGCTATTTAGGAGCTCTTAAGGCTGTATACTTTTGATTTTAGAGCTCCACCCCTAATTCTTAAAACAACCCCAAAACAGGTTTGGCCCCCCCACCATGCAAAAATCAAAAAAAATATATCTCAGAATTAGGAGCCATTAAGGAGCTTTCAAAAAACGCAAGAATAAAATTTTGAGCTCAACCCCCTAAGAAGCAATCTTCATTTGAAAATGGGGGGGCTGAGTGAACGTTCTCTCAGCCCCCCACACCTTAAAAATAGCCGTAGGGGATCGTAAATAGGCTCAGAATTAGGAGCTATTTAGGAGCTCTTAAGTCTGTATACTTTTGATTTTAGAGCTCCACCCCTATTCTTAAAACTACCCCAAAGCTAGTTTGAAATTGGAGATGACACATAAAAATAACATTAAATTAAAAATTTCTTTACTACGTGTAATTCTTGAATTAAAAAAAACGTATAAACAAGCAACTGTTTATTTATCGGTTGCAACCCTTTAGAAGAAAAACCACCCCTTGGGTCAAAAACGCATAAGGGAAGTATGTTAAACATACTCGACACAAAAATATTTAAGGGTGCGGATAAAGTTCCGATTTAGGAGCTTACTGAACATGTCATTTTACATTTCTGATTTTCTACCCTTCAGAAAAGGCACCCCTTGTATCATACACGCATAAGGGAACTATGTTAAAGCATAGAGATACGGATCTTTTTATGTAGGTAAATTATTTTTCGATTTAGGAGCTTACTAAATATGTCACTCTATATTTCTGATTACAACCCTTTAAAAAAAGCCACCCCTTGTACCATACACGCATAAGGGAACTATGTTAAAGCATAGAGATACTGATCGTGTTATGGAGGTTAATCATTTTTTGATTTAGGACCTTACTAAATATATCACTTTATATTTATGATTGCAACCCTTTAAAAAAGCCACCCCTTGTACCATACACGCGTAAGCGAACTATGTTGAAGTGTAGAGGTACGGATCGTTTTATGTAGGCAAATGATTTTTCGATTTAGGAGCTTAATGAATATGTCATTCTATATTTCTGATTGCAACCCTTTAGAAAGTGCCACCCCTCTTATCATATACGCGTAAGATAACTATTTTGTGGCATAGAGGTACGGATCGTCTTATGTAGGTAAATGATTTTTCGATTTAGGAGCCTCCTAAATAAGTTTATTTACGTTTCTGATTGCGACCTATTAGAAAAAGCCACCCCCTTGTACGATACACTCATAAGGAAACTATGTTAAAGCATAGAGATACTGATCGTGTTATGTAGGTTAATCATTTTTTGATTTAGGAGCTTACTAGATATGTCACTCTATATTTCTGATTGCAACCCTTTAGAAAAAGCCACCCCTTGTACCATACAAGGATAAGGGAATTATGTTAAAACATAGAGATACTGATCGTGTTATGTAAGTAAATGATTTTTCGATGTAGGAGCTTACTAAATATATCACTCTATATTTCTGATTGCGACCCTTAAGAAAAAGCCACCCCTAGTACCATACATGCGTAGGGGAAATATGGTCAAACAATGAGAAACGGATCGTTTTTTGTAGGTCAATCATTTTTTAGATTTACGAGCTTACTAAATATGTCACTCTATATTTTTGATTGCAACCCATAAGCAAAAGTCACCCCTTGTACCATACACGCGTAAGGGAACTTTGTTACAGCGAAGAGATGCGGATCGTGTTATATAAGTAAATGATTTTTCGATTTAGAAGCTTACTAAATATTTCACTATATATTTTTGATTGCAACTCTTTAGAAAAAGCCACCGCTTGTACCATACACGCGGTAGAGAACTATGTTGAAGCGTAGAGGTACAAATCGTTTTATGTATGTAATTCATTTTTCGATTTAGGAGCTTACTAAATATATCACTCTATATTTCTGGTTTGCAACCGTTTAGAAAAAGCCACCCCTTGGCTCATACACGCATACGAGAACTATTTTAAAGCATGGAGATATGGATCGTTTTATGAAGGTTAATCATTTTTCGATTTAGGAGCTTACTAAATCTGTCACTCTTTATTTCTGGTTTGCAATGCTTTAGAAAAAGTGCCACCCTCTGTACCATACACGCATAAGGAGGATATGTTAGAGCATAGAGATAATGATCGTTTCATAAAGGTAAGTGATTTTTCGATTTAGGAGCTAACTAAATATGTCAATCTTTATTTCTGATTGCAACCCTTTAGAAAAAGTCACTTCTTGTACGATACACGCATAAAGAAGATATGTTAGAACATAGAGACAATGATCGTTTCATGTAGGTAAATGATTTTTCGATTAAGGAGCTTAGTAAACATGTCAATCTATATTTCTGATTGCAACCCTTTAGAAAAAGTCATCTCTTGTACCATACCCGCATATGGGAGCTATTTTAAAGCATAGCGATACGCATCGTTTTACGTAGGTAAATCATTTTTTGATTTAGGAGCTTACTAAATATGTAACTCTATATTTGTGATTGCAACCCTTTAGAAAAAGCCACCCCTTGTATCATATCCGCGTAAGAGAACTATTTAAGAGCATAAAGCTACGGATGTTTAGGAAGCTCCTAAATCGAAAAATCAGTCACCTACATAAAACGATGCGTATCTCTATGGTTTTACATAGTTCCCTTATACGTGTTTAGTACAAGAGGGGGCTTTTTCTAATGCATTTCAATCAGAAATATAGAGTGACATATTTAGTAAGCTCCTAAATCGAAAAATCATTTACTTATATAAAACGATCCGCATCTCTACGCTTTAACAAAGTTCCCTTACGCGTGTATGGTATATGGGGTAGCTTTTTCTAAAGGGTTGCAATCAAAAATATAGAGTGACATATTTAGTAAGCTCCTAAATCACAAAATTATTTTCCTAAATAAAACGATCCGTATCTCTATGCTTTAACATAGCTTCCTCATGCGTTTATGGTACAAGGTGTGGCTTTTTCTAAAGGGTTGCATTCAGAAACCTCTGTTCAGCTGACCCCCCAACCACGCAAAAAAGAAAAATTAGCTCAGAATTAGGAGATATTAAGGAGAATTCAAAAAACGTAAGAATAAAATTTTGAGCTCAACCCCCTAAGCAAAAATCTTCATATGAAAATGGGGGGCTGGGTGAACGTTCACTCAGCCCCCCACACCTTAAAAATAGCCCTAGAGGATCGTTAGTAGGCTCAGAGTCAGGAGCTATTTAGGAACTCTTAAGGCTGTATACTTTTGATTTTAGAGCTCCAACCCTATTCCTAAAACCACCCCAAAACTAGTTTGCAAAGGGAGACGACATATAAAAAATAACATTAAATTAAAAATTTCTTTACTACATGTAATTCTTGAATTAAAAAAAACATAAAAACAAGCAACTGTTTATTTATCAGTTGCAACCCTTTAGAAAAAAAACCACCCCTTGGGTCAAAAACGCTTAAGGGAACTATGTTAAACATACTCGACACAAAAATATTTAAGGGTGCGGATAAAGTTCCGATTTAGGAGCCTACTAAATGTGTCATTTTATATTTCTGATTTTCTACCCTTCAGAAAGTGCCGCCCCTTGTATCATACACGCATAAGGGAACTATGTTAGAGCATAGAGATACGGATCGCTTTATTTAGAAAAATAATTTTTTGATTTAGGAGCTTACTAAATATGTCACTCTATATTTCTGATTACCACCCTTCCGAAAGTGCCACCCCTTATACCATACACGCGTAATGGAACTATGTTAAAGCATAGAGATTCGGATCGTTTTATATAGGCAAGTGATTTTTCGATTTAAGAGCTTACCAAATATGCGCTCTATATTTCTGATTGCAACCCGTTTGAAATAACCACCCCTTGCACCATACACTCATAAGAGAACTATTTTAAAGCATAGAGGTACGTTTCGTTTTATGTAGGTAAATGATTTTTCAATTTAGGAGCTTACTAAATAAGTTTTTCTACGTTTCTGATTGCAACCCTTTAGAAAAAGCCACCCCTTGTATCATACACGCTTAAGGGAACTGTGTTAAAGCATAGAGATACTGATCGTGTTATGTTGGTAAATCATTATTTGATTTAGATGCTTACTAAATATGTCACTCTATATTTCTGATTGCAACCCTTTCGAAAAAACCACCCCTTGTACGATACACGCATAAGAAAGCTATGTTAAAGCATAGAGATACTGATCGTTTTATGTAGGTAAGTGATTTTTCGATTTAGGAGCTTTTTATACAAGTCTTTCTACGTTTCTGATTGCAACCTTTTAGAAAAGCCACCCCCTTGCACGATACACGCATAAGGGAGCTATGTTAAAGCGTAGAGATGCGGATCGTTTTATTTAGGAAAATAATTTTTTGATTTAGGAGCTTGTCATATGTCACTCTACATTTTTTGAATGCAACCCTTTAGAAAAAGCCACCCCATGTACTATACACAGATAAGGGGACTATGTTAAAGCATAGAGATACTAATCGTTTTATGTAGGTAAATCATTTTTTGATTTTGGAGCTTACTAAATATGTCACTCTATATTTCTGATTGCAACCCTTTAGAAAAAGCCACCCCTTGTACCATACACGCATAAGGGAACTATGTTAAAGCATAGAGATACTGATCTTGTTATGTAGGTAATTGATTTTTCGATTTAGGAGCTTCCTAAATAAGTCTTTCTACGTTTCTGATTGCGACCCTTTAGAAAAAGCCACTCCCTTGTACGATAAACGCTTAAGTGAACTATGTTAAAGCATAGAGATACTGATCGTTGTAGGTAGGTCAATCATTTTTTCATTTATAAGCTTACTAAATATGGCACTTCTGATTGCAACCCTTTAGAAAAAGCCACCCCTTGTTCCACAAACGCGTAAGGGAATTATGTTAAAGCATAGAGATACTGATCGTTTCATGTAGGTAGATCATTTTTTGATTTAAGAGCTTACTAGATATGGCACTCTTTATATCTGATTGCAACCCTTTAGAAAAAGCCACTCCATGTACCATACACGCATAATGGAGCTTTGTTAAACCATAGAGATACGGATCGTTTTATGTAGGTAAATAATTTTTCGATTTAGGAGCTTATTAAATATGTCACTCTATATTTCTGATTGCAACTCTTTTGAAAATGCCAACCCTTGTAGGATACACGCATATGGGAACTATGTTAAGGCATAGAGGTACGGATAGTTTTATGTAGGTAAATTATTATTCGATTTAGAAGCTATCTAAATATGTCACTCTTTATTTCCGATTGCAACCCTTTAGAAAAAGCACCCCTTGTACGATTCTCGCATAAGGGAGCTATGTTAAAACATAGATGTTAAAACATAGAGATGCTGATCGTTTTATGTAGGAAAATAATTTTTTGATTTAGGACCTTACTAAATATGTCACTCTTTATTTCTGATTGCAAACCATTTTGAAAAAACCACCCCCTTGTACCATACACGCATAAGGGAACTATGTTAAATCATAGAGATACTGATCGTGTTATGTAGTAAAAGAAGATACGGATCGTTTTATGTAGGTAAATGATTTTTTGATTTAGGAGCTTACTAAATATGTCACTCTATATTTCTGATTGCAATGCTTTAGAAAAAGCCCCCTCTTGTACTAAACACGTATAAGGGAACTATGTAAAACCATAGAGATACGCATCGTTTTATGTAGGTGACTGATTTTTCGATGTAGGAGCTTCCTAAACTTCCGTAGCTTTATGCTTTTACATAGTTCTCTTACGCGGATATGATACAAGGGGTGGCTTTTTCTAAAGGGTTGCAATCAGAAATATAGAGTTACATATTTAGTAAGCTCCTAAATCAAAAAATGATTTACCTACATAACACGATCAGTATCTCTATGCTTTAACAAAGCATCCTTATGCGTGTATGGTACAAGGGGTGGCTTTTTCTAAAGGGTTGCAATCACAAATATAGAGTTACATATTTAGTAAGCTCCTAAATCAAAAAATGATTTACCTACGTAAAACGATGCGTATCGCTATGCTTTAAAATAGCTCCCTTATGCGGGTATGGTACAAGAGGTGACTTTTTCTAAAGGGTTGCAATCAGAAATATAGATTGACATGTTTAGTAAGCTCCTTAATCGAAAAATCACTTACCTACATGAAACGATCATTGTCTCTATGTTCTAACATATCTTCTTTATGCGTGTATCGTACAAGAAGTGACTTTTTCTAAAGGGTTGCAATCAGAAATAAAGATTGACATATTTGTTTAGCTCCTAAATCGAAAAATCACTTACCTTCATGAAACGATTAGTATCTCTATGCTCTAACATAGCCTCGTTATGCGTGTATGGTACAAGGGGTGGCACTTTTTCTAAAGCGTTGCAAACCAGAAATAAAGAGTGACAGATTTAGTAAGCTCCTAAATCGAAAAATGATTAACCTACATAAAACGATCCATATCTCTATGCTTTAACATAGTTCTCGTATGCGTGTATGGTACAAGAGGTGGCTTTTTCTAAACGGTTGCAAACCAGAAATATAGAGTGACATATTTAGTAAGCTCCTAAATTGAAAAATCATTTACATACATAAAACGATTTGTACCTCTACGCTTCAACATAGTTCTCTACCGCGTGTATGGTACAAGGGCTGGCTTTTTCTAAAGGGTTGCAATCAAAAATATATAGTGAAATATTTAGTAAGCTCCTAAATCGAAAAATCATTAACTTATATAACACGATCCGCATCTCTACGCTTTAACAAAGTTCCCTTACGCGTGTATGGTACAAGGGGTGACTTTTGCTTATGGGTTGCAATCAAAAATATAGAGTGACATATTTAGTAAGCTCCTAAATCTAAAAAATGATTGACCTACAAAAAACGATCCGTATCTCTTTGCTTGACCATATTTCCCCTACGCATGTATGGTACTAGGGGTTGCTTTTTCTTAAGGGTCGCAATCAGAAATATAGAGTGATATATTTAGTAAGCTCCTACATCGAAAAATCATTTACTTACATAACACGATCAGTATCTCTATGTTTTAACATAATTCCCTTATTCTTGTACGGTACAAGGGGTGGCTTTTTCTAAAGGGTTGCAATCAAAAATATAGAGTGACATATCTAGTAAGCTCCTAAATCAAAAAATGATTAACCTACATAACACGATCAGTATCTCTATGCTTTAACATTGTTTCCTTATGAGTGTATCGTACAAGAGGGTAGCTTTTTCTAATAGGTCGCAATCAGAAACGTAAATAAACTTATTTAGGAGGCTCCTAAATCGGAAAATCATTTACCTACATAAAACGATCCGTACCTCTATGCAACAAAATAGTTCTCTTACGCGTATATGATAAGAGGGGTGGCACTTTCTAAAGGGTTGCAATCAGAAATATAGAGTGACATATTCATTAAGCTCCTAAATCGAAAAATCATTTGCCTACATAAAACGATTCGTACCTCTACACTTCAACATAGTTCGCTTACGCGTGTATGGTACAAGGGGTGGCTTTTTTAAAGGGTTGCAATCATAAATATAAAGTGATATATTTAGTAAGGTCCTAAATCAAAAAATGATTAACCTCCATAACACGATCAGTATCTCTATGCTTTAACATAGTTCCCTTATGCGTGTATGGTACAAGGGGTGGCTTTTTTTAAAGGGTTGTAATCAGAAATATAGAGTGACATATTTAGTAAGCTCCTAAATCGAAAAATAATTTACCTACATAAAAAGATCCGTATCTCTATGCTTTAACATAGTTCCCTTATGCGTGTATGATACAAGGGGTGCCTTTTCTGAAGGGTAGAAAATCAGAAATGTAAAATGACATGTTCAGTAAGCTCCTAAATCGGAACTTTATCCGCACCCTTAAATATTTTTGTGTCGAGTATGTTTAACATACTTCCCTTATGCGTTTTTGACCCAAGGGGTGGTTTTTCTTCTAAAGGGTTGCAACTGATAAATAAACAGTTGCTTGTTTTTACGTTTTTTTTAATTCAAGAATTACATGTAGTAAAGAAATTTTTAATTTAATGTTATTTTTATGTGTCATCTCCGATTTCAAACTAGTTTTGGGGTAGTTTTAAGAATAGGGGTGGAGCTCTAAAATCAAAAGTATACAGTCTTAAGAGCTCCTAAATAGCTCCTAATTCTGAGCCTATTTACGATCCCCTACGGCTATTTTTAAGGTGTGGGGGGGCTGAGTGAACGTTCACTCAGCCCCCCCACTTTCAAATGAAGATTTCTGCTTAGGGGGTTGAGCTCAAAATTTTATTTTTGCGTTTTCTGAAAGCTCCTAAATAGCTCCTAATTCTGAGCTAATTTTGTTTTTATTTTTGCGTGGTGGGGGGGCCAGCTGAACAGAGGTTTACATTTTACCTATTTGAAATATGTTTAATGGAAAATATGCGTTTTTTTTATGATACAAGATTATCATCTTTTAAAACTACTGTTATGTTTCACTATTAAAACTTATAAGAAACACAACTATTTATTTAATTTAATAAAACTATTTATTTCGAATATAATTATTATAAATTATATTTATGCCGACAAACAATTATAATAATAGGTTGACACAGTATAAAATATTTGATTAGACTAGTCCAAATTTAACGAAAGCGATCGTGGGAATAATAACTTGTTATATAGATTTGTTTGTTTATTTGTATCTGTGTATGATGATTTACGATGATGATTATTAATTGATTTATGGATGCGTTCGTCATACACAACTTCTGCACAGACTATTCTTTTAGCTTTTAAAATATTTTCAAAGTAAAATTGTCCAAAGTACTTGATAACTAACCATTTGATTTCCTGTTTACTGTCTCTAGGTCAACTGTCTGAATAAAATAAAACCGTTTTGCCGGTCGAAAACCTGCATATTTATCATGATTTTCTCATATTTATTGTTTATTTCCTGTGTTTAAAGTCTAGGTCTAATATCTGGGTCAATACAGGCCAATTTTTAGGGCGTGGCAAGGTGACCTGGTTCCCAGAGCACAGTGTAGCTTTACCTCCTTCCGTCGTTAATCTGTCGAGGATTTTGTTCGGCGACAAGGTTGTCCTAGAAGTGAGTGATTAATAATAACAGAAAAAAACAGCAAAGATGAAGATTGCATAGATGTAAAATCTCTCCAACATCAACTCATAATGGACGTTTTCTAAGCGGAAAAACGAAAGAAATGCCCATAATAGCCTGGAACAGGTTACTATCTGCTATTGTTGTCTCCAGCAATGTATACAGCCCCACCCATGTTCATACCAACGACAAAACATTATCACTAAATAAAACAATATGAATTCCGAAAGGGAATACTAGTGACAACGGGTTTATGGTAAGTAATAGCTATAAGTCGGGTAAGCTAGACCCGTATCACAGTTACGAAAGGGTAGAAAGGTGGAGAGTCGCTGCTTAAAAACTATTCAAAGAAATACATATTATACTTTTTCTTTTTTTTTTTTTCAGTTTTTTTGCAAATTTTGTGATGCGAAGTTAGCAACCAAAGGTACACTTAAACAACATATGACCAAACATAAACGTGAAAATTTGTTTGAATGTTTTGAATGTGATATAGAATTTACAAATATAGAAAACTTAAAACAGCATTTAATAAAAACTCATGAAAAAAAGAAATTACAGGTAAGAATTTATTTAAGGTTTTGTGGTTGTTAGTGGGCAAGACAAATGTTTGTATGTTACTAAGTGAAAAACTAAATAATATAAAATAAAATAAAAAATTTACATTGGACATGTAACCCTACTATAAAAATTTGAAAATCAGAATAAAATTTAACATTTTATGCAATTAGCTTATGCAAGTATTGATGACTACATACCAAATATAACAAATAAAATAAAAATTTTATTATTTGATTTACGATTTACAAATGTGGGCTATTATTTTGAAAACGTACATCGAAAAAAAAACAACTATTTTTTAAAAATCTGAAATTTTGATATTTTGTTGGTATTGACGAAAGGAAAAAAGTAATTTCTGCTTTTATTTTTTTTGTACGCTGAATCGGAGTTATGCGCGGTTGAATTTTGAGGCTTTTTCACGTAGTTTTTGGTAATGGTGTCAATGTTTTGTGAATAGGTGCCACAAATTTCATCCGACTTAAGTATATTTTTGCAAGTAAAAAGGAAAATAATTGAATAATTGAAATAAGTAAGTTTAAAATTAATAACTTTTCTCTTTTCCGCTAGGCGGCGCGTAAAACCTTGGTTTACTTCAAAGCTCATATCTCAAAAAGTAGGCTTTTTTTTTTTGTTTTTCACAAATTTTAAAGTAAACATATGCAGCTATGAAATTGAGAAATAAAAAGTCAGCAATTCAATATGGATTTTTTCTTACGATTTTGTAAAGTTTGGTATATGAAAAATTCACATGTGTTTTTTTATTAAGTTAATAATCCTGTACTAAATGTGGATCTAATAAATTAAACATTTCATATTTTAACTCTCTCTCTCTCTCTCTGGCGTTTACATCCCATGGAGGGATTTTGCCGTCTGTGCAATCAGCTTCCAATTATCTCGTTTCATGACCAGTTGACCCCAGTTTCGACATCCTATATCACGAAGGTCTTGGATGATGTCATCACGCCAGCGTTGTCTAGGTCTTCCTCTTCGACGAACACCAGCTGGTTGTTGTTGGGACGCTTTTTTTATCATTCTATCCAATGGAGCCCTTTCTACATGACCAAACCATCTAATCCGGTTGGATTTAATGAATCCGATTACATCGCAGCCTCCAAGAAGCTGTCTGATTTCATGATTCATTCGGATTCTATACTGATTTTCAGCAACTTTACATGGACCATAAATTGTTCGTATGACCTTCCTCTCGAAAGTTGATAAAATTCTACAATCGGAGGAGGTCAGTGTCCAGCTTTCACTTCCAAATGTAAGCACAGGTCGAATTAATGCTTTGTAAAGTGTGAGTTTACACGACCGCGAAAGATGTTTTGATCGCAGAAGTTTTGAGTATGCGTAGAAAACTCTGTATGCGGCAGAGACACGGGCTTTGATATCTGCCTGCATGTCATTTGACGATGTTATTACAGACCCGAGGTATTTGAAGTTTTCCACGCGTTCCACTTCATAGTCGCCAGTATCCAGATTTCCGGGAGGTATGTTCTTGGATGTTGTTAACACTTTGGTTTTGCCGGTGTTGCGGCATAATCCAAGTCGTTTAGCATTTCTTTCAAGCTGAGAGAGACTATCCTTAATATCGCTTGTTCTACGTCCGAGAAGCACAATATCATCTGCGTAGCCAAGAATTTGACTAGATTTGTTATATATGCAGTTTTCTGTCTCAATTCGGCTTTTTCTTATCGCGTACTCCAGCGCCAAATTAAACAGTACGGGCGCGAGTGCATCACCTTGTCGAACACCTGATGTTATATCGAAAGGATCAGAAACTGACCCTTCGATTACTATTCTACAATTTGATCCCGATGTTGTGAGTTTGCACAGAGAAACAAGTTTCTCTAGGATACCAAGGCATATGAGTGCGGACCAGAGGTTGTCGCGGATGATACTATCATATGCTTGCTTGAAATCAACGTAGAGCTGGTGAATGCTGATGTTGTACTCCCAACATTTTTCCAGAATCATCCTTAAGGTAAAACATTGATCTGTGGTTGAACGGTTGGGACGAAAACCACACTGATAGTCACCGATGATAGATTCGGCGAACGGGATGAGTCGAGCAAGTACGACATTAGCTAGTATTTTATATGCAGTGTTCAACAGTGCGATGCCACGATAATTCGCACACTTTAGACGGTCACCTTTCTTATGTAGCGGAACAATGAGAGCTGTTTTCCATTCAGCAGGTAGTTCTTCTTGGTCCCAGATTGCAAGAATCAGATCATATATACGTGAGACCAGAGCTGCTCCTCCATTTTTCAAAAGTTCTGCGGGAATACCATCGAAACCTGGTGATTTGCCATTTTTCAGTTTTTTAATGGCGGCTTCCACTTCTTCTATTGCTGGGTAAGGGACAAAAATCTCCTCATTTGATGGAGCAATAGCTCGAATAGGATGAATTTCATTCGTTCTATTCAGTAGGTCTTGAAAGTGGGATCGCCACACTGCCAGCACATCGCGTTCACTTGTTGTAAGTTCATTATTTTCATTTTTGATAGCTGTAGATCTTGGGTGGAAATCTTTTGTCAGATTCCGTGCATTGGCAAAGCACTCTTTTGAATTTCCGTTGGCCGCATGTTGGTCGATGTTTTCGATGCAGCTCTTCATGTGTTCGCGTTTCTTTTTACGTAGAAGCTTTGCTGAGGCTTTTCTGGCGCATAGATAATCAACTTGGGAGCTTCGGGTGTTCCTTGTTAACCATTTTTCTCGCAGTTTTTGTTTATTTTCAACGGATTGGCGGCATTCGTCGTCAAACCATTCGTTGTGTGATTTCGGTGGTCGTTTTCCGATTGTAGTTTGTGCTGCGGTTATAATGGTTGATTGAAGCGTTTGCCATTCTTCTTGTATGTTTAATGGCATCTCAGAAGAGATGTCATGCTCTTCTATGTTTTGTGTTATTATTTCCTGATATCTATTCAGCGTTTCCGGATGTTTAAGTGCTTCGACATTCCAGCGCACGGTCTTTTTTGCTTGCCTATTAAATGTAGATGATAATTTGCACTTGTACTTAAAGATGACAAGCATATGATCGGTGTCCATATCAGCACCTCTGTATGATCGATCGTCAGTTACACTTGTGGAGTGTCTCTTAGAGATCATGACGTGCTCGATTTGATTTTCTGTTCTTCCGTCATTTGATTTCCACGTTGCTTTGTGGATTCTCTTGTGAGGGAAGAAAGTGCTGGAAATTACTAGATCATACATCATAGCCAGCTCGGCTGCGCGAAAACCGTTATTGTTGCTGGTATGATGCAAGCTGTTAGGGCCGATATGTGTTTTAAGTTCTGCAATCCTACCAATTTGAGCATTAAAGTCACCTACCACGATTTTTATATCGTGCCGCGGGATGTTATTGATGACTTCTTCGAGTTCTAGGAAGAACAGGTCTTTAATATCATCTGCTTTATCTTCAGTAGGTGCATGAACATTGACGATCGTTACATTGAATTTTTGCGTGCGGATTCTCAGTGTGCATTACCGCATATTGATTGGGCAGAAGTCGATAACATGCTGATTCACGCGACGGTGTATAAGAAAGCCAACTCCAAATTCTCCTCCGTTTTGATGACAGCAATAATAAAGAGTGTATCCTTTCGCTGTTTCATGGATTCCACTACCTGGCCATCTTAGTTCTTGTAATGCCACTATATCCAGTGTGTAGCTCTCGACTTGTTGTGTTAGTTTTAGGAGATCTCCTGGTCTTCTAAGGCTTAGCACGTTCCAGGTTCCCATTTTTAATTCGTAGTCCGGGTATTGTTTACGAGGTCGTTCCAATAATGAATCCGAGATACTCCGAGGCCTGTGTACAGAATTCATGACAATAATTTTTTTACGGAAATGTGGTGTTAGCCCTTCGCCCAACCCAAATTTTCGTGAATGGGTTCGTTCTGCATCTTAAGGTCACCAGAAACAACCTTTTTACACGTTTGTATAGCGAGCCGCTTGATCCAAGACAGACGCCCGCTGCAAGCCGCCCCTAACATGGAGAACAGACGCTTGAGTTGCACTGGTTTTATGGCGCCAATGACTCGCCATGGTGCAGAATCATTGATTATAAGCAGTATTTACTCTGCCCCTCTCAACTACACCAACCTAATTCTGTTAGCGTTACCCAGGTAGCACGGCGTGGACGTAGAATTTCGGGTTTTCGCTACCCATATTTTAACACCTTCATATTTTAACACCTGCAATAAATTTGAACCATTTTCTGTGTATTTCTGATTGAGAAACAGGTTTTTATTCAGAATAAGAATTGGAGATCCCAATGATCGAAGATTTTGTTATAATTTCAACATCACCAACACTAACATTAGAAAAAAACATTAAAAAAATATTTTTTCTATAAAAATTATAATTTAATCAATATTATAAATAAATACATTAAAAAATTAATTTATATATTTTTTTTTTGCCTTTAAATTGAAATATTTATGATCATCAGAAAAAGAAAACATTTTGGCAATTATTTTATCGGGTGTAGTGTTATCCGGTAAAAAACAGTGGAATCCTTGAGTTCCACTTATGGTTTTAATGTTCGAAAACCGCACCGAAAGAAATTGTTCCTGTAGTTCGATATCTTCTGAAGACACATATGAAAACTTCATAACGTGGTTTTGTTTTTCGACCAAATTTCCGCCCATTCAAACAATTCCCTTGCTGTTGATATTTTTCTCCTCTAAGCGAAGCTCTCCGGGCTTCTCTTTTAAGTGTTCCTCCAATCCCATCGGATGGACCCTTTCCGTGGGCAGTTGCAAAGAAATGCCATTCTGCAGGTATTTTAAAATCATCAATATGTTTGCAGAGATTTATGAAATTCTTCTTATTTTTATATTGAGCTGCTGAACCATCAGTAAAATATAAAATTTTTTTGATACTTGGATATATTTCTTGCTGTTTTTCAATGAATTCAATACACCTTTCCTGGTATTTATGAACTGCAACTGTGTTATGCATTAAATGATCAGATATAATGACAAAAGATAAGACCTCTAGTTTATCATTACTAGAGATGGGCAAAACTGCTACTTTTCAGTCACTGTTACAAACTGTTACTGCTACTTTCAAATCACTGTGAAAAATAACAGCGACTTTAGTAACAGGTGTGATTTTTAAAAAATAAAGAAAAAAGTCCAAAGTCAAGTATGTAATATTATCAAATAACGTTTTTGTATGTATTAAATATCTTTAAAGAAAATAAAGTTCATTCAATGTATTTTTAATTTGATTATTCTATTAATTCAAATATAAACTAATTCAAATGCAATTTTTTCCTTTCAAATAAAAAAATACGAACAAAAACAAAAAATCACTGCTACTTAAATATCAATGTTTTTAGTGATATCAAAGAAATCACAGCGATTTTTTTATTTTCCTGTTCCTTGTTCGTATTTTTATTTTAAAAGAAAAAAATACTAAAGTAGCAGGTAGCAGTCTAAATCACAGCGACCAAATAATAGGAACTGTTACTTTTAGAAATCACAGTGATTTTATTTTTCTGTTCTTTTCTTATTCGTATTTTTATTTTAAAAGAAAAAAATACTAAAGTAGCAGGTAGCAGTCTAAATCACAGCGACCAAATAATAGGAACTGTTACTTTTAGAAATCACAGTGATTTTATTTTTCTGTTCTTTTCTTATTCGTATTTTTATTTTAAAAGAAAAAAATACTAAAGTAGCAGGTAGCAGTCTAAATCACAGCGACCAAATAATAGGAACTGTTACTTTTAGAAATCACAGTGATTTTATTTTCCTGTTCTTTTCTTGTTCGTATTTTTATTTTAAAAGAAAAAAATACTAAAGTAGCAGTCTGAATCACAGCGACCAAATAATAGGAACTGTTACTTTTAGAAATCAAAGTGATTTTATTTTCCTGTTCTTGTTGTATTTTTACTTTAAAATACTTTACTTTACTTTTAGTTTCAAAAATTCACAGCGAACAAAATAATAGGAGCTGCTACTTTAAATATTTAGTAACAGGCAGTGATTGCTACTTTTGAGTAACAGTGAAAAAGTAGCTGCTACCTAAATATCGTCACATCTCTAATCATTACATGATTTGTAGTAAACTACGATTGGGTGGATTGTGGCTTGAACTTTATTGAAATGTGCAGCTTGTATCTCATTCTGCGTTATCATTGAGTAGTTTTCTGAAAAACCCATAATAAATAAATAAATCCATAGATGTTGTACTAAATCTTCTACAAATTCTTCCTTATTTGTTTCCATGCGTTCTAACGAATATCTATCTTGCGTTAACCATTTCTCATATTGTATTTCTTTGTAAAATTCAAGAGATTCCAAAATTGTTTCTGTGTAAGCTTCCACGATATTTTTACAATCATTGCATATATTTGTTGCACAATCCACTGTATTATTAGAACAACTCAGTTTCTTAAGCAGATCTTTTTCATTTTTTACTAAATTTAAGAGCGGCTTACACATTAAACGTACATTTTCATGTACAATGCATATACAGACATTGTGTGTTCCGGTAGGTCCGGCTAAAATACATTCCTTCGGTCGCAACGTAGTGAACTTTGAGAAGCTGATTTTGACATCTTTGTTTTCTTTCAAGAACATTTCGTAGATGTCGGTGAGGGTCCATAACACCAACCGCTTTGATTTCCTAATTTTTGTTGATCCTTCTGTAATAGTAACAACATCTTTAAGGCCAGGCATTGTTCTACTAATTTCCTCTGATAAGAAATATGTTTGAATTTGTTGTACTATATTTTGTGACAAACTGTGCACTTGTTTGCTTTGAGGCCAACTGTAAGGGCCTACTGTTTCCAACAGATCCATGGCGAATTCTACCAGCCGTCTTGATGCATTTAATTCATCCTGGATACGTTGATTTGACCAAAATTTACGTGGTAGAGTTGTCAACAAAAACACTTGTTTTGATTTAGAGCTGGCATCTTTGAATTCTTTTTTAAGGTTCATAAGCCATGATGTATATTCACATTCCTCCTTTGGTGATAACACTTTAACTGAATCTACTTGAAATATTCTTTGACTTATTGCCGATGTGACACTTGCAATTTTTTTATAACTTCCTGTTGTAATATGTTTTTGTTTGATAGGAGATTCGGCTCACCTTCCCTAAAATGTCATTAAGTAGTTCAGGAACTGGTGGAGATATAGTAGCAACCGAAACTGGTGATGGATCTAAAGATGCTGGAGGTATTTGAATATTTTCGTTCGTTGGAACATTTTCAACATCCTGATTTATAGAAATAATTTCACTATCGATAGTTTCCGAGCATGAAAGCTGATGTATAGAAAATATTAGTTGCATATGAATTTTTATTCATTTTAATAAAATAATTAAATTTACCTTATTTTTATAGATATAAGTGCGACATGTTTCACATATAAACTGGTCATCACGCAAAGTAAAATTTAGGGTCGCAGCTTTTTGAATAACAGCTGGTGTGACCAGTTTCACATTTTTTGATGTCCGCTGATGATTTTTGAGACCGTACAAGTTACAGCACAATTTGAGAGGCATTTCTATTATTATCTTTTCTAAACGTTATGTCTTCTAAATATTTTGGAATATAATTGATTATAAGGCAACCCAATCAATATATATATATACCCTTGAAATAGTTTTGACATAGGTAGAATCAGGTAAAATTAGGTAGGTACAATTTAATATATTTTGATTGGATGCAAGTATGATTTGGTCAAAAACCGTTTGTGGGCGTCATTAGAAATTTTAAATGTTAAAATTATGAGTCTGTAATGAGATTTTAATTAGTAAAAAGGGGCTGAATAGACATTTTTAAAATGAATAAACATTTTACACACCCTTTTAATAATTTAAATTCCTTTATTTTACCACTTAACTTAAATTAATTTTTAATAAGTTTTTAACCATTTAACCGCACAGAAAATGGTTCAAATTTATTGCAGGTGTTAAAATATGAAATGTTTAATTTATTAGATCCACATGTAGTACAGGATTATTAACTTAATAAAAAAACACATGTGAATTTTTCATATACCAAACTTTAAAAAATCGTAAGAAAAAATCCATATTGAATTGCTGACTTTTTATTTCTCAATTTCATAGCTGCATATGTTTACTTTAAAATTTGTGAAAAACAAAAAAAAAAAGCCTACTTTTTGAGATATGAGCTTTGAAGTAAACCAAGGTTTTACGCGCCGCCTAGCGGAAAAGAGAAAAGTTATTAATTTTAAACTTACTTATTTCAATTATTCAATTATTTTCCTTTTTACTTGCAAAAATATACTTAAGTCGGATGAAATTTGTGGCACCTATTCACAAAACATTGACACCATTACCAAAAACTACGTGAAAAAGCCTCAAAATTCAACCGCGCATAACTCCGATTCAGAGTACACAAAAAATAAAAGCAGAAATCACTTTTTTCCTTTCGTCAATGCCAACAATATATCAAAATTTCAGATTTTTAAAAAATCAAAAATTTAAAAATCAACAAATAAATGTACGTTTTCAAAATAATAGCCCATGTATAAAAAGGATTTTTGGCTCCAATATGTTCTTATTTTCTTCTAAAACATTAACATAATGAAGTGGGACGACTTAAAATTTGGTTTTGCTCAAATTTTGGAAATTGATAGTACTCCATTAGAAAACGATTTCGTAATTTTTTTAGATTTTTTAACCAACCCTTTTGCCGGCGGTGACGGTTACAAATTAGAATTTTTTTCGTGAACGACAATCGTCTTTATTTTGTAGGCAGTTTAACACGTATACAATTTTTTTAGAAATATATTAGTTCGTTGGAATTTTTTCCGTAGAATACGATATGAATATTAAAAAAATTTTTGAGGGTAGTTTTCTCCCTTATTTTGAGGTTTTAAAGTTTGAAATCATTTTTTCGGATTGTATGACACTTTTTTTTTAAATTTTTTTTTTTTAAATTTAGTTTGATATATGCACTTTCAAATAATTTTTATCGCGTGATAGAAGTAGTATCGATGTGAGCGCTAGAGGGGGCTGAAAGTCAAAAACCACCCCAAAAACCAGCAAAAACTTCGTGCAAAACGTATTTTTATTAAACCGTATTTTTCCAGAAACCATATAAATGTTCACAATGCAGTAAAACATTTGAGCAAGAAGTAACTTGGCAATTGCACAAAATAATTCATGATCCGGAAATAATGACGGTAAGTTTAAATCGGGTACAACGTCTTTCAAACAAAATCAAATCAATAAATACATTAAAAGTGATCTTTAATTTTTTTTAATTTTCCATATAGTTTTCATGCCAATTTTGTAATAAGGAGTTTGAAAACAAAAGCGAATTCAAGCGTCATCTGAAGAAGATCCATGCACAGGAAAGCTTGTTCCAATGTGCACACTGCCAAAAAGCATATACATTGAAAAATAATTTGGTAGCTCATATGAAAATTCATACTCGAGGAAAATTACAGGTAAAATTTAATTTCAATTGACGATTTAATGGTTCGTATTAAAAAAAATTTAAATGTTGTATGCAAAAATTAAAAACGAATTTGAATTCTTCAACGAGATCTTACTACCACAGCTATAAAGTCTATGCCGAGTTGCCGTGTGGTTAAGTATTTGGATTTGAACTCGGAGGGTCCCTTGATATTTTTTTCTGATTATTTCTTTTCTAACGACAAACTTTCCAGGGAAAGGTCGTCAATTTTAAGTCCAACCCATACGGAATTTCACTATCAGACATTAGTCTATTCTGAATTTCGAGGATGTGTATCGTGCACTTGGTGGCAAGACCATTTTCTTGCAATAACAGGACCAAATTCGCATTTTGAGTAACTGCTTATTTTTCAAAATATCGTTGCTCATTCGATTGTTCTCATCCCTGGCCATTACCAAATTTCAAAAATCATTTAAAAACATTTTTAAGTTTTTCTCTATTTGTTTTCAGTTTTCTTGCAAATTTTGTGATAAGAATTTAGCATCCAAAGTTGGACTTAGAAAACATATCAACATTCATACACGTGAAAGATTGTTCAAATGTTCTGAATGTAATCGAGAATTTACAACAAAAGGCAATATGAACCAGCATTTACAAACTCATGCAAAAGAAAGATTACAGGTAAGAATTTTCTTAATGGTGGTTAGTAGTAGTTAAAATAAATGTTAAAATAAAAATGAATTGGAAAACTTTCTCAACAAGATTAAGATTTATTAAAATAAAAAATTCCAATATGAATATTAATATTCCCCTGGATTTTGAGGATTATTGACTTTTTTTTAATGAACTCGGTTGAGGTAATGTTTTGCGGTAGAGGAAGTGTTAGCCTTACTTGACCGAGCTTGATATATCTGCGTTATGGAAGATCAGAGCAGTTACAGATAATGTGTTCCATCGTTTCTACCTCCGAGTTGCAGAATCTGCCATCTGTCAGAGGTAGCTGCAAGACCTTAGTTTGTTAAGGTGATGGTTTATCAGAATCTGTCCTGTCACGCACTATGTTAAAGTTCTCAGAGGCTCTTTCTCAAGATCGATTATTTTTAGAAGAGAAACTGGCAGTTTCCCTAATCCTGCCTTCTCCATAGTTATCTAATTTGCTTCTCTTTCCAGCTTTGCATAACATATTTTAGCATTCCCATACTAGCTTTGAATTGAAGCGCGTCATCATTCAGAGTTGTTGTTGTTGTAGCGACGGGTGCGGTGCTATTCTTCCGTCTCCGTGTCCAGATTCAGGAACTCTGCTACTGCCCTTGGGCGATATCACAAATCTTCCTTCGTCAGGTCAGTTGTTTTTTCTGGACAATTGAATAGGTAGGTGGTCTGCATCATGCGGCGTGTTCTCACATGCGGGCACTTGTTAACAATGAGTGTGAGTTCGAAACCCGGTTATTAACAATGAGTGTGAGTCACGAAACACATCAAAAACTTTTCTAAGAGAAAATGAAAAATAATTTCGAATTACAAAACTCAAGTGATTTCCAATATGTCCTTAAGCTAAACCGCTCACAAAAAAACCTTCCGAATTAAAAATTCCCCTATATGTTGTCTATATATCTATTTGGTTTACTATTGAGAACTCGATTTGGGGTGTAGTTCCTTATTATGTCTTCAACAACTTTGGTATGAATTATTTTTAAGCCCGTTTTATACGTAAGCGCGTCTATGTTCCCGGTTGCTAGGTTGTTTCTGACATCATTCGAGAAACATTTCGCAGTACGCCTTATCTAGGTGGTGTAGTCATGACTAATCTACCGCAGTGACGGGATGTTGCTCTTTGTGACAGGCTCATAGATATTGTTTGGTAAGAATTTCATTATGTTGACGGACCGGCAATATCTTAGATTCCTCATGCAGGTGATCTCAGTGAGCCATCATATGACATCCGGTTTCTGTTCGCAAGTCTGCGTTTTGTGTTAGTTGTAACTTATTCCAGCGTCTGGAAGAATCCATATGGAATCCATTTTGTTTATGTGACCGTTGCAATTTAGATGCATTATTTTCACATCGCTTGGTGTTTTCGGATGTCTGTTCATTCGCATTGTGTTCTGGTGCGTGCTCGTGCTTGTATGTTGAAAAGATGCTTTGAAACATGGCGCTATATTTGTCAGGAGATAAAAAAATAGGGAGCTTTCGGTTATCTGGGGACCGGTAACATTTTTTTTTAAATAAAATATCTGGTAGACAAACCTTTAATTCTACTGTGTTGTAGCCATCACCTCATGCCATCACATCATGTTATAACTAGTCTACCCCAGGTGGAAGCATAAGATATATTAACTACTAGCAAGAAAGTGCCTATCTGATTGTGTGTCAGAAACCACTCTCGACTTAGCTGCGTCGTTATTCTGTCTAGGATTTTGTTCGGCGCAAGGTTGTCCTAGAAGTGAGCGATTAATAATAACAGAAAAAAGATTTAGATTGCATAGGTGTTGTAGAATCACTCCAACATCAAACACACCATGGACGTTTTCTAAAAGGAAAAAAGAAAGAAATGCTCATAATAGCCTGGAACAGGTTACTACCTACTATTGTAGTCTCCACTCTCCAGCAATATATACAGCCCCACCCATGTTCATACAACAACGACAAAACATTATCACTAAATAAAACAATATGAATTCCGAAAGGGAATACTAGAGACAACGGGTTTATGGTACGTAATAGCTATGTGTCGAGTAAACTAGACCCGTATCACAGTTACGAAAGGGGAGAAAGGAGGAGAGTTGCTGCTTAAAAACCATTCAAAGAAATATTAAACTTTTTCTTTTTTGTCAGTTTTCTTGCAAATTTTGTGATAAAAAGTTAGCAACCAAAGGTACACTTAAACAACATATCAACATTCATACACGTGAAAAATTGTTTAAATGTTCTGAATGTAATCGAGAATTTACAACAAAAGATAATATGAACCAGCATTTACAAACTCATTCAAAAGAAAGATTACAGGTAAGAATTTATTTAAGGTTTTGTAGTTGTTAGTGGGCAAGACAAATGTTTGTATGTAACAAAGTGGAAAACTAAATAATATAAAATAAAATAAAAAATTTACATTGGGCATGTAAGCCTACTATAAAAATTTGAAAATCAGAATAAAATTTAACATTTTAGTGCAATTAGCTTATGCAAGTATTGATGACTACATACCAAATATAACAAATAAAATAAAATTTTTATTATTTGATTTACGATTTAAAAATGTATAAATAGTAGATTTTTATACAAGTGGTGAAAATGTCTCTTTTGCGTGACTGGAGGGTTTGTCCACGAGACGCGATAGCGTCGAGTGGAATAAGTTCAGGAACGCAAAAATGTTTTTACCACGCGTAGAAAACGCTATTTTTTTCTACGCTTGTAAATATAAATGATAATATTTACAAATCCATCTACTAAAAACTTACAAAACGACATAGCTAAATTTGAAAGTGTAAAAAATAAACAATGTATAGCATTTTTGCCAGTGTACAATAATGTCATTATTGTGTTCGCCTACAGATGGAAGATATATGAATAATAAAAATAGTTCGAAAATATAAATTTATTTCAAATAGGGACCGTGCATTGCTATTTGATTCGACCGTCGCGCTTTAAGTGTTAGAGTCTGTAAGTATTGGTTCTTTTTTTTCAACCAATTACACGTTAAACAAATTTTATGATCTAGTATTCCTTTCAAATTATTCGATTATTTTGTTGTTTGTGAAAATATTAAAATGAAAATAAAGTAAATTAGGCACTAATTATGCGACATTTTATACAATATACATAAATATTTATTAAAGTTTACGCAACAGGAACGGAGATTTTTAATAATATTAAAGAAAAAGTACGATTTGATTTAATATATGTAAAACGTCAAACTAATTTCAAAGAGAACCAAAAGTTTGTATACTCAACACTTGGCGCGTAACAATCAGATACGCACGATCCCTATAGTAGTTCGAAAATATAAATTTAATTTTACACTTAAACATCAAAAAATTATCTGTTTTTTTACAATCTCAGATATATCTGTTTCGTGTTTTTTTTCATTCTCGGATATATCTCAAATCATATATTTTCTTTAAAAACTTTTACAGATATTACAGATATTTTTTTTACCAACTGGAAGTCATCGTTTAAAGTATAAATTTAAAAAATTGTAGGTAAAGTTCCGAGTAAAAACAAAAAGAAATAAATTTTTTAATAAAATTTAAATTTATTTAATAAATTTTGTTTTATTTTTTTTCGCGGAAAGAACTCAGAGAATATATTTTATATCTGACAGTTAATTATCGGAGAAAAAAATTATACGATATATCTGATACAAATTTTATTTTATCGCTCCGTTTTCTCCGATATAGAAAAAAAAACACACCCATTATTAGTTTAATTAATTAATTACACACAATTGATATAATGATTAGTTTCGATTTGATTCAATCCTTTCAAGATACTGCGACATTGACAGAAATAAACAGCAATCGAAACAACAAAAAATCAAATTCGAAATCTCAAATATTCAATCAAATATTCAATCCTTTAAATAACCACCACCTGTAGGCGACCACCGAAACTTATTTACTTTCAGTGCTAGTGACTGAAAACATTTTCAGTCACTACTTAGAAAAAGTTTCCCTTTCACATAGGTTTTACTATATATTAAAATGACATTTTCGTAGCATGAAGTAGAAAAAAGGATTTTTGGCTCCAATATGTTCTTATTTTCTTCTAAAACATTAACATAATTACTATAAACCATAATTACCATAAACACCATAAACATTACCATTCTAGTTCGTAAAAAGTATATATTCCTAAAACTGTTGGGTAATAATATATATTACGTAACACTTTTGCTTCTTAGTTTATAAAACTGACTGTAATAATCCATTTACATATTATGGATATAGTGTGATGTAATTGATAATTTACTATGATAGAAGTAGAAATAACATGCTTACATGTGTGTGAAATCCTAATTAATCTTCTACCACAAAGCATTAACAGAAATGACTAGAACGGAAAACCAGCAAAGAGGCCGGGCCAGTGTTTATGGCTAAAGTACATGGTCTTAAGTTTCTGTGGACTACTCATGGTGAATATATCACAGCAGTAACCATACAGTCTATGTAATAATCTTACAAGAATAATTTTACAACAAACACTATACTTTTTCTTTTTATAGAGTTTAAACATTTTTGCCTTAACCCAACATAAAATTAGCGCACTCAATATAGAAATTAAACAAATGCATGCAAAATGTGTGAATATTACTAAATCTTAATCTCTAACAAATTACAAGATACTACAAACTGTTGTTCCCTTCCTATACTGACTGCGCCGCCCACTTCTACTTTATGAAAAAAAAATGAGAATGGAAAATTGTTTATCTATCAAAAATACTAAGAGTTAGAATTGAGAAAGATCAAATGTTTGCATCTGTGCTAAGATGTATGAAATATTATTTAAATGTATTGTTTCTTACAATTTGAAAGAAAATATATTTATAAAAGACATAATGTTTGAACGAACATATCGTTTCGCATAACGTTGTGTCAACGCAAAAATTTTTTTTTCATCCCGCAGTCATTGAGCCTAATTTTCTCACTGACCAATACATTTTGGTATCCGTCGATGTTTTTTTTCTGAGTTTAAATTAATCAATGCTGGTGTACCTCAAGGCTCAGTTTTATCTCTCACTCTATTTTTAATTTATATCAACGAAGTGATGAAAATCACTAGTAGCCAAATCAGTTTTGCAGATGATAGTACACTGTACAAGTCATTCGTTCCCCTATCTGCAAAGGGTAAAATGCATAAACGAACACAGCCCACCCGGAGAGACGCTGCCATAAATATAAACGAAACAAAAATTTGGACAATACTAATTCCACCAAAACACAACTATTGATTGTTCTCTAACGATATTTCAATTAGTAGGTGTAATGAACAAATAGGCGAATGTGAAAGCAAATAACATGAATAAAGCAAAACTTCATGAATAAATTTGTTTAGCATTTTTGGCAATTTTGTCTCACTCTCTCTCTCTCTCTCTCTCTCTCTCTCTCTCTCTCTCTCTCTCTCTCTCTCTCTCTCTCTCTCTCTCTCTCTCTCTCTCTCTCTCTCTCTCTCTCTCTCTCTCTCTCTCTCTCTCTCTCTCTCTCTCTCTCTCTCTCTCTCTTTCTCCCTCTCCCTCTCCCTCTCTCTCTCTCTCTCTCTCTCTCTCTTTCTCTCTCTCTTTGTTTTACACTCCATTTTTGTTTTTCTCTCTTCTATTACAGTTGCCACTTGAAAAAAAGTTCTGAAAAAATTTTGTTAAAAATCTTTATTTTTAGAAAATATCACAAACTAGTTCTGAGGAAACAGGAGGTCCCTTATCAGATGTCGATGGCAACTCGATGAATGGATGTAAAACAGCCTTATCCAAAATTAAAAAATCCGAGAAAATTGGTTTTGTTGAAACAGACTTCACCGAATATATTACTACCGCAAAAACTGAAGTAAGTCACTTAATGTTATTTATTGAAACCTGGAAAGTTTGAAAAATAAATTAAATTTATTTTAAAACTGCCGACTTTATGTCTACAAAAATTATAAACAAATTTTGTTCATAATTTTTGTAGACATAAAGTCGTTTTTCATGTTTGCGTTCGGTCATTCTGACGATTTTTTATTTATTTTTTCTTAGCCCAATATTGAAGAAATCCAATCATCTCATTTGACTTATAACACCTGTAACAATGAAACGATTTGCAAAGAAGAAGTAATGCTGCCTGATGAAAATGATTGAATTAACATTTCTAAACAAAACTGTAATTAATAAAAACCAAGCACTATTAACTATTGAATTGTCAATTATATAATTAGTATATACTTGTGTACATTACATATTGAGAATTTCGCATTTTAATAATTTTCTGTTATTTTTTATGTTATTAAATGATAAATTTAAAACTATTTCATTTCTGCATTTTAGTAATTTAGTTAAATTCTTTTTAAGTTGACTCAAATCGATTTAAAATCTAATTAGATGGGATTTATATCGAAAAAACCGCGTTGGTACATGGAGAATTGCCGTGAACACACTATATACTACATAAATTGTTAAATTTATATTAAGTTAGAGAAATTCGAATCAACTACCAAAAATAGAGCCAGAAAATAAAGTTGAACGTCATCATATATCATAGATACATAATTTCAGTTATCAGACAAAGAAACTATCTTTATATAATAATAATATAATAATAAAATAAAGTGTTTGTCTGTCTGCGTGCGCTCTCCAGCGAAATCTGTATTACACAGGAGTCTGAAATTTTGCCAGGAGAAGGCCATTAACAGGTACTAATGCACCTCGGAGCCAAAATTTTAAAATTTAATTTAGTTTTTTTATAATTAATAATTTTAATTTTCCTAATGGTTTGCCTAAATGTATATTATATTTTATACATGCTTTTTGTTCAACTTTCACTCAGTTATCTTTGATCGATTTTTTTTTCCGCAAAACAGAATCACCATTCAAATGGAAAATTAAAGTATAATGTGACAAACAAATTGATTTAGATGAAAATTATTTACATTTATATATTTATTATATATGTACATACATGATACAATTTTATGCATCCAACACATTACGTTGCAACAAATATTTCTAATTTACAACAAACATGTTCTTGGTTTGGTGTATATACATGTATAATACAATTTCATTTGGTTTATATATATGTTATACATGTTCAAAATATAGAAAATGGGCGTTTCTTTTTCTCTTTTTAGAAACATTGATGTAGCAAGTTTTTGCAATGGAACCTTTGTATTGAAGAAAAGGATTATGAACAATAATATCAAAGCTACAGGTTGAAAGTGTTTTACTTATTAAGAAAAATATGCGTCCCTATTAATTTCAAAAACAAACAATGTAGGTTATTTGAAGAAAACGGTAAAATATATGCAAATATGTCAACAAATAAAGTGATTTGACTGGTTTTAGATTAGTATATAAGTCTGGATTTATAAATGAAATTATTTTTATTATTATTTTTATATTATACTACAAAATTAGTCTTATTATTATATTTGTCCAATTTTTTTTTTTAAAACTCTGACAGGAATGTCGAAATAAGACGATGGCCATACAAAACCCAAAAAGCGAAAACCTTCACTAAAAATGTCATTCTTAGATCGGTTTTTCGATTAGTATCAAACATCAGCGCTATGCAGCGACATGCCTCATTATACAAATAAAAACACACAGAGTGCATGTAGAGCATTGGAAATAATTGGTAAAATATAATTGAAAATCCAAATTGACTTTATTTAAGATCAGCAAATAATCTGTATAGATTGATAAATGAAATTAGTCAACATGAAATGGTACGATAAAACAGTAAATTTTGGTGCGGTATGCCTATTTTGTATCGCAAGTATGACGGTTCCAGAGTAAGTCATTGACAACTATAACACCCGATAAACGAATATTTTGACGTCTGGATTGATCAGTTAGAATGCTAATGATCTCTGTTATTCATATTTCCTAAATGGAAAAATTAAACTAGGCTTCTTCTATTCTTATTACGACTCTTTGAAATTATTCTTACTAATTCAACAAAATGTACGCACACAAACTTTTTTATAGGCGTAGCAACGTACGCCGGGTCCTGCTAGTTTAGTATAAATTATAAAATTAAAAATCGACAACATAATCATTAAAAATTCATATTGTATTTTTTCATGGCGGCGTAGTTTGAAAAACTTTGTAAAATTATATGAGAAACCATAGCAACTACAATTTGTTATTCCTTTACACTATAGTGGTAAAATAATCCATTTTCACAGGGCATTAAGCGTGATGAAAATAGACTTTTTCTACTCCTATCACAGTAAACTATCAATTACATCACACTATCCATCACATGTAAATTGATAATTGCAAAAAGTGTAACGAAATGAGAAAAAAAGTGTTACGTAATGTATTTTCATATATATTACCTAACACTTTCAATAAAAAGAAACTTTTTAAAATAATGCAAAGCCTACCACAATTTGTGAACTATTTGCATTTAATTTATAATTAGTAACTCATTTTTTGAAGTAGTTATACGCGTTTGGGCATTAAAACAAAGTCGTAGAAAAAGCATATAACAAACCTCGAGCTGCAAACCATTTTCCATGCTCGTGAAGGTACTGCACTCGCCGCTAGGCGTCTCGTGCGCAATATTTTCTCTCGCATGTAAAATGCTATTTACAGCGCTAGGTACGAAATATACTATTTCATTTGCTATCATAGAAAAACAAATTACTTGTGTTTTTAAAAACGCATGTATAGGCGCGTTCCATTGAAAATCAAACTTAGTCAAATTTGCTTTGATCTACTCTACCTCGAACAAGTTGTGTAGTTGAAAAGCAGTTTATTTTTCAATTTTATTTAGATCGTTTATAAACTTTTTTTGGTATTTCTAACAATAAAATGGACCAGTCAGATCTAAACATCAGCCCAAAATAAAAAATTTTGAGAATAATAAAATTGTGTGCCTATATTTGAAAATTTTTCCAATTTTCAGCGTTCCATTGGTGATCTACTCAAAAGCTGCTTTGAGCAGCTATTTCGTTCCAAAGGAACGCATGTTATAATGTTAGGAGTATTATTGTTCTGTCAATTGACTCCAAAAATAATAGTGCGATTACCACGCGTTTTTTATTATGTTGGTTCTTGTAAACTTTAAGTAAAATCCAAACAAATAAATTTATATAACTCGAATGTATTATTAACTCCAATTAAATTTAAAACAGTTATATTGTAAAATTGGATTTTTGAGATCAAATAAACTCAAGTAAGTAAAGCAGTAATTGGGATTTTTTCTATTCAAAGGTATGGTTTGAAGTTTCTCAGAAAAAAACTCCACTTCACATTTTTCGTGTTTCGGTTGGGTTTCGAACCTACCTCTTCAGTGCCCGGTTCGAATCCTTGGCAGACATGCTATCGATTACGCCGTTGAGGCGATGATAATTTCAAAGATGAAACTTCTTCATCACCTACTTATTTTTACTTAAGTTGAATTTTTCCACTGTCATTAGACTCCATATTATGGAAATGTTTTTACATTATATGGGATTTTTTGCATTAAATTTCTAGACAATACTTTGTGTGAATTCATAGAATGGGGAACATTTCTATTCTAATTAACATCCTAAGTCACGATTATATAGTCTTTATTGATTATTTCCAATCAATGTGAAATCAATGGCTGACACTTGGTCAATTTGTACTCCTGTATGTATTAATTAATGTAGTCTAATACATTAAGGGAATTTAAATTAATTTTTGAGATCAATTAAACTCAAGTAAGTAAAGAAGTAATTGGAATTTTTTTCAATTCAAAGGTATGGTTTGAAGTTTCTCAAAAAAAAAACTCCACTTCACAATCCTTGTGCAGACATGCTCGAATCCTTGGGCAGACACGCTATATTGTAAAATATTTTTAAACATTAGTGCTTGAGAGTTAGATGTATGTAGCAAATAGTAAATCAGAAATTACGAATCTGCAAATAAACAATTGAACAGTTTACATTACCTAATTCTTTTGTTTGTCATTTATTACTACTTATTAGTGATACAGAGTTAATAAACATTGAAGATACAGCACATCGAGAATCAAGAAAATAAAGTTAGCATATGTGTAATTCATTTACATAAATTTTCTACAACACGAACAAGTTGCTTTATATTAATTGGATACAACGAGTCGATGATCCATAACAATTAACATTAATAAATCTCCACAATTTTTAAGGCATCAATTGGGAAAAACAAGGAACATTTAATTTGGACAGCGCTTCAACTCCATCAACAGCAATCAGATTTTTGGACAAATGACTCAACGCCACTAGCATCTTCCGGACAACTCTAATAGCTAACAAATTATAAATGTATACAAACCAACATTTTAAAATTGCATTTATTAATATTAAATATCGACGGTTGATTTTTCACAAAATATTAACGTTTTAAATATTCAATTTTTGGAACAAATTTTAGCAAAAACTTGTCGTTATCGGTATTGTTTTTGCCATAGTAACGATTTCTAGAACCACGTATGTCAGATTTTGATTGAAAATTGTTGTAGCTGCTGTTGTTATTTGTTGACAAAAATGTGTTGACAAAATATTTTAATAGTTATAAATTAAAATGGAAAGTTTAGTAATTAGAGAGGGATTAAACATAAAGTTAGAACCGGACAATTTGCAAGAAGTATATATTTCACCGTAATTATAGAAATAAATAGAAACTAACAATTTTAATTCAATTTTAGTCATCAACGGATGAAATTGAAAAAGAAGTAAATAAAACCGAGAGTAAGGATATATATACTATAACTCCTGTTCATAATGCTGGACAAAATAAAGTGAAACATGATGAGATAAGCATTAAAAGTGTGAGTAAATTTTGTTGTTTATTCTGGATCAGGCATATAATATATTTTTACTGATGATCAACTAAAATACTATAATTTACTAGATCTGTTCACATAATAAAAATATTTTTCTTACGTTTATTTCTAGGAAATAAAACTAGAATCTGAAATTGTTGTAGAAATGCATGGTTGTAAGACATGCAAGGAAAACTTTACGAATGAACTTGCCATGAAAATGCATATGAAAGTTCATGGGGTTGTTAACCACCCATATAAATGTTTTAAATGTAAAAAAATGTTTAAGAGTAGAAATAACTGGGCTTTACACCTTAAAATACACAGGAAAACTAGATTAAAGGTAAGAGTTTCGATTAGTTCCTTGACCAGAGAATACCAATGTCTTATCAAGAGGAAACACTCGAATGTCACATACTCCTCCATGACGGACGGTAAATTAATGCATAATTTAAAAGTTCTATCTTTCACGAAACAACCGAACAACCGTCGTTTTCTTGATCTTCTTATTTCTATAAGGTGAACTTTGATATTTTGTATAAAAAAAATAAAATGTCAAAGAAGATTCAAATTAAATGTAAAAGGCAATATGAATCTTGGTTTATTGCAATCACATATACAGAATTCAGTTTAGTGGTATGACATAAATTAGGGGTAACAATCGTGGGGATGACCTGCATGACCCGTAAGATAACAGATCTCAAGCCGGGCTTACGAAATAAAATATATATAAAACTTCACAAGATAGTTTGGGGGCTTGACAGAGAGACAGAACGACTTGCGTATTTAAAACCAAAACAACGAGGTAGATTTCAATTTGTATATCTAGAAATAAAAATCTAGAACCAACTTTTCCACTAAGCAATAATAAACTTAAAAAATAATGAAACATTTGTTTAAAAGGTAACAAATTTAACAACTGTCAGAAAATTTATGCATGTCAAACTGGATGATCAATAAAAAATATTTCTAACACAATACATTGAAATTAGGGATTGCAATCCCGGGATTTTTTACTTCACGAATCCCGGGATCCCGTGGCAATAAGCCCTAATTGAAATACATTGAAACCTAAATCACGTTTGCTTGATACATTGAAAGCTAAATCACACATTTAAAGCCAAAACCAAAACATAAAAATGCTGAAGTCGTAAACATCAGGCTCTTTACTAGATTGAAGGGTTAGAGGCTTACAATATCTTTTTAATAGGAACATCGATTGATATTTATTTCATTCCAGTGAAAAATCATATGAATGTAATGTTCCGAGAGCAATAAGATTTCCATTTTTAAAGTATTTAGTGATCCATAAGAAAACTCATGAACCTAGGATACGTTTTGTAACGTCTGTTCAAACTTTATAGTCAAACCTACAAATAGGACCTCTGTATAAACGGACCAACTTCGATTCGGACCATTCACTTTGATTTATAATATAAATTTCAAACTAACTATACTGTGTAATCGGACCACCTCCAATTCGGACCAATGGACCGTTTTTTTTTGTAAGAATTAAGAATTTAATAGAGCAATTTAAAATAATTTGTAACAATTTTGTAAAAATATGGAGGGGCTGAAATCTCACAGCTCTGAGATATCAAGACTTCGGTCTGGGTTAAGGATTTGTATATAGTTTTCGATAAAATACTTTTATGAGGACATGGTTTTTAGTTTTGGGCAGCGATGTATATCAAACATAACTCTTTGTTAAAGTAAAAGTATTTTTTATCTCTGTTTAATAATTTATTACAAAACTAACACGAAACATCAATACGTTGCCGGAAAATTATAATCAAAAATATTGTTAAATTAAATAAAATCAAACTTTTTCAAAATCCCAAAAATATTCCAAAACTTAGAATAAAATCAAATATTTAAATTTTTTCTAAATTCCAATAATATTTCAAAAATTCTTGAAAATTCAAACTTTTTCCAAAATTCTAAAAATATTGCAAAAATTATTACAAAATCAAAAATTGAAAATTTTTTCAAAATTCCAAAAATTATAATAAAATCAAAAGTTAAACATTTTTCAAAATTCTAAAAATATTCAAAAAATTCTTACAGAATCAAAAATTAAAACTTTTGCCGAAATTTTAAAAATATTGCAAAAATTATTACAAAATCAAAAACACAAACTTTTTCAAAATTCCAAGAATATTTCAAAAATTATAACAAATTCAAAAATTTCCATGTCCAATTTCATTCTAAATTACATTTACCTCATAAAAACAGCTACATTTTTTTTCCAAAAAATTGGGTAAAAAAATAAATGAAATTATTTTTTGACACACTTGACATTATTTTTTGACAAACACAATAATGCCATAATTCTCTATAATAATAATAAAATATCATGTCATACAAACTATTAATTTTATTTTTTTCTAAAAAAATTGGGTAAAAAATAAATAAAAACCCTCCTATTGACACACTTGACAACATTTTTTGACAAACTTATAATGCCATAATTCTCAACAATAATAATAAAATTTCATTTCAAACAAACAATTTTATTTTTTTCCAAAAAAACTGGGTAAAAAAATAAATAAAAATCTTTTGACACACTTGACAACATTTTTTTGACAAACTTATAATGCAATAATCTAGATTTTGGTCTCACATACCAATCCCGACCATCAAGATTTCTCCAAATTTAATGTTCCTACTCGTAATCACTTAAAATGAACGTATTTTAAGCCAAAAATATGAAAATTTGCTATTTTTGACACACATAATGATTTTTTTGACACACTTCCGGTACAGTTATCGAGCACAGCGTCCTTTCAGACCTGTCCCTTATGAATACCTATTTTTAGAAAAAATAATTTTGGAAATCCATCCAGCCGTTTTCCCTGCGGTAAGTAATGACGGACGGACGGCCGGCCGACAGACAGACATACATTTTTTTTGCTTTTTCAGAATCAGTAGGTCCCAAAACGTCGAGAAATGCCAAAAAAGTTGGGGTAAGAATTTCACTTTTGGCTCATGAATGTAATACTTAGGTCTTTCAGACCAAAGTAATTTATTTGTTCTTATAATTTGTGATTCTACAAAATTGAATTTACAATTAAACGTTAATTAAATTAAATGTGAAAAATTGTTTAATAAACCTAAAACACAATATTATGCCCATTCCGTGCGCACACTGTAATGTTCCGAGAACAATAAAAGATTTCCATGTCTAAAATATTTAGTGATGCGTTAGAAAACTCATGAACCTAGGATACGTTTTGTTACGTCCGCTCAAATTTTATATTATTACCTACATAAATGAGTTGTTGATTAGGAAAATCTTATAAATGTTTGTTTGAATTACTTAAATTAGATTTAAGAGCAATTCCTAACCTACTACTAATAATAATTTTAATTTTTCATAGATGTTACGTTACGAATGTAAAATTTGTAATAAAAAATTTCACTTCAACAATGTATTAAAGATTCATTTGAAAAGTCATTCGGATGAAAAACCATATGAATGTTCAGAATGTTGCAAAAAGTTTAAGGTTTTACGATTTTGGAAAATACACAAACTAACTCATGACCCGAAAAGAATGAAGGGTAAGAAGGTAACAAATCTGCTACAACGTCTTTTAAACAAAATAAATTTTTAAATGCATTAAAAGTTTTCTATAATTTTTTTAATTTTACTTGCAGTTTCCATGCCAATTTTGTAATAAAGAGTTTTCAAGAAAAACGGGTTTAAAAATCCATGTAAAAATTCATACACGCGAAAACATGGTTCAATGTGCACAATGTCAAAAAGAATTTACATGTAAAAGTTATTTGAGAAAACATATTGAAACTCATTCGGATGAGAAACCATATGAATGTTCAAAATGTTGCAAAAAGTTTAAGGGTTTACGAAATTGGGAAATGCACAAACTAACTCATGACCCGAAAAGAATGAAGGTAAGGAGGTTAAATCTGCTATGACGTTTTTTAAACAAAATAAATTTTTATTTATTTATTTATTCTCAAAGAAAAATAAGAAAATCTGACTAGCCAGTGAATTAATTGTTCCCTGAAGAATAGTCAGATTTTCCAAATAGGAAAATATTTAATACAATAAAATTTAATTTAATACAATAAACAATTAGCGATATATGAACAAATATAAGTAACACATATATATATAATAAAACCAAGAAAAAAAAACAATAAATATTATACAAATCAATATAAAACTAGTCAAAAAATGATTCAACTATATTCTTAAAATATTCTCTCACATTGTATTTGAACTTGACCAAGGTTTCGGATTTCTTAATGTCATCGGGGATTGAATTGTAAATAAACGGACCCATGAATGTTACTGCCTTCCTTCCAAATTCAGTTCGAATATGATGATATTTAATCATATTATAATTTCTTGTGACATAACCATGATCCATACAAGTAAATTTCAGATTCGACAACGTCGACGATATGTTAAGATTTTATACATAGTTAACTATAATTTGTACAAAGCATTAACTGGTAGAATTGAATGATCTACAAAATTATATAATGACTTAGTAGAGAATAAGTGTGATAACCTAAATATAGCCTTCAAACCTTTGTTTTGTAATAATAATGCTATAATTTTCGTTCAAAGTTTATCAAACTTCCTGTCTCTGTGAATTTTTTCAAATTTTTCTGTTAATTAAGCTCGAGATGCAAGGGGGGGGGACCAACTTTTTGTGTCACTTTTTTGACAATAATTCTAAAACTATGCATCGCAAAATTCTAAAAAAAATGGCAATGTTTCTAAAGTCAAGTGCTCTTCCAAATGACGCCCCACTTGACCTGGTTCTAAATGACGTTTTTACCCCTTATCATTCCCACCCCCTAAATAAATATGGTAATGAGTATCTACCACTTTTCTATATTTTTCATTAAAAACCTACTCATTTGTCTATCATTCCAAATATATTTCAAGATTTTCGATGAAATAGGGTCGGAGTTAATCGGGGCAATAAAACATAGAAAAAACGTTATTTTAAAATTCCAAAATACATTTTTAAGGAATGCTGAAATGAAGCCCTTTTATATGATACCCTACCCTTCTCGATAAAAAAATGTATGTTCTCAAAGGCTTTACATCGTAATTCGTACCTCTGTAAAACGAACACAACTTTATTTATTTTTTAACCCGTCATCTTGTGTGGATAGGTTAGTTTTATAAGCAGCTCAAATTTTAAGTTCATCGGATTAATGGTTCACGAGATAATCAAATAATGTGAAAAACACGTTGTACTCTCACCAATAGTGTTCCGTATAAAAAACGGAACCCTAAAAACTGTTAAATGATGTATAAATTTGCAAAAATTAAAAACGAATTTGAATTCTTCAACCAGATTTTACTACCAGAGCTATAAAGTTTAGGCCGAGTTGCCGTGTGGTTAAGTATTTGGATTTGAACTCACTTTCAGAGGACCCTTTGCTATTTTTTCTGATGTATTCTTTTCTAACGACATATTTTTTCCGAGGGAAAGGGTGTTAATCTCAAGTCCAACCCATTCGAGACTTTTGCTCTCAGTACTTAGTTCAGCTCTGAGACTGTGTTCCAATCCATGCAATTTAGTACTAAAATTCTGATTGAAATAGTCAAAAATTTAGTTGACTATTTCCGCCATTTAATTCTAAATTTTTATGCCTTATATAATCTCATATATTATAGCAACTCAATATTTTATATTGAAATCTCCTCGTCGGACAGACAGTATATAATTCTAGTTTTTAACATTAAATGAAAAAACAAACAAAACAATATTTAACTGTCAATTTAGAATATATTTGAATTGGAACGATGAAATTGCTAATTTGACAGTTTTAGTACAATTTAGAATTTTGGTACTGAATAGAATGGATTGGAACACAGTCTTAGACTGCGTTTCAATTCATGCTATATTGTACTAAAAGTGCTAATTCAATTTAGTCAACATTTTATTTGACTAAATCAATATTTTGTTTCTAAATGATTATAAAGAAATTGATGTTTTTATCAATATCGGACAACTTAATCACATAAATTTAAATTTAAATTGGGTGATTTCGTTAAATCAAATTTAGATTTAGTAGTTTAGTACAATTTAGCAGCTAATTGGAACCCAGTGTTAGTCTCAATTCTGAATTATGAGGATGTGTATAGAACACTTGGTGGCAAGACCGTTTTCTTGCAATAACATGGACCACCGCTGACGGTTGTAAAACCTAAAATTAGCATTTTGGGTAACTCATTTTTCAAAATATCGTTTCTTCGCATCATTTCATATAATTACCTTAAATTTCGAAACCTTTGTACTATTATTTATTGCTCATTGGATCGTTCTCACCACTTCGCAATTAGCAAGTTTAAAAAACAATTTAAAGAAATTTTAAAGTTTTTTCTATTTGTTTTCAGTTTTCTTGTAAATTATGTGATGCGAAGTATACAACCAAAAGTACACTTAAACGACATATGAACATTCATACACGTGAAAATTTATTTAAATGTTCTGAATGTAATAAAGAATGTACAGCAAAGAGTGATTTGAAGATGCATTTAGAAACTCATTCAAAAGAAAGATTGAAGGTAAGAATTGATTTAGGTTTTTTGCTTATTAGTAAATAAAATAAATGTTAAAATAAAGTGGAAATCTTGATCTTTTTCAACAATATTGATTAACGTTGTTATAAGACAGATGACGTTGTTGTAGCGGCGGGTGTGGTGTTAATCCTCCCACTCCAGATGACGTCGATGTCACTGTATAATGTGCAATGTGGTAAAATCCGGACCCTCAACATAGTTAATCGGCTCGATTGGATAAATTTTTTGCGGTAGAGGAAGTGAAAGTCTTCCTTGACCGCAAAATCTTATTTGTTAAGGTGATGGTTTATCGGACCTTAACATGCCACGCACCATGTTTAGATCTTCTTCATTCGTTTCGCCTTATTCATAGTTATGAACACTATGTTGTTACTGTTTCCAGCTTTGGATAACGCGACTGAGCGAATTCTTGGTCAGTCCAAAGCACAAGCAAATGTTGAATATGAATAACGACTCGATATAATTGCAATCGTTTCGTCAACGGTTCAGATGATTGTTGAATATGAATAATAATGAATCAAAATAACAGTCAATCGTAACGCCAATAGTATCGGTGATTATTGAAAACGAGTAATAAGTCAATACAATAGCCAATCGTAGTGCAATCGTGTTATGTATTCATCTTCTATGAGGTGTTATATATATAATAAAATATACACTTAAATTGTATTTATTTATTCCCGAATATAAATTTGTACACGCTTTATATATGGCCTTATGCAACAACAACATTTTAATTACCAGTGACATATTGTTATGAAGTTAGCTACAATTATTGTAGTTTATTTTAGTAAGGCTAAGTTTACATACATTACATCCTCCCACTTAGCTTAATTAACATAATTGCTATTTATATTGGCAAGATTATATATATTCAATATCTTACATATTTCAAATATTTTACCTAATTCTTATCAATATTCATTTTTCATTTTTATTCATTAGTTCATTTTTAATACTGTATTGACACAAACATACAATATGTATAAAATTAAAATAATCAATTTTTTTATTAATTTCAAACTCTATAAAGTATTATTCTTATAAATATCTTTCCGGTTTTTTTATATTACTTCTATTTCTTAAATTATGTGCTACATCATTTTCACCATTAGACCTTCCTATATTTGCCTCGTAATCAGTGTTACTCAAATGCTCATTACAAATATCTCTAGTAAAGTTACTACCAGTATCATTTGTAATCCTGTTTTCTACGTCGTTTATAATTATACGACTCTGAGAAAAGTTAACATTTTTATTAGAATCTATATGTAACCTTTTCAGAATTGGTTCTAATCCTTCATTTTCATTTCTTCGGTTAGTTTCGTTATCTGTACCTATATTATTCGCATCTGACCCGATTTTTTTTATTTTATCACCGATTTCACTTGAATTATCCCTGATCTGATTTAAATGCCTTTTAATTGTCCTCTCATTACTTGTTTTACATAAGTACGATCTAGGTCCTAATATTTTAATAATTTCTGCATCAATCCATTTACTTTTATTTGGATCAACATAACTTTTAATTACTACCTTCTCTCCCACTAAATATTTTTTTATTCTTTTTCCTTTGAAATTCCTACTTTGCTTCTCTTGAGCCCTACTAGTTATTATGTCCTGATCTGGGGGTTTTAGTAAATTAAGAGCTATTTTAATTTCCCTTCCTAACATTAGTTTTGCTGGACTTTCATTGGTTGTACAGTGCTTGGTAGACCTATAATCCAACAGAAATCTATGTAAGACTATATCGATATTAAATTGCTTTTCTTTACGTAATTTTTCGTCTAAAACTGCTATTAGTGTCTTTTTCATAGTTTTTACCATGTTTTCTGCTTCACCGTTGGTAGCTGGATGTCCAGGCGGTGTAAAAATTTGTTTAATACCATTTAATTTGCAGAATAAATTCATGTCTAAAGAAACAAATTGACTACCATTATCACTAACTATAATGTCAGGTAATCCGTATCTAGAAAAAACTTCCCTAAACTTATTTTTAGTCGTATCCGAGGTTATTGTCGTCGTTTTAAAAATTTCTATCCACTTTGTATAAGCATCCACTATTATCAAAAAGTTGAATTTTTGAAATGGACCTGCGAAATCTACATGTAATCTACTCCAAGGCTTACCTGGACTTTCCCATGGCATTAACTCCGCCTTAGGTGGATTTGGTAAAACGCTTATACAGGATTTGCAATCTTTAATCATTTGTGATATATCTTCATCCATTTTTGGCCACCAGACGTATGACCGTGCAATGGATTTTGTTTTTACAATTCCAAAATATGAGGTATGTAGTTCTTTTAAAATATGCTGCCTTAATGAAACAGGTATAACCACTTTGTATCCTCGCATTAAAATATCTTGCTCAACTGATAATTCATTTTGAATTTTCATAAAACATTTAAATTCCGAATCTTTCCACTGTTTGATATACTTAAATTTAACCGCATCTATTATTTTAGATAATATAGGGTCTTTCCTACTTTCTGATCTAACTAATTTATAATCTAAAATTATATGGTTTTTTTTCTTCCATGAAATTCAGATAATTAATTTTTCCTTCAACCTCATCTATATTGTTACTATTATGTAATGGTATTCTAGATAATAAATCTGCATTATTATTTTCACCCTTTACATATTGAATTTCATAATTAAAGCCACTTAAAAAATGTGCCCATCGCTGTAACCTACTAGCCGCAATTTGAGGTAATCCTTTATGTTCCCCATAGAGTGCTATTAACGGTTTGTGATCCGTTTTTAAAATAAATTTGTTGCCAATCAAATATTGGTAGAGTTTTCGAATAGACCAATAAATAGCCAATGCTTTCTTATCTAATACGCTATAATTATTTTCAGCACCTGTTAGCGTGCGTGAAATAAAAGCTATGGGTCTTTCTGTACCATCGGAATAACGATGTGAGAGTACAGCTCCAATACCCTTTTGAGAAGCATCACATGTTAAAACTATTGGTAACGTACTATCGAAATGTACCAAAACTGTGTCGGATGTAATTTCGCTTTTTATTTCATCGACGGCCTTCCTACATTCTTCTGTGAACTCAAATTTTACCGATTTTCTTAATAAATTATATAATGGATTCATAATAGAGGATAAATTCTTTATGAACTTTCCATAATAATTAACGAGACCACAAAATGCTCTAACCTCCGAAATATTATTTGGATAACTGGATTTAACTACCGCTTCGACACGTTCACTTGTCTTACATAAACCTTTATCATTTACCCGATATCCTAAAAAACAGACACTTTCTTTAAAAAACTCGCATTTTTCTTTATTTAGTCTTAGACCTGCATTACTTAAGCGTTCGAACACTAATTTTATATTGCGCAAATGATCTTGTTCATTGGACCCTGTCACAATGATATCATCAATGAACACTTCTACGCCCGAAATTCCCAACAATAATTTTTCCATCGTGAATTGAAAAATTCCACTAGCTGGTTTTATTCCATATGGCATGCGGTTCATTCTAAATACGCCTTTCCTAGTGCTCCATGCTAATAAGTCTTTGCTTTGCTTGTCTAATTCCAACTGGTTATAAGCACGAGAGAGATCTAATTTTAACAAAATTGTTTACCACCTCGTAATTTGTTAAAAACTTCTTCAATCTCGGTAGAGGATGTTTAAAGTCTTTAATAAATTTATTTACCGTCACTTTATAATCTCCAAATATTCTTAATTTGCCGTCACTTTTCACAATAGGTACCAATGGTGTACCCCATTTAGAAGTTTGCACTGGTGAAAGCATACCTTCTCTAACTGCATCGTCTAATTGTTTATCAATATCATTACTGAATGCAAACGGAACTGGTCTAGGTTTACAAAAAATAGGTGTAACATTTTCTTCTAACTCTAAATGAATTTTGTTTAATTTAAATTTACCTAATTTATTTTTAAATAAATGATTAAAATCATTCAATAGTGAATTCAATTCTAGTTTTTGTTCTAACTGATTTATATTTATTAATCCAATTTCGAAAAGTATTAAAAAATCACGACCTAAAATAGGCGGACTATCATTATTCGTTTCAATAATAATTATTTTTTTCTATTTTGCGTCTAAAATAAAGTCATTTCGATACCCAAATGCGTATCGAAATGGCCTTCATTAAGATACGCAAAGTTTTGTTTTTCAAGGTTGGTCACATTGGTCATACAAACGTCAGTGAAAGTTAAAACGAATAATTATATAAATAAAATTATTCTTATTAATTAATCTTATTATTAAAAAATAATCTAAATTAGTGTTAAATATTTTAATTAATTAAAATAATTAGTAATAATAACAAAATATCAAATTGACTATATTTTAATAAAATACACATTTTATGAAAGCTAGTTTTGCAACAAAAAAATATATAGAAATATGATGAAACGCAGAGTTTACTATTTTGAATTGAAATTTTTAAAAATTTTCTTTAAAACATTAAAACATAAAAATTTTTTTAAAATTTCAAGACAAAAAATACAAAATAGAAAAAATAGTATAAAAAACTCGTTTCATAAGACGTTTTATCGCACTTATCCTTTAGAAAACTCCCCGCTGCGCGGGTCGTTTTCTAAACAGATTGCGTGCGATAAAAACGTCGATTATGAAACTAGTTTCTTAATATACTATTAGAATTTTCAATTGATTTTTAAACTCCACATTTACTTTAATATACCCTAATACTTTTAAGATTTCACCGGAATAACTTTGTAAAATAATGTCTTCTTGACATAATTTAACCTCAGAAAAATAATTATAATATAATTTGTCAGTAATAGCTGAAATGCCAGCACCTGTGTCCAGCTGCATTGACAAATCTACATTATTTATCTTAACCTTAATATAAATGGGTTTATGTATTCTATTTTCCATATGGAACAATGTTATTACACTATCATGTGATTGTATGTTCATTTCGTTCTTGTTATCATCACAAAAATTTTCCATATAATGATTTTTTTGGAATTTATAACAAACTTTTGAGCTATGCCCCTTTCTTTTACTATTGTGACAATTTAGCGAAATGAAGATGCAATCTTCATGTTTGTGGTTTGATTTACCACATCTAAAACATGTTACCTTGGTTGTATTTGACATATTTGGTGAGAACTTCTTCCCGTGGTGTGGACTTCTTCCCCTTAGTAAGTGAGCCTTTTTATTAAATGAATTACACTTTTTGCCTTGCTGATGAACATAATTTACCGTTGCTTTGTTTACACTCCTTGTTTCCATACGAAGAGCGATTTCCATTGCCTTTTGTAACTTTAGGTTTTCATCTTCTTCAGCTAATCTTTCATAGATGCTTGCACAGTTTATACCCATGACAAATCTGTTAACTACAGCTTCGTTTAAGTAATTTTCATATTTACATTCAGTTGCTAATCCTTTCAGCCTTGCAGCAAACTGATTTATAGTTTCATCCTCTGCTCGGATAGCTTAGTCAAACTTTGACCTTTCATTCCATATGATGATTGTTGGTGTGTAATACGTATTCAACAATTTAATTATTTCATCGTATGAATGATCTTTTATCTTCTTTGGGGAACAAATATTACTTAATAATTTGAACACATTATTGTCCAAAAAATTTGCTAGCGTGTCCCTCTTAAGATTATCATCCTCAATTTTACTTGCATTAAAATAAAATTCCAGTTTTTGTTTAAATATTTGGAAATCCTCTTTGTTAGGATCAAAATGTAACTGGATGTTAGTAAAAAGAGCTGCTTCCTTTGCAATATTGACATGTGTTTGTAAAAATTATTTTGTGAATGTACTTTAAGTTATGAATCGTGAAATTTCTTTTACATCACTTATAATTTAATATAATTTTACCTGCGTCGCCAATTGTTATGTATTCATCTTCTATGAGGTGTTATATATATAATAAAATATACACTTAAATTGTATTTATTTATTCCCGAATATAAATTTGTACACGCTTTATATATGGCCTTATGTAACAACATTTTAATTACAAGCGACATATTGTTATGAAGCTAGCTACAATTATTATAGTTTATTTTAGTAAGGCTAAGTTTACATACATTACAAATCGTTGCCACAATAATAACTACATCCACAAAGACAACAAATAGATAATTGTTGAATCCCGTTTACACCTCCAATAGTTGAAATCTGACGTTCATTTGTTCGTAATCAAACAAAAAAAAATTCTTCGTATCAAACGTCATTTACTTATACAGGAATTATTAAACCTGATTCAAAACTTTTCTTGCTATCAGATGTTTTAAGAAAATTCAATTATAGAAATAAAAAAAAATCATATGTTCCACACTTAATTGAAAATAAATGCAATGAAGATTTTGTTTTAATTATCTAATGACATTTCACTTTGTAGAAGTTTACGTATTCAACTAACCAATTTCAAATATTATTGAATAAATATCTATAAATTTTACGAACCGACCACAAAAAAAAATATTTTTCACCAACCGAATGAACCTATCAAAGTTTTACAAACAAATATAATATTTCTAATACTTCTAAAACCAGTCAAATCACTTCATTTGTTGACATATTTGCATATATTTTACCGATTTCTTCAAATAACATACATTGTTTGTTTGTTTTTGAAATTAATGGGGACGCCTATTTTTCTTAATAAGTAAAACACTTTCAACCTGTAGCTTTGATATTATTGTTCATAATCCTTTTTGTTAAATGCCAGAGAGTAAAAAAATCGAAGTTTGCCATTGGAATGTTTAAAAATCTAGTTTTCCGAGATAATTGTAATAAAAATCAGTTAAAAAAGAAAACTCCATTCGTTTTCACTTGTACACACTAAAAAGTCCCCTAAAATAAAGAAAGTTCTATTTGTAGCTGTTAGCTAGGAAAAAGCAGAATTACAACATTTGGCGCCCCTGGGTGGACATCAGTATTTTAGTGTGAAATTTGAAATTTGTAAATTGAGTCAAACGTAATTTTTATCTTCGTTTGAGATTACGTAATCGTCGATGAAATGCAAAAGCTAAAAAAAGCTCGTACACCAATTCGTGGTCTAATTACGAGAACAATCAATGAGGTGGAGACCGAATTACAAACTGCGAAGAGCTTCATTACTTTAAAGGCGAAATTTGAGCGGTTAAATGAATTACAAACCCGAGTTCAGGATATCGATCAGACTATTTGCAACGAGATGTTGGAAGATCCAGAAGCTACAAACGAGGATAATTTCAACGAAACTATCGCCTGCGAAGATATATTAACGCGGATAGTGGAAGCAAAGTTGAAGATCGATAAACAAGTAACGGAAAGTGAAATGGCTGCAAAAGTGGTGAATGATGATGTAGCTTCGTCAATTGGCTCGTCATCACATCGACGTCGTCAATTCAAACTACCCAAGATTGAATTAAAGAAATTCAGTGGAAAGTTGTTGGATTGGTTGAGCTGGAGGGCTCAATTTAGCAAAATTCATGAAGATGATGAGCTAAACGAAACGGACAAATTTCAATATTTAATTCAGTCAATGGAACCGAACACGAAAGGTGATGATATCGTCAAGAGTTTTCCAGCCACTGTAGCCAATTACCCGAAAGTCATTGAAGCATTGCGAGAACGATTTGGAAGGAAGAAGCTATTGATACAAGTTTACATCCGGGAATTGTTCAAGATGAGTATCGATAACATGAACACGAAAGCCAAATTAACTTCGATGTATGACAAACTTGTTTGCCACATTCGAGCATTGGACTCACTCAACATCACAGTCGAACAAGCGTCGTTGTTTTTGTATCCGATGGTGGAAGCGAGTTTACCGGAAGAAGTGTTAGTGGCTTGGCAGAGATGCAGAGATCAGGAATGTATGAGAAAGATGGTTCAGTCGAGGTACCACCCAAAAGCGAACTGGATTATTTGTTGGAATTCTTACGAGACGAAGTCGAACGTGAAGAACAACGAGCATTGGTAAAGTCTGGTATGAGCAATAGCAAAGATACTCAAAAGAAGGCACAATCGTTAGTTCCAACTGCAGCCGCATTACATGTCGGCGAGATGAAGTTGGGATGTATTTTTTGCGGCAAACACGAACTCTCTCAGGACTGCAGATTGGCGAAAGAGATGTCAATGGATCAGAAGTTCGAGTGTATTAAACAGAAACGTGTTTGCGGAAAATGTTTGCTGCCCGGTCACAGGAAATATCGATGCTCAGCAAAAATATCATGTGAAAACTGTTCTCGTCAACATTACACAATCGTGTGCCGACAGTCAAGTGGAAATCAAATAGTCAAAGCAGTGACGGTGTCTAATACCGGATCGAACAACATTCTCAGCAGTACAGTCGTCTTGAATTGTATCATGTTACGAGTCAAAAGTCGTACGGGCAGCATTACAGTACGTGGTTTCCTGGACGATGGAAGTCAACGAAGTTACATTTCCACAAGATTGGTTAAAATGATCGATGGAAAATTGTTGGGAAAGTATTTCGAGAAGAATACTTTATTCGGTGGCATTGTGACTGGCATTGAGGAGCGATCCATATACGAAGTAGACATATTGGGTCAGTTGAACGATATCTACAAGTTGAATCTTGCAACTAAAGACAAGATAACTGGTTCAATCATTAAACTGCCAGATGGTCCATGGATGGACGAATTGAAAATACTGGGCATTCAACTTAGCGATTGTGAATCACCAATAGAAGATATCGACATACTTCTTGGAGCCGATGTTTTAACGAATCTGGAAAACGGAAAAAGCATTCTGATGAAAAGTGGACTGAAAGCGGTGGAAACTGTTTTTGGCTGGACGGTTATGGGTCCGATTCCGACAGAAGTTCACTTGAACACAACAATGTGTATGGCCGTTTCGTTCGTGAATGAAGCAAGTATCGCTCAACTCTGGGAATTGGATATGATTGGCATTAAAGATCCAATCGAAATGGAATCCAAGATTGAAAGAGATCGTCGAGTGAAGGAGGAGTTTGACAAAAAGATTTTTCACGCAAACGATGGAAAATACAAAGTCAGTCTACCTTGGATCGATGGTGTTCAGACGATTCCGAACAATTTCCAGATTGCCCATAAACGATTGATAAATGCTACGAAAACATTAAAGCAGAAAGGTATGTACAACACTTACGATGCTTTGTTTAAACAGTGGCAGGAAGAAGGTTTCATCGAGGAAGTGAAGGATTTTCCGATGGAACATTGTCATTACATTCCGCATCATCCGGTATACAAACCACAAAATAAGACAACTCCTGTACGTCCAGTCTTCGACGCATCGTGTAAAATTGGTCGACATCCATCACTCAACGAATGTCTGGAAAAGGGTCCGAACCTAATCGAGTTGATTCCGGACGTGACACTGCAATTTCGTGATTTGATTGGCGTTATATCTGATATAAGAAAAGCCTTTCAAATGATTGTGGTACAAGAAGGAGATCAAATGTTTTTGCTGTTTCTATGGTGGGAGGACGAGTCGAATACAAAACTGAAGGTTTTTAAGCACAAACGAATCGTCTTCGGTTTAAAATGCAGTCCGTTTATATTGGCTGCAGTGATTAAACATCATTTGGAAAACGTTCCACCGGAAAACAGACAACTCGCAGAAAAACTGAAGAAATCTTTATATGTCGACAACAGTGTCACAGCGGTACATACAATGCAAGAATATGAAGATTTCAAGCAACGTTCAATCGACATGCTGGGGCACGCGAATATGGAGTTGAGACAGTGGGAACACACAGTTTTGAGTAAAGAAAGTGACCTAGGAGATGATCATCTGAATTGGTTTTCGTCCGTTTTGGGAATGCGATGGAACAGAAAGAAAGATACACTCTCATGTGCGACGATTCCAGAGATTCCAGAAAAATTATCGAAACGGACATTGTTGGCAACGGTGAATAAGATTTTTGATCCCATGGGAATATTGGCTCCGGCAATGATATATCCAAAATTGATGTTGCAATCTACATGGAAGCATGAATTAGGATGGGACGATACATTTTTGCCAAATATGAAAGAAGAGTTCCTCAAATGGACGAAGGATTTGAATTACCTACAACAAGTTGAGATTCCACGGAATATGAGAGGTAATTTTTACTTACATGAAACTTCAGTAGAGCAGCTCCATGTGTTCTGTGATGGGAGTCAAGTGGCGTATGCGGCACTTGCATTTCTACGAGTGGAAAGTGCTGATCGGGTTTCAGTGCAATTGGTACAATCGAAAGCAAGAGTGACGCCTCTACACAAGACGACAACTCCAAGAATCGAATTAATGGCATGTACCATCGGTGCTAGACTTGGAACATCAATTCTACGTAACTTCGAACGAAATATTCCGTGCTTTTATTGGAGCGATTCAACAACAGCATTGGCTTGGATCAAACAAAACGACGAATGGGGAACGTTTGTTGGCAACCGAGCGAGAGAAATTGTACAATTGACAGAAGAGGATGCATGGAGACATGTTCCAGGTCACCTAAATCCGGCCGATTTTCCATCTCGAGGTGGATCTCCAAGAGAGCGTCTAGAATCAATTTGGTGGGAGGGTCCCGAATGGTTGAGACGATCGTCGAGTGAATGGCCAAATAAAGAGTTTCAAGTCAATGAAGAAGAGGTTTCCGCTGAAAGGAAGAAAACAACTGTTACAAGTACTTTGAAAATCATTGCCACCGTTGAAAACCCTTGGTACTCTACAAGCAACTCACATTACCTGAATCTACGTAAGATTGCACACTTAAAACGTTTCATTTTTAATTGTTTGGCTAAGAAGCGGAACGTCCAACGTCCAACGTCGAGTCAACTACATTACATGGGCAGAACTGGAAGAAGCCGAGATCACTATGGTAAAAATTATCCAACAACAAGTTTTTCCAGATAATTCTGACTTCATAGCCGGCTTGAAAGTTAAGAAAGATTCAGATGGAATGTATCATGTGGTTACCAAGTTGCTTTATCGTCAAGATAGCGGTCGTTTCAAGGAACCGTTGCTTCTACCGTGTGTTCATCCGGATGTTGAAAAATTGATTGCAGAAGAACATCTCCGTTATGGACACGCTGGAAGAAATTTTCTGGTGAATAAGCTTCGAGAAAAATTTTGGATAATTTACGCCAAGAAAGTGGTAGGGAGAATAATCAAAAAATGTCCGGTTTGTATACGATACAACAGAAAGCCAGTTACCGTTCCAGTTGCACCACTACCAGAAAATCGAGTAAAGGATGCGACAGTCTTTTAAATTTCGGGAATCGATCTCGCTGGGCCGTTGTATTTAAAAAGCAATGAGAAACAGTGGGTCGTCATTTTTACGTGTGCGGTAATACGAGCAGTACACATGGAGTTAGTGTCGAAAATAGACACAGAAGAGTTCATCTTAGCGCTAAGCCGATTTATTTACCGTCGAGGACGACCGTCGGTTGTCTACACGGATTGTGGAACGAATTTTGAGTCAGCTGCAAAACATTTTGGTAAGATTGATTGGAAAAAGGTGAACGAAGATTCGAGAGTACAGCGCATCACCTGGATTTTCAACCCACCAGCGTCACCATGGTGGGGTGGTTTTTGGGAACGGCTGATTCGAGGGATGAAGGAATATTTGCGAAAATTGCTGGGTCACAACAAGTTGACAAAAACCGAACTTGAAACATCAGTCTGTTTCGTTGAATCCTTGATGAATGATCGACCACTTACGTACGTGTCTGATGATCCTGACGATTTGATACCATTATGTCCAGCAGCATTTTTACGTGACATCGAACGAGCAGAATTTCCTGAAATTGAAAAAATCACCGGGAGAAAGTTACGGGAAAAGTTAAGACATTTGAGCCAGTTGAAGGAGGAATTGCGAAGTCGTTTCCGTAGCGAATATTTGGGACAACTAGTTCAACGAATGAATCCGAAGTACAATTACCAGTTCCGTTTGGGTGAGATTGTCTTGATCGTAAGCGACGATAAGAAACGATTGGAATGGCCAATGGCTCGCATCATCGAATTGATCAAAGGTACAGATGGAGTAATCAGAGTGGCGAGAGTCAAGACAGCCCGAGGAGAGTTGACCAGACCGTTACAACGTTTAATTCCGTTGGAAATAGGTGACGACGGAGAGGTGCCAGTGGTTGATGAAACAAAGTTGCGAGCGAAGGAGATTGGACAAGTAAAAGTCATGGAACCAGTGGTCAAATGTCGAACTAAGGTGAAGAAGAAGACGATTTCAAAGAATGTTATTGATGAATCTGATTCGAGTGGAAATGCGGAGCGAGTCACGCGATATGGCAGAAAAGTAAGACCTCCGGTTCGATTCAATTAATTTAATTTTTTTGATAAAAAAGGTGGGAGAATGTTAAATGCCAGAGAGTAAAAAAATCGAAGTTTGCCATTGGAATGTTTAAAAATCTAGTTTTCCGAGATAATTGTAATAAAAATCAGTTAAAAAAGAGAACTCCATTCGTTTTCACTTGTACACACTAAAAAGTCCCCTAAAATAAAGAAAGTTCTATTTGTAGCTGTTAGCTAGGAAAAAGCAGAATTATAACACTTTTCTTCAATACAAAGGTTCCATTGCAAAAACTTGCTGCATCAATGTTTCTAAAACGAGGAAAAGAAACGCCCATTTTCTATATTTTGAACATGTATAACATATATATAAACCAAATGAAATATGTATTACACATGTATAAACACCAAACCAAGAACATGTTTGTTGTAAATTATTTAATTAATTGTGTTGGATGCATATAATTGTATCATGTATGTATATAATAAATATATAAATGTAAATAATTTTCATCTAAATGAATTTGTTTGTCACATTATACCTTAATTTTCCATTTAAATGGTAATTCTGTTTTGCGGAAAAAAAATCGATCAAAGATAAATGAGTGAAATTTGAAAAAAAATCCAAGTATAAAATATAATATACATTTAGGCAAACCCTTAGAAAAATTAAAATTATTAATTAAAAAAAAACTAAATTAAATTTTAAAATTTCGGCTCCTAGGTGCATTAGTAGCTGTTAATGGCCTTCTCCTGGCAAAATTTTCGACTCCTTTGTGCTACAGATTTCGCTGGAGAGCGCACACAGACAGACAAATACTTTGTTTTATTATTATAGATTAAACAAAAAAAAATTGAACTGTTAAATAATTTTTACGTAAGTTTCTTTTTAATATTCACGGAACTGACAGAGCCAAAAATGATAATCCAATAAGAGCATGTTCATGGGTGGAGTCGGGTATTTATAAAAACATAAAGGTCGATTTCGACGGTAAAGGAAACGATCAGTTTTTTTTTGTTGTGTTTCCATCAATTATATATACCCATTAAAAAAGTTGTTTTGTTTCATTTTTGATTTTTGTTCGTTTGAACTCATTTCACCATAACAATATTTGGAAAAATAAAATACAATATTAAAGTGATGAAGTCTTAGTTTCATTAAAAAATGCAAAATAATTAAATTTAATTTACACTTTAACTAGCTAAAACGTAAAAAATTATAATCATTCAAAGAAGTTTTTTTCATTTTTTTCAGTTTTCGTGTAAATTTTGTGATACTAAGCTTTCAACCAAATCTGGACTTAACCAACATATGAACATTCATACACGTGAAAGATTGTTTAAATGTTCTGAATGTAATCGAGAATTCACAATAAAAGACAATTTGAACCGGCATTTACAAACTCATTCAAAAGAAAGATTACAGGTAAGAATTTCGTTGAGGCTTTGTAATTAGTATGAGATAAAATTAATGCTAAAATGAAGTGGAAAACTTTCTTGAACTTTCTCAACAAGATTAAGATTTATTAAAATAAAAAATTTCAATATGAATATTAATATTCCTCCGTATTTTAAGGGTTATTGACCTTCTTGGGGTTCCGTTTTTTATGCGGAACACTATTGGTGTTACAGTTTTACAGTAAAACAAGTTTTTCACATTATATCGATTATCTCGTAAACTATAAATGCTATCAACTTGAAATGCGTATAACTTGAGGTGCGTATAAAACTAATCTGTCCACATGAAATGACGGATACAAATAAAACTAAAGTGGTTTTCGTTTGGTTTACTACAGGGGTGCGATGTGAGACCTTTGAGAAAATACATTTTTTATAGATTCAAGTAGGGTATCATATGAAAGGGCTTAATTTCAGTATTCCTTAAAAGTTTATTTTGGAATTTTACACCTCACCATTTTTTGTATAATTTTGAATAATGACATTTTTTTCGTGTTTTCTTACCTCGATTAGCTCCGAACCTAACTGTTTGAAAATTTTCAAATGTATTTGGAATGATAGAATAATTAGTAAGTTTTTTATAAAAAAATATATAAAAGTGTCATATACATGTTAGTCGGTAGTTTTGTTTTGCTGCACAAATACTCCAAGGCTTTCAAAGTGTTGAGAAAATAGCATCATCCTGTAGCTTAAGCCGCAGTCAACTTTAGAGAACTTTGCTACTTTGTGGTCTGGTAGGTACATAGTAGCATAGTACCATAGTACCAAATGGTCTGGTACACCGAAATAGATTTGCTAGTTCAGGTAAAATTGATTTTATCTCTGCGAAAGTTCGTTCATCCATAATGAATTTGTAGAAAATTGTCAGATCAGCAACACTTCGTCTGTGCTACAAAGAATCAAGCTTATTAGTAAGAGTTGATTTGCCAATCAGTTGCCCACAGCTCTGCGCTGAACAGAATCAAGGCACTTCAAATTACTATAATAAGCTCCACCCAATATGTACGAAAAGTACTCCATGCAGTGACGTATAAATGATTTACATATAAATAGAAGCTGTTCACTATTAAAAAACTTACGACATCATCCCAAAAAGCTCAATTTTTTAACAGCGTTCTTAGCTAGATTAAAAATATAAGAATTCCATTTCAAATTATTTTCAATTTCTACTCCTAGAAGTCTTACAGATTCTTTTGCTACAAGATCTTTTGAGTCAAACTTTAATGGTGTGGGTAATCTACAAAAATGACTGCTCGTATTGAATTCAACATTGTTAGTAAGATCAGTGTTTAAGGAATCTATCAATTTCGATCTACAGTTATTAAGCGCTAACGGTGAATATAATTTGGGGTTTTCATGAGATGCATAAAGCGTGCTATCATCAGCACAACTATAGTTAGGACTAATTGTTAAATCCAACAAATCGTTAATATAAATAAGAAGAGAGTTGGTGGCAAAGCAAAACCCTGATGAACACCTGCATTAGTTGAAAAGACATAGCATCTAGACATAGACATAGCATTAGTTGAAAAGACATAGGCGTAGCATCTCAATTTGCATACAAGATTATTGTGCCATACTTTGTCAAATGCTTTGGCAATATCAAGAGCAACACCGAAAGTGTCACCACTGTTTTCAAGCGACTTGTTCCAGATATGCGACAAAAGTAAGCAAATCCCCGTCGCTCTTCCTTTACGGAACCCGTATTGTCTTTCATTAAGTAGTTTCGAAAACTCTAAGACGCTCATTATATATTAAAATTAATATATTTCTCAAAATTTTTAGAAACAACCAGGGTTACATTGATTTAAATCAATTGAAGAAATTTCTAAAATTTTTAAGCAAATTCAAAAAATTGTTTTTTAATAAAATGTATTGCGTTGTAGGAATTTCAATATGTCTCACAACAACATATAGAAACCTTTTAAGAGCAAGGTCCCATCGTAACATACGTGCTAAGGTGATGATGGACGCAATTTTGCTTTTGTTTTTTTTAAGTTTTTCTTAAAGAATTGAGCTACTTAAACAATAAATCCTATTACATAATAAAATATGACATGCCAATATTTCATGATCGGATAAAGAAAAAAAGGGTAAAAATCCAATCCAATCCAAAATTAATTTGTCTAAACAAATTTGTACGAACAAAACTAAAATTGAATTGTCAATAAGTCAGTAAGTGGCATTGGCATAGTCCATGATCATGTGACGCACTGTCTTCCTTAAAAATAAAAGAATAGATATATACTTCTATATACACACTCAAAATTTTTGGTCGATATACAATGCAAGAAGCATTACATATAGGTCCAATGCATTTCTGCATTTCATTCTGATGCATACCCTTGCATTACAAATTTTTGGTTCAAAGTAACATTCAATTTTAATGTTATTAAAAATTGAAATTTAATGTTGTATTTACATTAATTAATAATGCAAATTAAATAATAATATTTTAATTTAAGTTGAATTTTTTTTAAATGCAATAAAACATTTAAATATAATGTATGCTTTATATTGAAATTTAATTGATGAAGCATTAAAATATCGTGATTTAAATTGAATTACATTCTGGTGCAATATTAAATAAAATATTTACTACTTACTTGTATGTAAGCTGAATGTTTAAAACATTGCATATTTTAATTTAAATAAGTACTAAAAATTAATGGCACGAAAGATGGTTTGTAATTCTTTTAACACTTTTCTACTTAATAGTATAAAATAAAAAACTTATTTAAATTTGTATTGATTATATTATATTATTATATCAAACTTAAGAAAAATATCAATAACGAATATTTGTTATTCAATAAATTTTCGTTACTTGGTCCATATCTATTACAATTCATTTTAAATAACATAAAAATAACTAATCATAATATACATATTCATTTTTCTATGTAACGTGCAATATTATATTTTAAAATGTAAGGTTTATTGTTTTTTCTGGAATATTTTTTTTCAAAGCTCTGCTTAAATTTTAAGTTTTTATAAGAAATTAAAATATCATCTTTCACTTTTTCAGTCAACTCATAACTGTTATGAAAAAAATCGTACAGCCCGCGATATTCTGAACAAATAAAATAATAATCTGACTCATTTTTAATTATTTCACAGATTTCATAAAAAAATATTTCTGACTCCAAAGCTCTTGTTTGTACATAAAAACCAACTTTGTAGTAAAAATCGTGTTTCAACGAAGTTACTGAATATAAACTATTAGCACACCCTGGAAAATGTTTGGCATATTTTTCGTTAATCACTATCTTTTTAAGTTTACTGTTATGTACATACAGGGATGATAAATCGAGTTTAGCCCATTTATAAGAAATCATATGCTGATGTCGATAAGCTAATGTTTTGCAAATGTTAACAAAATTTTGAGGCTTAAGTCTTGTAAAATAACGGTGTTTGCTCTCATATCGCATAGTCCATAAATTGATTACCGGTCCCATTTTCCGAATTATAGTACCATAATGGGTTAACAAATGTTGTTTTGGTGTAATATTGTGCTTAAAAATATTTACTATACAAGATAAATGGGCTTCAATGTTTTCTTCCAAATCACAAATGCCTTTCAATGATACCGTTTGAGCCAATACAATATTTAAAATTTGAAGCAAAGTTATTATAATGGACCATTGTTTCTCGTGTTCTTCATTATAAAGATGTCCGAATAAAAAAGGAAAATGAATCGTTAAGCATAGTGACTGAATGGAATATTGTCCTAAATTACTTCGATCAAAATTTATGATAGATGGTTTATTTTTATTATGCAAAAGACCATAATCAAAAGATGCAACTATTTCATTTATTTTTTGCATAGTTATCAACTTCTTCGATATAAAGAACGATAGAAGATACTTAATAGCAATGCCAGCACAGCCTTCGAGTATATCATGCATTAAATCGACACTACAGTTGTCAATTATGTTAAAAAAATTTAAGGAATTCAATATACTAACTCTTTTTATACCTTTTGTTTCACTTAACCGTATTTTCTTATTAGAAGGTTGTATTTGAATAATGTCCGAACAATTTGGTTTTCTTAACATAATATTTATCTCAGATATAGCGGTTTTAGCCTGTTCATACGAAATTTCACAAAATCTACAAAAATTTCCAGAGGAAAAGCATTTTGAAAAACCCAAAATATCATTAGCGGCTAGATTATCATGTGCCAAATTTATTAAGACACCTTTAATTTTTCCGTAACCGTCAATATCAATCCCTATTGTCTCTAATATTTTGATCTCATTTACTATCGGTACTAAAATATTATTCAAGTTAAAAGCACCTTGAAGGTCATTCACGTAAAATAGGGCAGCTAAAAATATATGATCAAGCTTAGATCCAAAGTCGTTTGGCATATTACATACCGTAAAATAAATAGCACCAATCTTATGAACTACAGTTTTCGTGCCTAATACTTTAACAAGCTCAAAATCATCATAGTAAATTTGAAGCATTATAGCATTTTTGTCATTTAGAATGGTTTTATAGTTTTGAAAAGTGCTTCCACAGCAAGGTTTTTCATATAAGCCATTCTGACACTTATGCGATTTGTTGAAATTAAAATAATCCTCGCGAAAATTACAGTTTTTAAACATATTTGCAATTGACTGTAATATTGAGATATGCTGATATAAATTTTGCACACAAACTTTTTTATATTGCTTCAAATTTTTACTGTATCGCATTTCAAATCGTTTTCCAATTGGAATTGATACTGGTAAAACAATGTCAGTTCGGTTTATTAAGAGCTTACGACGCTTATAAAGTGAAGTATAGTTATTTAAAACATTGTTTATGTAATTTTCCGTATAAGAATTACTTACATTATTTTCAAAATCAATAGCAACACTGTTGATAAGCTTTTGTGTCGATAAACTAATTTCAGTTATTATAGCTTCAGGCAAACCAAGGGAACTTAACTTATCAAAATAATCTTTAACTTCATCTTTAAATGAACAGTTTAAATTATTACTAACTATTGGTGTTCTGGTTGATCCAGAAGTTTCGCACAACATATTTTGAGTCTCCAAATTTTGAGTATTGACAGAAATATTATTACTATTTTGAGTACCTGAACCTTTAAAATGAGATTTAATGTGTCGTCTTAGACCACTAAAAGTTTGGAAACGAGCTGAACAATTCCTATCGCATACGCAGTTTATTTGAGTGACTGAATTTTCATAAATAAATTCAACATTTCTTAAGTGAAAAATGATATTTGTTTGATTATCAAATTCCTTATTACATATGAAGCAGAAGTATTTCAGTACCATTATTGCATCAATTTAAGCTAACAAACTATAAAAAATTATAAAGAGGGCAAATAAGTATTTCGAATTAAAGCTCATATATATTTTCCTTATAATATCTAAATTTGTTGATTACTTCATCAATTGCAGGGGTAGTTTTAGTATTACTAAAGTTATATAACATTTTGGAAATTAATTTCCAAAAATTTGATAAATGTAGATTAAAATTTTGATTAAATACATAATGGCATTTAAAAAGCAAGTCGAACGTTTGTAAAATAGAAAAGCCTTCCGGTACAGGCAATAACCGTTTTTCAATATTGATAAAGTAGCTGGACACTGACAATTTATTTATACATGTTGCAATTATATAGGGATTTGCATGTCCATCAGCTAAAAGTTCCTCTTCTGTTGAATTAAGCTGAAGGTCAGAATAAATTTTAATCTTAAATCTGAAACTAATATATGAAGTATTTTAAATGTGAGAGAACTTACTGGCTTAAATACAATCAATTGATTTTTGGTACCCTCAATACTCTGTCGTGGAACCTTCGAAGAACTTTTTCCGTTTGCTGTTTGAGGACTTAGCTTAATAAGAGCAAACAGTTTCTGGAGAGTTGGAATGTATTCTGCAAAGATTAATATAAAATTATTTTAAAGTTAAGGCATAAATATTTGCTTTCATTATGTTTTTTTACTATACCTGTATGATTTTCAGTTTCTCGTGCAGTTTTACAATTTTCTAATACAACATCGATGTATTTCTCGTATTGATTCCAGTTTTCGAAAAAGCAATTGTCATGTTCCTTATACCTGCTACTAAAGTCAAAGAGCACCTGTAATATAAATAATTTGTAGAATATTTTCATAAATATACATTGTTACAGAGAAATTACCAAATCCGGATCGACGAAAAAAAACGGTAGATTTTCACCAATACAGTAATTTGAATTTAGTTCAATTAACTTTGAACGTATTTTGCTTGTTAGTAAAAGTTTTTCTTTAATTAAATTTTTTTGTAATTTAACGTCAGCATGTTTTAGAATTAACAAATCCTCATTACCAATTTGACTGTCATTGTCTTCTTTATCTTTCCACTCGCTCTGGTCTGACGATTTTCGTTTTCGTATTCGCAACCCCTCTACTTGCCGAAATTTTTCTTGCAGGTTTCTTAATTTATTTGGAATGAAACCTTTATTGGTTTTTGGGTCATATAAAATTTTCTGTAGGTAATAAAGAAAAAATTTCAAATTTTCGTTAACATAATTTACACATCAAGTAAATACTTACTGCTCCATCTGATTTAAGTTGAGGAAATAAGTGTTCAATTGCATGTGCCAAATTTAATTTCTGGTTTGCTGTTGGATATTGCCCAAATTTCTTAACCAAACAGCTTACACCTTCACGAATGATTGTCCTTCTTTCGGTAAGTGTCAAAGGTTTTAACACACCGTCATTGGTTTTCTTCTTCAATAATACATGTGATTGTTGACTCTCCCACATATAAGTTTCCAAATCCTTAAATATATATTTATCATTATACAAAATTATTTATACCAATTAAAACCAAGTTTACTTCAGCATTAAATTCCTGATTATTATTAACTATAAAACTATTAACACCGGAAACCTGTGCAGGGTAATGGTCTGCTTTTGTTTGAATTTTTAAATGAAATAGTGGATGTGTCGAATACTGTTGTACAAAATCAATGAACACTTCCTTGGCAACAATAACGTTGTCAGCATCGGCTAGACCCTCTATTTCTAAAGAGCTTAAATTTGAATTTAATGCAGCTGTAAATATATAAATATATGTGTATCTATATATATAAAATAGATCTAAATAATTTTTTTTATTACAATCATGCAAAACAGTTTTTTCGTATATACCTGCTAAAATATAATCCTCGTAACAAAGAGCTCCTTCATGATTATTGCATAACTTGTTCACTTGGATGTACCGTTTTTCCCCATCAATTTCAATTTTAACAAGACGGCTTTCTATTTGATCATCATTAGATTTACGTTTAATTTTTAAAAAAAATTAAGGGTGATCTGCTTTTTCGTTAATTAAATTAAGGAAAATGTTTTCTGGAATCTTTGTGTTATCAATGTCTATGAAATAGTCTATTTCTTCTACTGTACAGAAACAGTTTATTGATGCTAGAATAATAATATTAATAAGAAAGCTACTTTATAATAAAATAAAAATTTGCACTAAAATACCGGCTAACAAAAAATCTTCGTAACACAAATAATTATGAATTGCACATTGTTTGGTCACTTCTATAAATTTTTTTTTATCACCAACTAATAGTTTTAAATATTTAACAGGCAACATTTATGTAAACTACACTTTTGTTAATTAAAACCACACTTAAAACTTTTTATTCTATTAACTTTGAAGTTGTAATGTATAATATTTAATATTTACTTGTAATTTCAACATCAAACAACGTATGAGTTGAAAAATTACCGTTACTAGAACAAACAGATCAATACATCTTTCAAAAATAAAAAGGATAATTATATTATAATTCATCACAAAATTTGAGTTGAAAACATAAACTAATTTAAATTCCATGCGACAAAAAGAGATAAACGACTTTCTAAGTATGACTTTCGTTTTTTGCGTGAAGCACTAAACAGTTTTAAATTGATAATTTTAGCATTAAAAACTAATATTTTAATGCATTTTTGCATTAAGATTATAAATTATAAATTTTGAGATGAAATAAACAACTATACTTCAAATATAGCATTTAAACATTATAACGTTGTTTTGACACAACGTTATGCCAAGGGTGTATAAAAAAAATGTGAAAAACCGCAATGTGGCTTTAGCCAAGAAAAAATCCCTAAATAATGAACTCTTTTATAAGACCATTTCGTCTTAGAATAATTAACCAAGAAAAAATTTCAAGTATTTAGTAAAATTTATATAATACAAAAGCAAAATCTAACCTTATGTTAATATAGCTGATGATGAACTTCAATGTTGGTTGGTTTTATTCCAATTTTTATTTTGTCGTTTCCCAAAAAATGTGCAGATCGTTGGATTGTTTTCCTCAGATTCATAATCCAACTTTTGAATTACGCTTATGACTTCTTGAGGTTGGATCAAAATTAAATGATGTTCAACTATAATTTTATCACCCGGTAAGCCGACCACGCCTTGCATATACGCACTATTGGACTTGTTAGTAATTTTACTATTAACACCAGTATCACCAACGTATTCAAACGTTCAATCCAAAATCACAACCACGATGACGTAAATTATTACAAGTTATTTATTTCACTTTGAAACCGTTTCTATTTGGATTAAACTGCGTAA
>OY856188.1:26814725-26998974 GCA_963693315.1 Diogma glabrata
AGTTTTAAATCACAGGAATTTATATTATTATCGATGTTTATATATAAGCCAACATATGACTGACGTTTTAGTAGAAGATCAGCTTATCTTAATATCGCATCCACACCACGATCGTATTATTGTTCTTGATTTTAAAAAAATTCAAGAATCGAACTGATGGTACTTCAATCGAATAATCCAGACTTTTGCATGTAGTTTTTCTTGCTTTTAGGTAAGAATCATTAAATTTTTTTCTGTATCGTTCACTTTCTTTTGTATGATCATCAGGAATATCTTTTGTTTTATTTGTAGTTGATTTAACACATTGCGTTTTACTTCTAATTCTTTGTTATGAAATATTAATTAAAAACAAATAAAAGATAATGACGATTAAATAATATTTTCACTTTTTAATAGACTTTTTGACAGATTTTCCTTTTATTTTTGAAATTAACATTTAATTTACTTGTTTTGTTTGAAAAGCTTAAACACGGAATAATATGTTTTAACTTGTAAAATAAAAAACGAATTAAAAAATTATCTTTGGAAAAAAATGTGGTTTCATTTTTGACATCTTTTTAATCAGCTAAACAAAAGATGTCAAAAATGAAACCATTTTTTTCCAAAAAGAATTTTTTTAATTCGTTTTTCTATTTTACAAGTTAAAACATATTATTCCGTGTTTAAGCTTTTCAAACAAAACAAGTAAATTAAATGTTAATTTCAAAAATAAAAGGAAAATCTGTCAAAAAGTCTATTAAAAAGTGAAAATATTATTTAATCGTCATTATCTTTTATTTGTTTTTAATTAATATTTCATAACAAAGAATTAGAAGTAAAACGCAATGTGTTAAATCAACTACAAATAAAACAAAAGATATGTAGCGGCAAAACACTGAAATACTTACACTTCAAATTAAATAACAACGACAACACTCGGCGAAACAAAATAAATAAACAGGTCCAACATAAGCTGAATTTGCCTTAATAAAATATAATTATTGTAATTAAAATTAAAACAATTTACAGTACACTCACTCTGAGTTTTGCGTTCGGTCGAACAACGTTGATTAAAAACGAGAATTAAAATTGTATTAAAAACTAACACAAAATCTTGTAACGATCGCAATGATCGCAAAACAATAATAAAACCAAATTCATCTTCGTTTTCAATTCAATAAAAATGTATTTCATTGGTTTCCATTCATTTTCACATTAACAATAATTTAAAATTTTCTAATACTTAACTGCTAGTTAAATTTCAATTGTACTATAAAAAGCAACGAACGTACTAAATTTTTATTTCCAATTCTAACAAACAGATGTCGTTATTAATCTTTATTGAATTTTTTTTTAGTATTACCCGAGCTATTTTGACATGATAAGATGTCAAAAAGAATTAACAAAAACACATTTTGTTTTTAGAAATAGGTCATTCTGTTTTTGAATCTTAAAATAAAATGTTCAATTGAGTTTGTGAAAACATTACATAAAACTAGATTCATTAATGTGTTAAGATATATGTGGGCTTTTTTTTAAGTTAATTGCTAATTAATGTGATGTGAAATAATACAAGTCCATCAATTACAAAATATTATAAGTCAAATTTACAATGAAATTATCATTGTGTTATGGTTGTAAATATTAATAAGAATACAATAAAAAAATTTATTATGGCCAATTGTGACTTGTAATTGTCCATTTTATAAGAAGTTAACATTAATGAAAATGTTTCATCCTGTGACACCAGATGTTCTTTGTTTTCGATATATATAATACAAATCTGGATTATCAAAAAGATGTCAAGGTTTTTGATTAATAATAGCAACAATAGTAGTGGTGCGTAGTTCCAAGTGGATATTCTATATTTCAAATCAGGAATTAAACAAATATTGGCTTAAAGGAATTCACTGGGTACCCGAAATGATATCTCTGCTTATTCAGAACGAAATTTAACAACTTTGGAGCGTGGTATTGCAACTGGTGGAAACAGCATCAACAACAGAATATAAAATAAGGTTTTTATTATTTATATTATTATGATTACTATTTTTTCGTTAGATTTTTGTACTTATTAGTTTTATTTGATGGAAAAATAAATTCCAGCTATAAGAGATTTCCAAAGTTAAGTTTCGTTTGGGGATAAACGGCATCCCGGGTAAATTAATTTAGTTACCAAAGGTCCAATTGTTATACGTGGCGCCGAAACAGGGACTTTGGTTTTTGTGGTTATTTTTTATATGGGTTTAGTGATATTTTTTGATGAGTCATATTTTTTTTAGGCGCAAAAATAGATATTTTTATTTTTGGCGCAATATTATTATGGAAATTTTTGGAAAAAACAGTTTTTTTTGGTTTTTGTGTTTTATAGATTTTTGATAAACCAGTTTTGGATTTATTATAGGTAACCGTTTATATTTTGTGTAAAACCAGTATTGGGTTTTTTTCTATATTAAATATTAAATAAATAAATATTTTACAACTATTTTTGATGATGATGCAATTATAATGCAATTAATTGTGATATCGTCGAATTTTCAGGTGTAAATAGTTGTAATTGTCATACGTGACGCCGAACCAAACAGGGACCCGTTAGGTTTTTGTTTTGTGGGTGTTGCCAGCGTAGCAAAACAAAAACGTGTTTTGATAGTAGAAACCGTAATAACGGTTAATTTTTCATATTTACCAGATTGGTTTAAATATATTTTAGCGAGAGATATTTTTACCAAACACTTTTTGGATAACCAGTTGTTGGTTTTTTTTTATTTTTAGGAAAGAAATTAATTATTATTATACAATTATTAATAATAATATATAATTAATTACTATTATATGAATTTTTGGGGAAAAACCAGTGTTGGTTTTGCGACGTACGGATTTTTGTTTATTTTTCTTTAATAAACCAGTTATTGTATAAACTGGGCGTTGTAGACCAGGTTGGTTTACGTGTTAATTTTTTTTTCGTAATACTACGGTATAATACAAACCAGTTTATGGTTTTGGTTTTTTTTATTGTAAAAATATTTTATATACATTGGGAAGTTGAATATTTTATATAAAATTTGCAATAACCTTTGTTATTGGATTTCGTATTATATATTTTGAATTTTGTTAAGAATGTATACAATTACGAGGGGTCAGGGGTTGTTAAGGAGGTGTCGGCCAGGTGGGTTTGAGCCCTGGATGAATGAAGTGGATGGGAGAGCGAATGAAGAGAGGAAAGAGAGAATGGTCGAGGCGAGGAATGTGGTGGATGAAATGATAAATGTGATTCTGGATGGTGTAAAACATAAAATATTTTTGGAATTAATGGATGATATTTATGAAGAGAAATATGATGAGGTTCTGGATAAATTGATTTGTGAGATTGTAAATGAGGAAGTGAATGAGTTGGCGGATGGAGTGATGAATAAGGAGATAAATGAGTTGGTAGGAGAAGTGGTAGTTGATGAAGTGAATGAGTGTGTGGATGAAGTGATGGATGCGCGAGAGAGATATCGATTGAGGAGGCTAGAAAGGGATAGGAAAAGGTGGAGGGAGAAAAAGAGTAGGAGGAAGAAGCAGAAGGCAGCGTGGTTGGCCGAGGAGGTAGAGTTCTCGTCAGTCATGCACGCTTATGCGGAGATATTGGCTGAAGAGAACGCTATCTCTGAGTCCAATCACAGGGGAGAGAACCCTCGACGGTGGTTGGGACCGCAAGTGGCCCCGGGAAATTGTGTGCATCTTTGAAATGTATTTGTTCTGAATTTGGAAAAAAACCGTTTTGGGGCAGTAATTTTTTTCGGAGACTGTTTTTTTATACTGTCATTGTACATAGTGTATATAGTAGGTTAATTGTTGTATAATTGTACATATTTGTACATATTTTTGTATATAGGAAGCGGATGTAGTGGTTTGTGTGGAGTGTTATGTTACAATAGCACCAACGAGATGAAATTAAGAAACCAAACCGATGAAACGATTTAGCCATTTGAACTTTTTGTGAGTAGCTTTGGCAAATATTTATACATTAATAAATTAGATCTGGAATCTGATGCTCGTTTTAACGGTGCATTTTGGCCTGCGTGAAATAAATACATGATTTTAATTTCTTTACCACTAATGGTTATAATCGGTGAAAATCCTGTTTTGGTTGTGGTAGATTCGAACTATTTTTAATTTCGCGATGAAAATATTGTACATTCCACTACAGTTGAGCGTTTGTTAGAATTAATTGATTTTTTTTTGGGTGTTAATTTTTTTATTGTTGGGTAATGATTACAAGTGTGTAATTGATAATTTCTCTCAGCGGTACCTCTAACAAAGGATCCATGGGGCTTATCTCCTTAACATAATTATGTTCTTAGATCGCCTCTGTCCATTATGGACATGCGATCGAAGTTCATTGGTTTCTTCTCTTCATTTCAGAAGGAGTTTTCTGGTGATAAGGGAGTGACTACTGCTGGTCTGTACTTAGGTACAAACCAGTAGTACCATTCCCTGCACAGAAGCTTCTTTAACGAAATGAAGAGGAGAACCAATCATTTTTTTTTATCAGGATCGAGGCTTCACCTCACACAACTTCAACATTTTTCCACTCTTACATTTAGCTTGCAATAGACAGTTTTCATTAAGTTTAGGATTTGAAGTCTGGTGTTCGGGAGCGTTCTTCGACTATGGCATTAGTTTAATGGTAATTTATTTTTAGGTAGAACAACCGCAGCTGGGTCAGTAGAAATGGGCCTAGAGTCTAATCGTGACAGTTGCGATTGTTTTTGTTAGGTTGGGGAGATACTGTTCTGTAGAATCTGGTCGTTAGGGGCTTTTCTAGTCGGTTCTCACATGCATTGTTGGAGTGGGCTCGCGAACGCGATAATTCAAATACTAAATAAAATGGATATTGTAGCCATACTTACTTTTATGTGTCTCCAGATGAATCTAGATTTTGGGAATCTCTTATATTATTAAATAAAAATAAAATAAATCAAACAAATTTTTCAGAAAATTAAATAAATAATTTTTATTAAATAAAATAAATTTTCGTAAATTAAATTTTAGGTAACTAAATAATTTTTTTTAAAATTTAAATAATTTTAGGTAATTAAATAAAATAAATTTTCTTAATTAAGCAATACGTCAAGAAATAAATAAATATTTTTTATTTTTTTTAAAAAATAAATCAATATTTTGAGCTAGGACGTTGCATCCAATAAATAAACATCCTTTTTGAATATTTTTTATTTTTTAATTTTTTTTTTTAAAAATAAATAAATATATTTTAGGGGTGCTATCGTCAATAACTAGTTTTAGGTATATATAATTATTTCAGTATATCTGAAATTAAATAAATAAATATTTTAATATACAATATCTTAGGAATTTCTGTAAAGATTCAGTAAAGATTAGCTACGACAGTTTTTTGTTCCTTTACAAGTTTGTTTTTTACAAAAATTTTCTGTTTTTTTGGGGCGTTCGTTGTTTTTTTCCGTTTTGCGGTTTTTATTGTTTTCACTTTTACGTTTCCGTCGTACTAACTCTACATTTTTTTTTTTTGGTTGTTGAGAATTGGTTTTATTATTGTTGTTTGATTTTGTGAATTCTGGATTTGATAAATTTTACCATCAAAATGTCAAACCAACTAGACGTTGACCATCCGTTCTATGGACTGGAACCCACCGAACTGCAGATCGAATGTCTGGTTCGGGGTGTGGATTTTGGAGGGGTCAGTTGGGCAGAGGAACTGCGAAACCACGTGGATCATGGTGCAGTTCCAGTAACGGTATCTCATGCGAGAGACTTGGTAGCTGAGTCTCAAACGGTGGTGCAGGCAGCACAAGTTATTTTAGATCAAGTACGTCGACTTCAGTCACCGATTGATCAGACCCTCTTGGATGGTTTGGCGAATCGAGTGTTACATTATACGGGTAGGATGAATAGGTTGGGTCCTCGCAATGACTTGCAAGAAGCCCGCACCTACGCTATCTCACAATTGTCACGCGCTTGGAGTATAATAGGATCATTATCAACACGTCCAATTATGCAGAGTAAACCAGGAGTATCATCTGCTCCATCTGCTTCACCTGCTTTTCAACCAGATGAGAGATCCACACCGATCCCAGTACGGCCAATATCGGAAACAATAAATAGTCTGAATCGTCCAAACCAGCAACATCAGAGACGGTCAGATCAATTACCACCGGCTTATTTCCAGCAATCTGGGTTGAGAGCCGTGGACTTTGCAATACCACAATTGGGTCCATCACTCCAGTCTGAACATACACATAACAATCCAGCATTGGTACAACCACAACCACAATTAAATTATCCATCAGTACCACAGGTACAACTACCACCAATATATCCACCAGCTCCACTAACAGCACCACCACCATACAACCAACCTCCTCAGGTATGGCGTGACGCGGCTCCAGCGTTAGCACCAGTGGAGTACCGAGGGGTTCGTGGGAACAATTTGAGTCGTTATGACTCAAATTGGGTTCCAACCTTCACAGGGGATGGTCACTCTCCTGATATTCATGAGTTCATTCATAGAGTTGAGGCGGCTGCCAGAAGAGACCGCGTGTCATGGGACGACCTTAGGTCTATCATACCACGGTATCTGAAAGCAGCGGCCGACAGATACTATTTGAATTTGACTCATGAATATGAGGTGGTGACCTACCCAGTGCTAAGGGAGGGACTCCTACAGACCTTCGGTACGCTAACTGATGATAAGGCGATCTTGCGCGTTCTTCTGAACCGTAAACAAAAATCCAAGGAGAGCGTATACGAATATCTGGTGGAGATTGGTTCGTTAAACCGTCGCTTAGCACGTCCATTTGCTGATCGTGAAATGCTAGAGATTGCTCGGGAGGGACTGAGTGTGGATCTCAAAAATGCTACATTAGCAGCAACAATACACTCAATGGATGAACTTCGGACTTTATGTCAGAAGTTTGAACGTTTGTGGTCCACACCAGTTCCAACCAGAACATCAAATTTAAGAATTAGCGAGGTACAGCAAATGGATGATTATGAGGTGGATGCTGAACCAGAACAACATGGATATATTGATGCGGTGGATTCAACACAGAGACGGATATTGCAGCGACCTAGCCTAACCTCTGACAACAGTCAACCTGGTCCATCAATATCCAGACAACCAATAGTGTGTTTCAGATGTGGAGTAAACGGTCATCGAGCTCCTGAGTGCTCTAAGAATAGAATTAAACTATATTGTTGGAAATGTAACAAGCCGGATGTTATATATGCAAATTGTTCATATTGTCACCCGTCGTTAAACTACCGTCCGAGAGTACATGCTTCGGGGATGGTACCCTCGGTTCAACATCCAATGAGCCCGAAGAAAACGACGAGAGATGTAGCAACGCAGGACGATCGATCACCACTCAGGAAACCAGAATAAAATCACCTAGTACATTTAATTTCCCATCATTACATCGAACGTATTTTAGACGTCTAGAACGTAATATTAGATATTGGAGGATGAGGAAATTATTTCGTAAAGCCTGTATTTCATCTATCCTTTCAGAAACAAAGGATCCTCGGCCGCGACTAGCAATAAAGATTTTGGACAAACATATTTCCGGACTATTGGATAGTGGAGCGTCAATCACAATACTTGGAAGAAATTCCTTGGAATTATTGGAATCAGCAGGTACAACTTACCGTAAGTACACTTCGTGTATTCGTACGGCAGATGGTACTGCAAATAAAATTTTGGGTTACATAGAAGTTCCAATAACTGTGAATGGCTCCACTAAACCAATGCGGTTTCATATTGTCCCTGGACTACGAGAAGAGCTCTACCTGGGCATAGATTTCTGGGAGAAATTTGGTATTGTTCCTTCATTTGTTAGTGAACTGACTCGTACAGAGCCACAAAATTTAAATATACATAACCTCACCACTGACCAGCAACGAGAACTGGATATGATCAAGGATTCTTTCCCGTCATTTGAAGTGTCTGGACTCGGAAAGACTTCTTTGGTTGAACATGTCATCGATGTTGGTGATAATGCACCTGTTAAACAGAGGCATTATCCCACATCGCCGGCTGTTCAACTAAAGGTTTATGCCGAACTCGACCGAATGCTTCAAATGGGCGTGATCGAAGAGAGTAACAGTTCTTGGTGCTCGCCAGTGGTGTTGGTACAAAAAGAATCTGGTAAAAACAGATTATGTATTGATAGCCGTCGTGTCAATTCACTAACGAAAAAGGACGCTTACCCACTTCCCTTGATTGATGGCTTACTAGGTCGTCTAAATAGCACAAAGTACATTTCAAGTATTGATCTCAAAGATGCTTTCTGGCAGATTCCTCTGGCAGAAGCATCTAGAGACAAGACAGCCTTCACAGTGCCTGGTCGTCCATTGTATCAATTCCGGGTTATGCCCTTTGGATTGTGCAATGCTCCCCAGACAATGTGTCGGCTAATGCATAAAGTGATACCACATCAATATCACGAAAATGTCTTTGTTTATTTAGATGATCTATTGGTAGTCTCTTCCACGTTCCAGGAACATATGGAATTGCTGTCCAAGGTCTCTTCATTGTTAAGAGCGGCTGGGTTAACAATAAACCTCAAGAAAAGCAAATTTGTTCTGAGAGAGGTGAAATACTTGGGATTTTTGGTTGGTGAAGATGGACTTCGAACAGATCCAGATAAGGTAAGAGCTGTAGCAGAGTATCCAGCTCCATCTACAGTAAAACAAATACGTAGACTATTGGGAATGGCTGGTTGGTACCAACGTTTCATACCAAACTATGCAAGCGTGGTATCACCAATTACAGATTTACTGAAGAAGAGTTCGGGGAAATTGAAATGGACATTAGAAGCGCAAGCTGCTTTTGAAAATTTAAAACGATTGCTGACTACAGCACCAGTATTAGTAAACCCTGACTATAATAAAGAGTTCTTTATTAGATGCGATGCGAGTCTGACAGGGATAGGTAGTGTGTTGTATCAGGTTGATACAGACGGACATGAGTGTCCGATAGCCTTCATGTCGAAGAAACTTAATAAAGCTCAAAGAAACTATTCGGTTTCTGAGCTTGAATGTCTTGCGGCAATTCTGAGTGTGAAGAAATTCAGGGGCTATGTTGAAGGTCACCGATTCACAATTGTGACTGATCACTCAAGTCTGAAGTGGCTTATGTCACAGAAAGACTTGAGTGGTCGTCTGGCTAGGTGGAGCCTAAAACTCCAACATATGGATTTTACCATTGTCCACCAAAAAGGTACCCAAAACATAGTCCCTGATGCTCTATCTCGTCTTTATGACGATACACACGAAGAATTGACGGAAGCATTAACACATCACACTAACGACATTAAAATCGACAATGAAGGTTATCGGCACAAGGAATATACGGATATGATGGCTAAAGTTCAATCATCACCAAAGGACTTTCCCTCAGTTAAAGTCGTGGATGATAAGCTATACATTCGTATTGAGCCAAAACCTGATGCAATACCCAACGATGTTCCTGTGTGGAAACTCTGGGTACCAAAACCGATGACTTCCAACATGATTCAGAAACATCATGATGATAGTACTGCTGCTCATGGAGGTGTTAAAAAGACTTTAGAATTACTTCGACGTCTTTATTATTGGCCGGGCATGGCGTCACAGGTACACAACTATGTTGTGTCCTGCGACACATGTAAACAAACAAAAGCCACGAATCAGATATTGCGTCCTCCGATGCAATATCAATTCGAAACAGCACGTCCATGGCAGAGAGTCTATATAGATTTTTTGGGACCGTATCCTCGTTCTACACTTGGGAATACGGTGTTATTGGTAGTTCTGGATCATGCTACGAAGTTTGTACTACTGAAACCACTTAGGAACGCAACTTCACCGAAGGTGAATGCTTTTCTAAAGAACGAAGTGTTTCTTACATATGGGGTACCAGAGTTTCTGCACAGTGACAATGGCAAACAGTTCACTAGTAGGAACTTTCAAAGTCTTTTGTCAGATTTCGGCATTAAACACATTAGGACCGGTGTCTATAGTCCTCAAAGCAACGCGTCAGAGCGGGTCAATAGGTCAGTTCTAGCAGCAATTCGAGCGTTCATAAAAGGTCAACATACCAAGTGGGATTCATTAATTGGTGAAATCGCTTATGCACTGCGGGCTGCAGTACATTCAGCTACCAAGTACTCACCTTACTATCTATTATTTGGTCAACATCCAATATCGGATGGAAATACCTACCAATTGTTGAGATCACTACACAAGCTTGGTGAAGATGCTGGTGAGGAAATAGAACGCGCTGATCATTTGACTCTGCTCAGGAATCGAGTTCAACAGAATTTGAAAGCAGCTTTCAAGAAATCGCAACATCAGTACAACCTGCGATCTAAACTACGGACTTTTCAACCACAACAACGTGTGTTTGTACGGCAACATCATTTGAGTGACGCTACCAAAAAGTTCTCGGCAAAATTGGCTCCAAAGTTCTTACCTGCAATGATTAAGACTAAGATTGGAAATGTACTCTATGAGTGCATAGATATGAGCGGTAAGAGTCTTGGAGTCCATCACGCGAAAGACATCAGAGAATGATGTCTGTTCGTTAGGTAGGGTCGTTCCTCTGGCTGGTTGTCGTCTCTGGGGTTCACATCTTCAGCATCATATATTACTGGTTGTATCGAGGTTTCAATGGTGCTGACGTTAGATGGATGGATGATCGATTTCGGTACTCACTGATAGTTCCTAGGAACTTCATGAGTATTGAAATTGATCATCGACCCTGACGCTGGTTACCATTGGTATCTCGATCCCAGATACAGTTTAATAGGTGGAAGTAGTTCGGTGGTTTTCTGTCATGGAGGGGATGGCGACGTTTTTGTGATTTCAAGAGTAAAAATCTTGGTTTCTACCTTGAATTCATGGTGTAACGATCGCAATGATCGCAAAACAATAATAAAACCAAATTCATCTTCGTTTTCAATTCAATAAAAATGTATTTCATTGGTTTCCATTCATTTTCACATTAACAATAATTTAAAATTTTCTAATACTTAACTGCTAGTTAAATTTCAATTGTACTATAAAAAGCAACGAACGTACTAAATTTTTATTTCCAATTCTAACAAACAGATGTCGTTATTAATCTTTATTGAATTTTTTTTTAGTATTACCCGAGCTATTTTGACATGATAAGATGTCAAAAAGAATTAACAAAAACACATTTTGTTTTTAGAAATAGGTCATTCTGTTTTTGAATCTTAAAATAAAATGTTCAATTGAGTTTGTGAAAACATTACATAAAACTAGATTCATTAATGTGTTAAGATATATGTGGGCTTTTTTTTAAGTTAATTGCTAATTAATGTGATGTGAAATAATACAAGTCCATCAATTACAAAATATTATAAGTCAAATTTACAATGAAATTATCATTGTGTTATGGTTGTAAATATTAATAAGAATACAATAAAAAAATTTATTATGGCCAATTGTGACTTGTAATTGTCCATTTTATAAGAAGTTAACATTAATGAAAATGTTTCATCCTGTGACACCAGATGTTCTTTGTTTTCGATATATATAATACAAATCTGGATTATCAAAAAGATGTCAAGGTTTTTGATTAATAATAGCAACAATAGTAGTGGTGCGTAGTTCCAAGTGGATATTCTATATTTCAAATCAGGAATTAAACAAATATTGGCTTAAAGGAATTCACTGGGTACCCGAAATGATATCTCTGCTTATTCAGAACGAAATTTAACAACTTTGGAGCGTGGTATTGCAACTGGTGGAAACAGCATCAACAACAGAATATAAAATAAGGTTTTTATTATTTATATTATTATGATTACTATTTTTTCGTTAGATTTTTGTACTTATTAGTTTTATTTGATGGAAAAATAAATTCCAGCTATAAGAGATTTCCAAAGTTAAGTTTCGTTTGGGGATAAACGGCATCCCGGGTAAATTAATTTAGTTACCAAAGGTCCAATTGTTATAATCTTGCTACAATAAATTAAATTTAAAATTAAAATAGAAGTGCTTGTTTTTTATTTAATAAAATATATTGTGAGAGGTTAACCTTTTTAACCCCTTCACGTGGTGACCCCGAAAAAAAGCACGCTGGTACGGTTTAGGCGAAATCTGAAAACGTTAACAAAACACGCGGTATCTGTAAACGCACACCGTTTTCGCTCAAAACTAGCAAAGCACCATCGCCGACGCGAGTGAACAATGTTCTAAAAAAACTGTGAACTGTGAAATATAAGTTTAGTTTAAAACAACGTGTTTTCAAAAAAAAAATGCATATTTTTCTTAAAACAAATTAAAAAGTGTTCACTTTACAAACAAATACATAATTTATTACATGCAAACAGTGAATTCAAAACAAAAAAATCATAAAAAAATAAAAAGCAAAAAGTTTCTAATGTAACAAATATTAAAATATAATTATATTTGTATGTACAAACACATGTTATAGAACAAAGTTTTAAGCTATAACCCACAAAACAAGTGCATAAAAGCCAACAATAACAAATTTCAACACATTTTATCATACTCTGGCATTTACAGCCCAACGAGGGAGCTTCGGACGTGAAGCCACATCAATCATGATCCCATAAAAATACATGCAACGAAATTAAATCATCCATACTTGCATTGCATCACATCATATAAAGGAGCAACGGTTTGTCAATTACCGCTACTTAAATAATATTCCAATATTTTTCTACAACGTTCTATATAAAAAATTTTTCAAAAAAAATTAATTACATTTTTTTTAATTTTAAAATAAAAAATTCTTTTTTAATATTTTATTATTTCTTTAAAAAAAAAAATATTAATTGTTAATGTACATATCGCTAATTTTATAGAATTTAAATCAATATTTCTTAAATAGAAAAATAAAAAAAAAATTTCATTGATAAATTTAAATAAGAAATCATCATAAATAAAATTTTATCAAATCATTTATTAACATAAACAAAAATTAAATTATGTATATTTCCAAAAAAATTTCATTTAAAAATAGCTACACATACAATTGTTTTAAATAAATTTATTTTTTTCTCTCAAAATTGTAACAGCTTTCGTTGGATTTACTTTGGTTTATATATTTATACGTTTTACAAAATTCGGTTGATTCATTTATTACAAAAACTTTTTAGTGTTTACAAATTTAATGGTGTTGTTTCTGCGTGTGGTGCATACATATACTCTTCTGTTGAATTTTGGTATCTATCGTTTGATTTTTAGTTGTCACATAGTGTTGCTTTATAAATTAAAACTATACAACTAAAATTTTTTTAACGGAAACAATTCTGCTGCAATTTGCTTTTTACATTTTTTTTCGGTTTTGTTATTTGATACGCTCGGGCATTATATCAAAAAATGTCATACGAAAAAGATGACGCAATACAAAACGCGAATGCCACTAATTCCAAAAAAGCGATGCATAGTCTTAATAAAACAAAGCTTCCAAGTTTTTGGCGTGACCAGGTAGAAGCTTGGTTTTTAATTGTCGAAACCACTTTTAAAAATAACAAAATTGTTAAGGACATCAACAAATTTAATGCAGTACTAACCGCTCTGCCACAAGATGTTGTAGTTAACATACTGGACGTTATCAAAGCATCCGCCACAGCACAAAGTCAGTACGATTTTCTCAAAAATGCACTTTTAGAGCGACACTCTATAAGTGCGACTAAGCGCTTAGATAGAATTTTATCAGGTTTTCAAGAAATTGGAGACGCAAGCCCCTCAGAATTTTACCGCAAGCTTCAATCTGAAACTGGCGACTCATCATTGGTCAACAATGACCTTCTTAAACAGCTTTGGCTTAAGCGCTTGCCAACTCTTCTAAGACCATCTGTGGCTCCCTGGGCAGATAAGGATATTGCAGAAATCCTTCCAATTGCCGACAAAATCTGGGAAGTTACTCAACCCACGTCTTCATCTATTGCTGCAGCTTCGCAGTCAACATCCCAAAGCAAGGCAACGTCAAGTGATAGGGATAACGACCTTGCCAATCTCGAGCATAGACTCGAACAACAATTCAATCGGCCAACAACTTCAAGAGCGAATTACAACTTCAGACGCTCTTCCAGATCTCGTCATCGATCTTCTTCTAGATCACGAGATCTGTGCTACTATCACAGAAAATTTGGCAACAAAGCACGTAAATGTTTAAGACCGTGCAATTACAAAGAAGCAAACGTAACAGCTTCGCAATTTCAGAATTCGGGAAACTAATAATTCCCGCTGTTACTACGGCTAACAGTGGGATCTACAATTCACGCCGTCTTTTTGTTAGGGACGATGAAAACTTATTACAGTTTTTAATCGATAGTGGTGCTGAAGTCTCAGTACTACCCCATACTACATTTCCACACGGCATTAAAGATCCCATCCAAACGCTAACTGCTGCTAACGGTACAGCAATTCCCACATATGGTACTAAACTGTTGAAACTGAACATTGGACTTAGGCGTACATTCACACACACTTTCATACTGGCAGATGTTAACAGGCCTATAATAGGTGCTGATTTCCTCTCTAAATATGACATTTTGGTCGACCTCAAAAATCGGAAGTTAATCGATTCAAAAACATCTCTTCATGTGAATGCAATTATAACCAACTGTAATACGCCTACTCCTAACCATTTCAGCGTCGACAATCAATTCGGCACTCTCCTGAAAAAGTTTTCGTCACTTACCGAGGCACCAAACTATGGCCTCCCAATTAAGCACAATGTAAAGCATTACATTGTGACTAATGGAAGACTTCCGTCCATTAATCCAAGACGCTTGGACCCGACGAAACTCAAAGCTGCAAAGACCGAATTTGAGCATATGGTGGAACTAGGTATTTGTCGTCCTTCTAACTCCCCAGTCTCCTCTCCTTTGCACATGGTTCAGAAAAAGGACAAGGACTGGCGACCTTGTGGAGATTACAGACAGCTTAATGCTGCTACTGTTCCGGATAGATATCCCATCCCCAATATACAAAATTTTTCCTTGCAACTAGCAGGATTCAAATGTTTTTCCAAAATAGATCTGGTAAGAGCTTATCATCAGATACCTATGGCAGATGAGGATATTCACAAAACGGCTATAACTACACCTTTTGGATTGTTTGAGTTCACTCGTATGCCTTACGGCTTACGAAACTCAGCACAGACATTCCAGCGATTCATCAACGAAGTAACAAAGGAACTGGATTTCGTCTTCGTCTATATAGATGATATCCTCATAGCTAGCCGCTCCGAAGCAGAACATCTGCACTTGGAGAAGCTTTTCACTTACCTAACTGAATATGGCATAAATATAAAAGCTTCAAAATGCATCTTCGGCCAAAAATCACTAGATTTTTTGAGCCACTATATTTCGGAAAACGGCATACTCCCATCGAAAGATAGAGTTATTGCCATCCTCAACTTTCCAGCTCCAACATCAATCCGCCAAATACAGCAATTCGTAGGTATGGTGAATTATTATCACCGCTTCATACCACGTTTAGCCGAATTGTTAGCGCATATTCACGGGCATTTGGCATCATTGATTAAAAAAGGCAAGAACAAATCCAATTTTTCTTGGCCAGGAGACTGTAACGAGTCTTTTATTAAGGTCAAACAATCTCTTGCCGCCGCTACTCTTTTAGCACATCCGTTGGACAACACACAGTTCAACATAACATCAGACGCTTCGAACACTGCAGTCGGAGCTGTACTACAACAGTACAACAATGGATGTTGGGAGCCACTTGCATTTTTCTCAAGGAAACTCACTCCCACTGAAGCAAAATATTCTGCGTTTGATAGAGAGCTACTAGCAATCTATCTCGCAATCAAACATTTTCGCTATTTTGTCGAAGGTCAAAATTTCTCTGTCTACACTGATCACAAACCTCTGATCACAGCAATTTCATCTAAAATTTTAAGAAGTCCACGACAACTACGTCACCTAGATTTCATTGCACAGTTCACCACAGATATACGACACATCAAAGGTAAAGACAACGTCGTCAGTGATTGTTTATCACGTTCTGGTGAAGAATCTTCAACAGAAATCTACACTTCTACTTTCAACCTGAAAGATCTACCGAAATTGCAACAAGAGGACGATGAACTTAAGAAATTGATTGATTCTGACAAACCGTCAAGATCATCAAAAGTTAAGCTTAGGTTCATACAATCAACAGGCAGCAAAGACAAAATCTGGTGCGAGACATCTTCTGGTTATAATCGACCATACGTCCCACACAGCATCAGAAAAACGATTTTCGATAACTTGCATGGTTTATCAAATCCTGGCATACGTGCAACGCGAAAATTAATTACTTCGAAGTATTTTTGGCCACGAATGAATGTAGACACAGGGATATGGGCTAAATCTTGTGAATCGTGTCAACGATCAAAAATCCACAGGCACACAAAATCTCCAATTGGTAAAATTGAATTACCGAATTGCAGATTTGAACATATCCACATCGACATCGTTGGGCCACTACCACAATCAAATGGATATAGCTACATTTTGACTACAGTAGACCGCTTCACACGTTGGCCAGAAGCATATCCATTAAAGGACATGACAGCAAGTACCATAGCGTCAACACTTTTACAGGAATACATTTCTAGATTTGGTATTCCTTCGGTTATAACGACAGATCGTGGCGGACAATTCGAATCCAATCTGTTTACCGAGCTCACTAAGCTTCTAGGATCTCATCGAATCCGCACAACTGCTTACAATCCAAAAGCAAACGGTCTTGTCGAACGCTTCCATCGTCAACTTAAAGCATCGTTGAAAGCACGATGCAATACCGTTCATTGGAGCACAGAACTCCCAATAGTATTACTTGGCATAAGAACCTCTTTCAAGGAAGACCTCAACTGCACACCTGCAGAACTAGTGTATGGTCAAACTTTAAAAGTCCCCGGCGAATTCTTTGTCGACTCTCCTACAGCCAACACTTCTGACACGTCTGAGTTTATTAAGAAATTGCGAACATATATGCAGACCTTAATCCCTACTCCTTCTAGGCAACCCAATCAGACCGACATCTTCATTCCCAAAGATCTCAACAACAGCACACACGTTTTTGTCCGAGTGGACAAAGTAAAAGGACCCCTTAGTACACCTTACGAAGGGCCGTTTCCAGTTGTACGCAAACTGCGTAAATTTTTCGTCGTGGACATTCAAGGAAAGAACACGACGATCGGCATCGACAGGTTAAAACCAGCCTACAACATCCTGTCGGCAGACAAAAGTACGCAAAAGCAACCAAAAAAAGTTCATTTTAATTTGTATCGATCTAAAAATTCTTAATTTTTGATCTGGTGGGGGAGTATATGTAGCGGCAAAACACTGAAATAATTACATTTCAAATTAAATAACAACGACAACACTCGGCGAAACAAAATAAATAAACAGGTCCAACATAAGCTGAATTCGCCTTAATAAAAATATAATTATTGTAATTAAAAATTAACAACAATTTACAGTACATGACTCTGAGTTTTGCGTTCGGTCAAACAACGTTGATTAAAAACGAGAATTAAAATTGTATTAAAAACTAACACAAAATCTTGCTACAATAAATTAAATTTAAAATTAAAATAGAAGTGCTTGTTTTTTATTTAATAAAATATATTGTGAGAGGTTAACCTTTTTAACCCCTTCAGATATTCCTGATGATCATACAAAAGAAAGTGAACGATACAGAAAAAAATTTAATGATTCTTACCTAAAAGCAAGAAAAACTACATGCAAAAGTCTGGATTATTCGATTGAAGTACCATCAGTTCGATTCTTGAATTTTTTTAAAATCAAGAACAATAATACGATCGTGGTGTGGATGCGATATTAAGATAAGCTGATCTTCTACTAAAACGTCAGTCATATGTTGGCTTATATATAAACATCGATAATAATATAAATTCCTGTGATATAAAACTGTGAGAACAATTTTCAAGAAGGGATCATACCAAAGGAAGTTCGAGATAATTGTATACCTCAAGCCGATTATTTTTGGGACAAATCTGTGAAGTGGCAGCTAACCAAGTCGTCATCATCACCAAGCAAGTTCATTTTTTTGTCTTACTTTCATATGAATATATGTTTTATTTTTCCCTTTATATATTTTTTGTGTTGTAGGATGTTAGGTTAAGGTAGAACTTTGATGTGAGATTCCCAGGTTAAGATTCGTGTGGGGAGGTTTCTGTATGTCATTAAAGGTCCAAATCCAGGTAATTACAATACGTCTTAGTTTTCCCTACCTCTTTTTCAAACCTCTTAGTTTTTTCCTGATGAATTTTCCCATCTCCTTCTCTAGTGGACATGGTTTTTTCGGCTACTAAAGAGTTTAAATAATGAATATTTCACGTTTAGTGGGCTAAACATGTTTAACTTAAAAATAAAAAAAAATTATTTATCAAAACCGATATAAACAAGAGTTTCCCAGTTCGCTCGTCATTGGTATACTGATGATGTAAACAATTCTGCTCAAAGCTTGACAGTTTCAGTCAATTCGGGATTATTAAATTCGTTTCCTTTTCAATAATAAAACCATAATAAAAATTTTTTCGAGGGTGGCCAACTTGCCTCTTAGAAGCTAATGTAGATTATTTAATATTTAGATACATAACAAAAATCTCGTAAATCGGCTCTATAGTATCGAAAAGCTAACAATGGTTTAATACCAGAAAATTGAAAACGAATTATGTCAAATTCTGGCAAAATTTTTCTGGTGCCATTGATTCTTTAAATTGTAGTACTAAATATTATAGCCTCTATATAATTGAAATTCACTTTGTTCGCGAAACGCTTTGTTTCAAACCCAATTGTTCTGGAACATCGAAAGAAATGCCCCAAATTCAGGAATTAATATAAAAGCTTCATTTCAAACCCAAAAATGCCAAAAATCTTTTAAGGACGGGTTTATGGTGGACTTATCCGTTGAACTATATTCCTTTGATGTCCACTTAATATCTTGATGTTTACGATGGGAAGAAAGTCTTTGCAACTGGCAAAAACCATGTTAAACCCGTAGACTAAGGCCTATTGGGCAGACTTTCTTCCGATAAAAGGTTTAAATAAAACAAAACGCTTTAGCTTTCAGAAAAGTTTATTGATTGATATTTCATTGTGATTTTCATTTAAGGGTGTATATAACATTTATGAAATCAAAGATTTACGTCGGATTTTAAAATATATTACAAAATAAACGTTTCTGCATCGATTGGAATCAAAAAATTTAGTTCTCACCGACAATTTTCGCGAAATAATCAATTTCAAAGCTATCATTCACTCTATGTTATATTCGGCGGAAGTATCAAAATTTGTTAGAAAAATTAAAAATTCAGAATGTTCTTGCAAAGACATCCGAAAAAAAACTTACGTTCAGTTTCTCTGTGCGATTTATGATTTTTTGAGTCCAAAAAATAGCGGTGTAACCGGCAATCAGACGTAAATATTCAATTTAAAAATTTATAAAATCTGCTGCGTACAAAGGAAAGCTAACCGCCATTTGCAGTAAGAAAATCTGGCAACGTTGTGTGTGTGTGTGGATCAAAGAGAAGTCTTTTTTCATCGTTCTTGTTCATAATAAGATATCGTGACAATCAGATCTTAAAATAAAATAATAAATATATTTATTTATTCCTACAGGACACGCAACAATAAAACAAAATAATTTTAAATTAAAATAATAAATATATTTGACTGACACCGACGTTGCCAGATTTACTTTTCCATATAGTAATCAAATTAAAGACACATATTTTTTAGTATGTACTATGAAATTATATAATATTTTGGAAATATTCTATCATAGAAAATTGTTGTAATTGATAAAAAGCATTTCTGTGTTAAAATTTTTACATAATAATTTCTTTGAAATTTTATTAGATGTACTACGCGATTTGACTATCTATACATCCTTAATTTATAGTAAAATTGGTTGAGGGTTTCTCCACGATCATCCCCTCTTAGTATTATCTTTTTTTTAATAATTAAATCGATTAACCAACTAACAATCGATTTATTATGTAAAGGTAATATCGGTCAATCATATATTAAATAAATATAATTGCCTCATTCAGCAAGAATTATATTTATTTCGATAAATTTAATTTAAATTTATTTCTGTAATGTCATCAAGTCTAATATTATTTTATGTTATTTAGATTTCGTTATTTAAAATACATTGTGGGAATTTATGGAAATTCGATCTAAGTTTTTTTAAGTTGTTGATGACTTATTTAATTGCTTACGATAATTTGATGGGAAGAATAACATATGTAATGTATGTCAATTAGATTAGTCATACATATGATACAGGTTAAACAACAACAAAGATTTTCACTCGACAAAATTCTATGTGCTAACCTTTAGTCGTTCTTCTAACCTAATGATCTAAACACATTTTCAAAAGAACCTGCACGCACTTAATTAACTAAAATTTTCTTTCTAAATTATTTAGTTCATGGTCGGGTATTTATAAAAACATAAAGGTCGATTTCGACGATAAAGGAAACGATCAGTTTTTTTTTGTTATGTTTCCATCAATTATACCCATTAAAAAAGTTGTTTTGTTTCATTTTTGATTTTTGTTCATTTGAACTCATTTCACCATAACAATATTTGGAAAAATAAAATAAAATTTTAAAGTGATAAAGTCTTAGTTTCATTAAAAAATGCAAAATAATTAAATTTAAATTACACTTTAACTAGCTAAAACGTAAAAAATTGTAATCATTCAAAGAAGTTTTTTTCCCTTTTTTCAGTTTTCGTGTAAATTTTGTGATACTAAGCTTTCAACCACATGTGGACTTTACCAACATATGAACATTCATACACGTGAGAGATTGTTTAAATGTGCTGAATGTAATCGAGAATTCACAAAAAAACACCATTTGAACCGGCATTTACAAACTCATTCAAAAGAAAGATTACAGGTAAGAATTTTGCTAAGGTTTTGTGCTTAGTATGAGATAAAATAAATGTTAAAATGAAGAATGAAATGAAAAAATCCCAGCGGCAGGTATATCCGCTAGAAATAGGTAGATTTCGGGGTCAGACGGTTTTGTGTCCAAATGAAATTAGATAAGTCAGATTAGTTTAAATAAAAAATATAAGTAGAAACAGAATAATTCAAAAAAATTATCGAACCAAATTAAATACATTATCCGAACTAACTCCATCAATACAATTTCGGAACAGTTTTATTTAAGTTGGTTTAAACCAGAGTTTCGAACCGGAACCAAACCGAAAACCGTTATTAACCGAAATTTATGGCGGAACCGGAACGTAACCGAAACCGTAATTTTTTATATGTAATGAACCGTAACCGGAACGAAAAAATCTTTTTATTTACGGTTCATGTGAAACGGTTTGCAGTGAAAGAACAAAAAAATATTCTAACAAAAAGCTGCTGATATATTCCTAGTGTTCGGTACATACATTCTGATAAAAAAAAATCATAATTTTTCTGTACTCAAAATAGTATAACCGTGGCCATTTCTCACGAAAAAAATCAATTTTTTTCTTGCGTTTAAATGTCAAAATATTTTGAATTTAGGTGTCAATAAAACTATTTTATTTTGTTCTTTACGCTTTTGGTTTTGTTTTATTTATGCTTACATTTTTGTGATAACTATTCTTGATAAATTTGGTTTTGTGTTTTCGGGATAAATTTATCGTTTGTGACCAAATTAATTGTAATAAAAGTAACGTCTAAAGTTTGACTTATACACTTTGTTTTTTTGACTGTTCGGTCCGGTTTGACGTAATATTCAACGAAGTGAAATTTGTAGCAAGCAACTTTGACGTTTAATAACGTGATTTTTTGTTTCATATACCTGTACCGAACACGCTCAATATGAGTAAAAGATTTTCATTTTGCATGTAAAACATTTACATTACTACATTTTTGGTTTATAATCTAGTCCAAAATTTATTACATTTTTTTAAAATACCATGAAACCATGCAGCAAATTTTGAGAGGCATATTGAACGGTTTCATAAAAAAGAATTTAAAATTTTAAAATGTCTTAAAATATCAGCAAAAACGAAATCTGCCATCAAAGTTAAGCTCAAATAGTGTAATGTCGCTTACTCCAACGTTATTAGACATGAAATTTAAACCTCAAGATATTACGCTCAGTATGTCTGAAAAACTTTTTACTGAAGCCTGTATCGAACTGGTTACCAAAAATGGTTGCTCGTTTAATTTTTTAGAATGTTCTAGATTCAATAATTACTGAAGTTGTTTCTTTTGAATTTTTGCATAAGAATACTGAAAATCCTTGATTTTGACATCGGAACTGAACCGGAACCGAACCGAAAACCGGAACGAAAAAATAAACTAAGGAACCAAATCGAAAACCGGAACGAAATAATTGTCGGAACGAAACCGTAAACCGAAACGGAAAAAATTTCGGTTCGAAACTCTGGTTTAAACTACTTTTAATAACATATTAAATCCACCAAAGATCAAATGAACTACGTCACAACCAGCGCTGTCGCGCTGCAAAAATTTTCGGTACCTCAAAATTTTTTAGTCAGTGCCTCCAGGTGCCTTGCCGAACACTATTATGCAAAAAAAAATTTTTATAAACAAAATTATTTATTTTAATTCAAATTCATAAAATTCATTTTGTAAATTCAGTACATATCTTATGCTTAGAAAAATATTAATGCACTTCGTATTATCACTTTGTCTAACATTACAGATAAATAATGAATGCGCTTTAAGCCAATTTATATTTATTAATGTCGTTTTCTTTTTGCCAGAGCAGAAATAGTACATTATTTAATTAGGAGCTAAAGTGATACTTTTTGTGTTGAGTCTATAGTTTGACAATTATAGACGAAACACAAAAAGTCACTTTAGCTCCGAATTAAATACACTATTTTTTCGGCAAACATTTAAATTTTTTATAAATATGAAATTAATACATCAAACTTTTTATAAATATGAATTTTTATCGTCATAATGAAAAAAAAAACATTTAAATTTGTATGAATAAAATTTTTTTATCAAAGCAGCCTTTTCAAAATTTCATAATATGAGAATCAACTTATTTTTTGTTGTCATGGTTATACAATATGTTTGAAAAAATAACAAACTATCAAATAACAAATGCTACTTTACAGCCTCCGTAATATAAAATACAAATGGCGTTACTTTTGCTGTCGCTAGACGTTACTTTTGCTGTCAGGCTAAAAAGTAAGACTTTAGCTAACTCCCTAGCGGCAGTAAAGTTAAACTTTACAGCCGTTTGCCGAAAAAAGTGATTTTTTTAAGATTTTTTTTCACAAAACGAATATGAAAAGTTTGATCTAATGTTGTAGTTGTGTTTGTGTCTTATGAACTCTCGTTTAATGTTTTTGTTAATTAATAGTATTTAATTAAATAATTTTTTATTAATTTTGAATTTAAAACACGATTTAAACAAAACATTTATTTAAACAAATAACTATTTCACTTTAAAAAAATAATAATAAATAAATGGCGTCTTGTTTGTTTACTAATTTTATAGATTTGTAAATGTATTTGTGTAAATTTATTGTATTTGCAACTTGATCTACCAAAAAATCTAGATTCAGAAAAAATATTTTCAAATCAAAAAAAGAGCAATTTTTTGTGCAAAAAGAATACGAAATGCAAAAAAAAAGTGATCTGACAGCTGATTTTTTGCTCTTGGATCACTTTTTTTGTCAAAAAGAAAACGACATAAGTAAATTTTTTGGAGGATGTCAATCACATAAGCTATTGCCTTCGGTGAGCTGCTTAGCTATCATCAATGCGTTGATGGTTTCTGTCTTCAAACAGTTCCTATTTTTTTGTGTTGATGTTGGTTAAGTTGATTAATTAATAGAGTGCCTCTAAACTTCTTTTAAAGTGCCTTTAAGTGCCTCAGTGCCTCACATTCTTCATAAGTGCCTGAAAGGCACTAAAGTGCCTCTTTTGACAGCGCTGGTCACAACTACAATTATACCATCACACATAATTTATAATCAAACATTATCAAACAATTTTATTTCAAAATCATCTTTTGTTGTTGTGTTTTTTTGTTCTTATTTAATCTTTTTTCAAACGGTTACTTAGTAAAAAAAATAAAAACAAAAGAGATTTTGATAATTTTTCTATGGTATTAAATGGGTTGATATTTTTCTTGTAAGGGTTGCATTATAATGCTTATAAAAATGGAACCTTTTGGGTTAGAAAGCTGAAATTTTTTGAGGCTATAGTTGAAAAGTATGCTTAAAAGTTAAGACGAATTTAAATAACATAAACTGAAATATGATGAAAGCATTGCCTTTTGCGTTTGTTTTCATTTCAACCGACCTAGGGTCTCAACCGTTAAATTTGAACTATTTTTTTTGAAAATTTTGGAAAGATTTATATTTTAAATACGTGAAAAAAAGTTTTCAAATATGAGCTTGGCCATTTCAGCTAGATCAAGGACAGCAAAGATTAGTAAATTTTTAAAACAGCTGATTTTTGAGGAACCTGAAACGCCAAAGTTGTCATCTGGATAAAAATGATAAAAAAAGGTTCAAATATTCAATATTTTTAAATTTTATTAAAATATTATTATTCAAACGGAAGTTATAGCGCCCTAGATTATTCGAGTTTTTAGGCTCTAGCCGCTTAACCGGTACCCGGATATGGCCAGTTCACGAACTTGTCCAAGGCATTATTTGTCGAAACATACACAGAAAATTATTTTGGTGTAGGTCAAAAAATGCGACCGTGAGAGTGCCGCTAAATTCCGTTATACCTCATATCGTTATATATATATATATATATATATATATATATATATATATATATATATATATATATATATATATATATATATATATATATATATATATATATATATATATATATCAGGGTTGTAACGTATAATACGGTAACGTATAAAACACGTATTATACGTACGTATAAAACGTATAAAACGTACAGTATAAAACACACAATTATTTACGTTTTATACCGTATAAAAGTAAAATCCTTAATAAATAAAATAGTTAATTACATATCGAGGGCTGAAAGTAGAAGATTACGCCAGCGGTTCATATTGAAGCCCGACGCGAAGGGAGGGCTTTTATTGAACCAAGGGCGTAATCTTCCTTTCAGCCTGAGTGTACGTACAACGTTTTACGCACAACTGCACAACTTTATTGTAGTATAAATCAATTTTTGAATTTTTTAAACTCGCTAGACATTTTGAAAATTATGCTAAACATGCCATGATTTTCTCTATAAACTTCATACAATAATTTTTTCCTACTCCTATCACAGTAAATTATAAATTACATCACACTATCCATGACATGTAAATTGATTATTTCAAATAGCGTGCGGTAAGTAAAAAAAAGCGTGCGGTAAGTAAAAAAAAGCGTGCGGTAAGTAAAAAAAAGCGTGCGGTAATGGATTTTCATATATATATTACCGCACGCTTTTAATAAAATGAAAAATTTTTATTTAAAGAAAAATTTGATTTTTAATAATTAAATATTTCAATTCATTTTGACACAGAATAATGCAAAGCCTACCACAATTTGTAAACTATTTGCATTTAATTTATAATTAGGAGTTCATTTTTTCAAGTAATTATATGCGTTTGGGCATTAAAACAAAGTCGTAGGAAAAGTATATAACAACTCTCGAGTTGTAAAGCATTTTCCATGCTCGTGAAGATACTGCACTCGACGCTACGCGTCTCGTGCGCAAAATTTTCCCTCGCATGTAAAATGCTGTTTACAACTCTAGATATGTAATATACTAATTTGTTTGTTCTAATTTTATGAATATTTTACGGGCGGTAAAGTAGAAAAATATATTGGTATTTCATATAGCAACGGGATTTTATTTTACGGATATAAAGTTCAACTTTCAGCCACGATAACTAGGATGTAAAATGTGTTTTACGATTCGTTTGTGCGTAATAGTATATTACATATCTAGAGTTGTAAATAGCATTTTACATGCGAGGGAAAATTTTGCGCACGAGACGCGTAGCGTCGAGTGCAGTATCTTCACGAGCATGGAAAATGCTTTACAACTCGAGATTTGTTATATACTTTTCCTACGACTTTGTTTTAATGCCCAAACGCATATAATTACTTGAAAAAATGAACTACTAATTATAAATTAAATGCAAATGGTTTACAAGTTGTGGTAGGCTTTGAATTATTCTGTGTCAAAATGAATTGAAATATTTAATTTTTAAAAATCAAATTTTTCTTTAAATAAAAATTTTTCTTTTTGTTAAAAGCGTGCGGTAATATATATATGAAAATCCCTTACCGCACGCTATTTGAAATAATCAATTTACATGTCATGGATAGTGTGATGTAATTTATAATTTACTGTGATAGGAGTAGGAAAATACATTTATAAAACATTATCGCGGGCGTATTATTCATCGTACTTGTGATATTTAATATTTATAAAGCCTAGATTTCTGGACTAATAGTAACAGTTGCTTTAGAAAATATAGCGCCGTCATGATAATTTCTTACTATTCCTTTTAGTTCAGAAAACTTCCACATTTGACGTAAATGCTTCTTTTCAAAATATAATTATTTGTTTTCAAAACAAATTTAGTCTGCAATAATTTGACATTTCCAACCATACCTATTATTTATTCATCAATGACCAAAATTGAACTTACTCAATAATCTTCTCAATTAACTTTTTCGTTTGACGTAAATACATATTTTAACTATTACAACTTTTGTATAAAAAGAAGATTTGATCTGCAAGAACCTGTTATGTATTATCAAACTGTGTCTATTAATTGGAAGTGGTGCAACCCGGATTCACACAACAAAATTTTTTAAAAACATCTCTCTAATAATTTCCCTAACTGCTATGAAAATAACGACATTTATTCTACAACAACATAATATTTCCCAGCTGTTCTTATTAGATGGGAGGAGCTGAAGTTGGATTGAACCATATTTTATACATATATTCAATAACATTTCATGATGCCAAATAATTAAGTTCATGAGCCAAATGTTTCTAATCCAAAATATTTACCATTAAGTAAATGTTGGAATCAAAATAAAAGAAAATCATATACTTAGTATACGTGTTGAAAAATTCAAAAATAATTTAATTGCTTGAGTTTGTGCTCAAAAGTATTCAAAAAAATCTCTAATATATAATTCAAAATTTTCAATATTCAAATCTAGTGAATTAAAAATTATTAACCAGCACATAGTACTGTACATTAAAGTAACATAGTCTTTCGTATAAAGTATAAAAATATACATTCAAATAACATCTAGAATTTAAATAGTTTTTGTTATAAATTATAAAATATATAAATAATTTAAAACTACGTAATTATATTTTTACTAAAATATATATATTTTTACTAAAAATATAATTAATATCTGAAGTAAGAAGTATTTTTAATTTTTTATGAATGAATTTCAAAAACAAAATCATATTATACGTTTTATACGTTATTTACGTTTTATACGTTTTATACGTTACGTATTATACGTGTATATTAACAACCCTGATATATATATATTATATATATATATATATATATATATATATATATATATATATATATATATATATATATATATATATATATATATATATATATATATATATATATATATAATTTTTTTTTTTTTTGTTTTTCCATCTCCGCTTATCACATATAGTCGTTTGGCATCAAAATTTTTCCGAAATTCCGAGATGAAGCCCATTGCAATAGGTAGATTTTTATATGAAATCTACCTAAAATTCAATATGAATATTAATATTCCTCCGTATTTTAAGGGTTATTGACCTTCTTAGGGTTCCGTTTTTGTTGTAAATGCAATGTAAACGCTCTTATTGTTCATAGGGTTTTTCTTGTTCAACTATACATTTTTATATACTGTCAAATTGGTTATGAATAAAATGTATTGTGTCTTGTTATAATATACTAAACAGGTGTTTGTTAATTATTCTCTGCGATCAGGTTATGTGCCCAGATTTAAAAAAATCCAATAATATTCTAAGCATCCGTAAATTTTTTATAATATTAAATAGTGTTTATTAAAGTAAATATAATCACTTTTGCTGTGTGCAATATTTTAAAAAAAAATTTGGTGCGTGCAAGATGGTAAAAGACCATTTTGAAATCGACAAACTAAAAGGTAGTGAAAACTACCATACTTGGAAGTTTGCGATTGAAAATTATTTGGAAATGCATCAGCTTGAAAAATGTATTCAAGCGAAAGCAAATAATCCGGAGAGTCCAGTTGAAGAAAAGGCGGAAAAGTTAAGTCAGGCCAAAACACGTTTGGTTTTGTCCGTAGACACATCATTGTATGTACACATACAAAAATGTACTTCGGTCCTAGAAATTTGGAAAAAGTTTCAAATTCTATATGAAGACAAAGGTTGGCTTCGCAAAATTGGTTTACTTCGAACGCAAATGTCTATCCGTTTAGAAAATTGTGCAAATATGCAAATGCACATGTCTTCTATGTGAACTTGCGAACTTCAAATAAATTAAATGGTATTGGTTTCGCAATAAACGATGATTGGCTTGGTGCTATCATGTTAGCTGGCTTAACTGATGATTACAAACCTATGATTATGAGTTTTGAAGGAAGCAGTGCGGAAATAAATGCTGATACAATCAAAATGAAGTTGCTTGATTCACAATTTGCAGAAAGTTCCAGTAATGACGCAGCATTTTTTAATAAAGGTTTAAAACCACCCAAAGATAAATTAAAAAAGGTACGAAAAATATAAAATGTTATACTTGTGGTAGAAAAAATCATTTAAGTTCAGAATGCCGTCATAAACTAAATAATATAAAAAATAATGACAACCAAGAAAACAAAAAACAGAGTGATTTTACTAAAAGAACATTTGCTGTGTTTCTGGCAAATAATACAATACAAGATGAGACAAATTGGTACATTGATAGTGGAGCATCGAGTCATATGACATCAAATGATGAAACAATTAAAGTAGAATGCGAGGGTAAATTAAATTTAAAATTTGAAAACGTTGACATAGAAGTAAATGAAGTTTTATATGTTCCAAAATTATCAGCTAACTTATTATCAATTTCAAAAATGGTACAAAAAGGGAACAAGGTCACATTTGATAAAACTGGTTGAACTGTCTATGATCAACAAAATTGTAAAGTTATTAGTTGTAAAAATAGTCATGGTCTCTATAAATTCAAAACCACTGATGTAGAAAGATGTATGCTGTCAAATGAGAATCAAAGTATTGAAACATGGCACAGGAGGCTAGGTCATATCAACTTTCAAGATTTATATAAAATGAAAAATGGTGTTGTAGATGGCATCAAATTTTCAAAACCTTATAGTATGAATATGCCCAAATGTGAAATATGCTTAGCTGCAAAACAGTGCAGATTGCCATTTAAATCAAGTGAAAATCGATCACAAAATGTACTAGACATAATACATTCCGATTTATGTGGGCCGATGGAAAATTTGTCTATTGGTAAAGCTAAATATTTTTTGACATTTATCGATGACTGTTCTAGAAAAGTTTTTGTATATTTTCTTAAATCAAAATCTGAAGTTCTCGAAACTTTTATAAATTTTAAAGTATGGATAGAGAACCAAACAGAAAGAAAAATAAAAGTATTCAGAACAGATAATGGCACGGAATATTTATCAAAAGCGTTTGAAAAATTCTGTAAAGTGAATGGCATTCAACATCAAAGGTCAAATGTGTATACGCCACAACAAAACGGAGTAGCTGAACGCATGAACCGTACGTTGGTTGAAAAAGCTAAATGTATGCTTTTTGACGCAAAATTGGAAAAAGATTTTTGGGCAGAAGCTATAAACATGGCTGCATATATTGTTAATAGATCGATTAGTTCAACGTTGGTCAATAAAACTCCAGAAGAAGTTTGGACGGGAAAGAAGATTGATTTATCATATTTGAAAATATTTGGTACACCTGTTTCAGTTCATATTCCAAAAGAACGCCGTAAAAAATGGGACACCAGATCAACAAAATTAATATTTGTTGGGTATGATAGCAATAAAAAAGGGGTTCGTTGTGTAAATCCAGGATCTAAACAATTAATAATTAGCCGAGATGTGGTGTTTCTTGAAAACGTTGATGAAGCTAGTCCAAAAATACTGATGGAAGAAAATATAGTTGAAGTGAGGGAAAGTGAAACTGCAGATACTAAAACTGTAGATAACGATATCTTGGAAAGTGACGACAGTTTTGAATCACCATCAAACGATTATCAACATGAAGATGGATTAACAATTATTCCAAATCAAGATCCGGATTATGAGCCGAATGTGGAAGTATCCCCAGTTGATGAAATCAGAAGATCAAAACGTACTCCAAAATCTCGAAATTTCCAGGATTACGTAAGTTATTTAACATACAATTCAAATAACTCTGATCCAATTTTAGTTACGGCAGCTTTATCAAGTAAGGATTCAGAATGCTGGTCATTAGCAATGCAAGACGAAATCAATTCCTTGAATGAAAATAATACATGGTGCTGGTACCTTTACCACCCGGTAGGAAAACCATTAAGACTAAATGGATTTTTAAAACAAAATATAAAAATGACGGAACAATAATCCGACATAAAGCTAGATTGGTGGTAAAAGGTTGTTCCCAGCATTATGGGATAGATTACATGGAAACATATTCTCCTGTGGCTAGATATACATCCATTCGCTTCCTCGTTGCATTGGCTGTAAAAAAGGGTCTAAAAATAGATCAAATGGATGCTATTACAGCTTTTCTCCAGGGCGACCTAGATGAAGATATATATTTAAAACAACCAGAAGGTTACGATAATAAAAGTAACTTGGTGTGTAAACTAAATAGAGCCATGTATGGTCTAAAGCAGGCTGGTAGGCAGTGGAATTTAAAATTGGAAGCTGCACTAAAATCATTTGGATTAACTAAATCCAAAATGGATCCTTGTATATATTTTTCTAAAAATTGTAATTTAATATTCGCTATATATGTAGATGATATATTAATTTTTTGGAAAGATCGAAATGTCCTTGAAAAAATAAAACAAAAGTTATGTAGTGTTTTTAAAATGAAGGACATGGGAACAGCAACAAACTGTGTTGGAATCAATATCACGCAAAAAACCAATAGCATTGAATTGGATCAATCTGCATACATCAAAGAAATACTCAACAAATTTAATATGAATAATTGTAAGGCTGTTTCTACACCAAGTGATTTAAATCAGAAATTATCAATCAACATGACGAGTGATGATAAAAATGAATTTAATGAAAATATTCCTTACCATGAAGTTGTTGGATCATTGTTATATTTAGTTCAGGGTACCAGACCTGACATTACATTTTCAGTCAATGATGTAAGCCGGTTTAACACTAATTTCAAAACTGTTCATTGGAAAGCAGTGAAAAGGATATTAAGATACCTTAGTGGTACAATTAATTATATATTAAAATATTCAAATGAAGGTGATTGTAATTTGATTGGATACACTGATGCTGATTGGGCATCTGACATTGACAAAAGAAGATCGTGTACAGGATTTTTGTTTAAAATGTCAAATGGTGCAATTACATGGTGCAGTAAACGCCAACCAACAGTAGCGTTATCTACCACTGAAGCTGAATATATGGCGTTGTCGTCGGCTGTACAAGAAGCAATGTGGTTGAAACAACTTGGTCAAGAGCTGATGGATGATTTTAATAATCCAATATTATTATTTTGCGACAATCAGAGTGCAATTAAATTAGCCGAATCGAACGGGTTCAGGCCAAGATCAAAACATATTGATATCAGATATCATTTTCTGCGAGAAAAAAATTGAAGATAACACTATCGTATTAAATCATATAGCAACTGAGGAAATGGTAGCAGACAATTTGACAAAAGCTGTTACAAAAGAAAAACATAATTATTGTATTACAAAAATGGGGTTATGTTAAAATTTAAATTAACTGTATTTTTCATTGTCATAACTCCATAAACAACATAAAATTTAACTTTTTAATTGAATTATTTAGATTATAGTTTTCTTGAATTTACAAAAAATTGTTAAATAATTGTTATGAATTTAAAGTTTTAACAAGTGAGGGTGTTGTAAATGCAATGTAAACGCTCTTATTGTTCATAGGGTTTTTCTTGTTCAACTATACATTTTTATATACTGTCAAATTGGTTATGAATAAAATGTATTGTATCTTGGTATAATATACTAAACAGGTGTTTGTTAATTATTCTCTGCGATCAGTTTTTTATACGGAACACTATTGGTGTTACAGTTTTACAGTAAAACAAGGTTTTCACATTATATCGATTATCTCGTAAACTATAAATGCTATCAACTTGAAATTTGAGGTGCGTATAAAACTAATCTGTCCACATGAAATGACGGATACAAATAAAACTAAAGTGGTTTTCGTTTGGTTTACTACAGGGGTACGATATGAGACCTTTGAGAAAATACATTTTTTATAGATTCAAGTAGGGTATCATATGAAAGGGCTTCATTTCAGTATTCCTTAAAAGTTTATTTTGGAATTTTACACCTCACCATTTTTTGTATAATTTTGAATAATGACATTTTTTTCGTGTTTTCTTACCTCGATTAGCTCCGAACCTAACTGATCGAAAAATTTCAAATGTATTTGGAATGATAGAATAATTAATAAGTTTTTAATAAAAAATATATAAAAGTGTCATATACTCATAATTAGATTTATTAAGGGGATGGAAATGAGAAGTTGTAAAAACACTATTTAAATTGTGGCCAAGTGGGGTGTTATTTGAAAAAGCACCTAATTTAGAAAACAAAGCAATTCTTTTTAGAATTTTGCGATGCACAGTTTTTGAGTTATTGTCAAAAAAATGCGACTTTCAGACCGTGCCCCCACCCCTACGTTTCGACACTGATTGACAGAAAATTTTTTAAAAATTCACAGAGTTAGGAAATTTGGTAAATTTTGAATGAAAACTATAGCGAAGTCTCCAATAATTATATTTTTGTGTGTTTAGGACACCGGGGTAAAGAGGGTAAAAAAACCCTTTTTTGACCCAAGCGAATGGGGTGTCATTTGAAAGAGCACTTAATTTAAAAATAATTGCAACTTTTTTTTACAATTTTTGGGTGCCCAGCTTTTGAGTTATGGACAAGAAAGTGCAAAATTCAGATGGTTCCACCCCCTACGTTTCGACGATGATTGACAGAAAAATTTGAAAAAATTCGCAGAGACAGGAATATTGGTAAATTTTGAATGAAAATCATAGCGAAGATTCAAATAATTATATTTCTGTGTGTTTGGGAGATGCGTGTGGAGAGAGTAAAAAAAATTTTTTTGACCCAAATATGAAGGAGTACTTAATTTAAGAAACTACAATTTTTTTTAGACTTTTGCATAGTTTTTGTGTTATTGAAAAAAAAAATATTTATTAGTATGTAGCCCCCTCCACCCCCCTAAATTTCAACACTTGATTGACCGAAAAAAAAAATCAAATTTAATCCATTTACAAGCTGGTGTAATTTAATCTTTCTTAAGTTACCAAAAACATCTATGGATAAGATTTAACCTGAATTAACATTTTTTTGCCATTTTTGATCAATTTAAATTTGATTGTAATTTACTATTGACATTTACAATTTAACATTTATTTTGTTATGCGTCTATGGTCTGGAAATATAAGGACATTACAACACAACTTTTTGTCAATAATTTTTAATATTGTGTTCTTATACATTCACGGAACCCTTGACGAGCGAATTTTACTCGCACTTGTCTGACTTTATTTTTAATGAGCTCGATTGGAGTAATGTTTTGCAGAAGAGGATGTGTTAGTCTTGCTTGACTGATCTTTATATATCTGCGTTATGGAAGATCAGAGCAGTTACAGAATATGTGTTCCATCGTTTCTACCTCCGAGTTACAGAACCTGCCTCTGTCGGAGGTAGCAGCAAGACCTAGTTTGCTAAGATGGTGGTTTATCAGAATCTATCCTGTCACGCATTATGTTAAAGTTCTGAGGCTCTTTCTCAAGATCGATTATTTTTAGAAGAGAAACGGGCAGTTTCCCTAATCCTGCCTTCTCCATAGTTATCTATTTTGTGTCTATTCGCAGCTTTGGATAACACATTTGAGCATTCCCATACTAGCCTTGAATTGAAGCGCGTCATCATTCAGAGTTGTTGTTGTTGTGGCGACGGGTGCGGTGCTACTCTTCCGGCTCCGTGTCCAGATTCAGGAACACTGCTACTGCCCTTGGGCGGTACCACAAATCTGCCTTCGTCAGGACAGTTGTTGTTTCTGGAACATTGAATAAGTGGTCTGCATCATGCGGTGTGCCCTCACATGCGGGGCACTTGTTAACAATAAGTGTGAGTTCGAATCCCGACACGAAACAAATAAAAAAAATTTCTAAGAGAAAATGAAAAATAATTTCGAATTACAAAATTCAAGTGATTTCCAATATGTACTTAAGCTTAGTCGCTCACAAAAAACTCATCCAAATTAAAAATTCCCCTATGTTGTCTATATATCTAGCCATATACAGCAATAAATTTACCGTGCGTCAGACTTGTTTTGGCGTACTATTAAGAACTCGATTTGGGTTTAGTTCCTTATTATGTCTTCAACAACTTTGATATGAATTATTTTTAAGCCCGTTGTATACGTAAGCGCGTCTATGTTATCGGTTACTAGGTTATTTCTGACATCATCCGAGAAACATTTTGCAGTCCGCCTTATCTAGGTGGTGTAGTCATGAATAATGTACCGCAGTGACGGGGATGTCGATCTTTGTGACCGGTTTGGTAAGAATTTCATTATGTTGTCGGACCGACAATATCTTAGATTCCTCGTGTAGGTGATCTCGGTGAGCCAGCAAATGACATCCGGTTGCTGTTCGCAAGTCTGCGTTTTGTGTTAGTTGTAACTTATTCCAGCGACTGGAAGAATCCATATGGAGTCCATTTTGTTTATGTGACCGCTGCAATTTAGATGCATTATTTTCACATCGCTTGGTGTTTTCGGATGTCTGTTCATTCGCATTGTGATCTGGTGCGTGCTCGTGCTTGTATGTTAAAAAGATGCTTTAAAACATGGCGCTATATTTGTCAGGAGATAAAAAAATATGGAGCTTTCGGTTATCTGGGGACCGGTAACATTTTTTTTTAAAACAAAATATCTGGTAGACAAACCTTTAATTCTACTGTGTTGTAGCCATCACCATGTTATAACTAGTGCCACCTTGTACCCCAGGTGGAAGCATAAGATATATTAACTACTAGCACGAAATTGCCTACCTGATTGTGTGTCAGAAAACCACTTTCGACTTAGCTCCGTCGTTATTCTGTCTAGGATTTTGTTCGGCGCAAGGTTGTCCTAGAAGTGAGCGATTAATAATAACAGAAAAAACATGCAAAGATTTAGATTGCATAGGTGTTGTAGAATCACTCCAACATCAAACACACCACGGACGTTTTCTAAAAGGAAAAAAGAAAGAAATGCTCATAATAGCATGGAACAGGTTACTACCTACTATTGTAGTCTCCAGCAATATATACAGCCCCACCCATGTTCATACAACAACGATAAAACATTATCACTAAATAAAACAATATGAATTCCGTACATAATAGCTATAGGTCGGGTAAACTAGACCCGTATCACAATTACAAAAGGGTAGAAAGGTGAAGAGTTGCTGCTTAAAAATTATTCAAAGATATATTAAAGTTTTTCTTTTTTTTCAGTTTTCTTGCAAATTTTGTGATAAAAAGTATACATCCAAGAACACACTTAAACAACATATGAACAAACATACACGTGAAAATTTGTTTAAATGTTTTGAATGTGATATAGAATTTCTAAATATAGGAAATTTGAGACGGCATTTAATGAAAACTCATGGAAAAAAAAAATTACAAGTAAGAATTTATTTAAGGTTTTGTGGTTGTTAGTGGGCAAGACAAATGTTTGTAACTAAGTGAAAAACTAAATAATATAAAGTAAAATAAATTTACATTGGATATGTAACGGCCATGGTGTCCACTATTTTTTCAAAACCAAAATTCCTGACTTTCCAGACCAAAAATATGAAAATTCCATGACTTTTTTAAAAATAAAACTAAAGATTTTGACCAACATTTAACTTCATAAAATGACTCGTAGTAGAACAACTATGGCTTTCCAGAACGGATCATTTTAATAGACTGATCAAATAGAACATAAAGCCCTTGTTAGTTTTTTCCCGATGAATTTTCCCCATCTCCTTCTCTAGTGGACATGGTTTTTCGGCTACTAAAGAGTTTTAATAATGAATATTTCATGTTTAGTAGGCTAAACATGTTTAACTAAATAATAAAAAAAAATTGTTTAATAAAACCGATATAAACAAGAGTTTCCCAGTTCGATCGTCATTGATATACTGATGATGTAAACAATTCTGCTCAAAGCTTGACTGAAACCATTCAATTCGGGATTATTAAATTCGTTTCCTTTTCAATAATAAAACCATAATAAAATTTTTTTCGAGGGTGGCCAAATTGCCTCTTAGAAGCTAATGTAGATTATTTAATATTTAGATACATAACAAAAATCTATTAAATCGGCCCTACAGTATCGAAAAGCTAACAATGGTTTAATACCAGAAAATTGAAAACGAATTATGTCAAATTCTGACAAAAGTTTTTCTGGTGCCATTGATTCTTTAAATTGTAGTACTAAATATTATAGCCTCTATATAATTGAAATTCACTTTGTTCGCGAAACGCTTTGTTTCAAACCCAACTGTTCTGGAACATGAGATGATGGGGTATATTTTCTTCGCTGTCACCCATGACTGGTTTTATGCCGAATGCATTCCAAAAATCAATACCTAGATACACTGTTTGCTGTAGAGATGGAACGAGATAGAATTTGATAGTTCTTGATTTATGCTGGTAGCGAACAGGTGTTGATATGTAGCCGATAACTCTTTGCTTCTGCCCGCTGGCAGTACAAATGCTTGTAGTCAGAGAATGGAATGCTACGTGGGGATTAGTTGTAAATTTTTCTGAGCCCGCTCCTAAAACACTTATTGATGCGCCGCTATCTAGGAGCCCGCGATGGTCCTCGTGACCGATGGTGATGTTCGCGTAAGGTCGTAAATCATAAGGATCTGGTGTGATATCTAATATAGTTTCGCATATGACTTTTTTAAGTATTCGACAATGCTTAAAATATGCCAGACATCCATGGAATCTGGATAAGGTTGGTTTCGTGGTAGATGGTGAATTTGGTTTAGATTGTAAACAGTTATGGGGTTTTGGATTTACGTTTTCATTGATTATCTGGGAGGTAAAGAAGGTTTGTTCGGGTATTGATGATTGTAGATAATTTTCCTCAATTCCGGGTCGGTATTCGACGCCGCTTCGACTGACTCTCTGGAATTCAATGGCCGTCGGAGGTATGGAGTCCCAGTGGTCCCTACCTCCGTCAGTTGGTTTCCCGCGTATTCCGGAGAACATCTTGGACACTGTGGTTTTAGTGTTTCTGGCCTACCGCAACCATAACAAAACATCCTTGGTGAAGGCTTGGGGCAGTTTTTGAACATATGACCAGTGTTTCCACAATTCCAGCAGGGGTATTTCATTTGTTGATGTTTGTTGCTGTCCGTTACTTTATTTGGGTTGTTATATAATTGTCCTGGACTTTGCATAGCATTGATGCTGTAGAATTCTTCGTATGGTTCTGCCGGGGTAGGTGGTAGGTATGCGCTCGGTTGCTCATACACTTCGCTGATATTTTTTCTCTGATACATAGTCAACTCGGGGATGTAACCAAGCCTCTGCCAAGTATCTTCATTTGTAATGCATTTTCGTACCAATTCAGACAACGAATTAAAAACCTCATTAGCCAATGCAATCTGCTGACCTTGTCGCATGTTTCGTGATACGATACTGATTAACTCTATGTCCGTAAGTGGTGTCCGAAGGGAGAGGGTTAATTTTTGCACATCGTGATAAAAATCTATGAACGATTCCCGAACTTTTTGTTTGCGATTTTTCAAGGCATGACGTACATCCATATCCGTGCGTCTGTCTTGAAAACGTTCGAGTAGTGCAGTTCGCAGTTGCCCCCATGTACATTGTCCCATGCGCTCTAAATACACCCAATAAAATTCGCTCGCTGTGCCCTGGAGAACAGCGTGGATGTCTGTCGCTAGTTGATCCCTTGGCATTCCATATGACGAAGCTAAGCTCTCTAAACGAAAAATAAATCTCTCTATTGGGATATCAGAAGGAGATCCGTTAAAGGAAATATTCCACCGATGAAGGCTGTAATCCCGTCGAACAGCTGATGCAATTTGGTGAGGGGGTTGCAATGAATTTTTAGCATTTCGTATGAGGTGAGATTGGATTCCAGCAGGCTGAGATGGGATTCCATGAGGAATGAAGCTCGCATTTGGGGTATTTAGACTACCGAAATGTGCAGTTAACGGATGTATAAACTCAGGAAATTCATCTTGCGTCTTCTTAGGGGAACTGACGATAACTTGATTCACGATCCACCCTTGAGGTGGGGTCTGCACGTAAGATCGGCAACATATCTAATATCGAATCGCATGCTACTAATAGTTTTTGTATTACTGTTGCTGCCGATCGAGATTCTTTCATTCGTATTAAACGTTGTCGAATGTGGGAGATACGTGATTGGACGACAGGAAGTCCAGACGCTATTTCATCGTCAGGTATAGTCGATAGGTAGGTTTTAAGTGCGTCCAATTTGGAAGCACATATCCGCATTTCTGTATGTGGAGATTTAGTTGCTTGCACGTGTGCCCGAGAGGGTGGCTCTCTTTCATTCTTTTCTTCCAAGGTGTAGTATTGGGTTAAAATGGTCATTTGCTGAATGATGGTACCATCGGGTATACCGTATACCTCGCACTCTACATAGAGCTCATCCGCTTTAAGATGCTCCGGAATTATTTCGGTTGTCATTTTTCTGATCTTGTTGTGCGTTAGCGTGTGAGTGTTGTTTTACGAAAAATTAACGAGATTAACAAAAGAAAATGTTCGCGAAAAATTATTTTAAATTCAATTAAATTACAATTACCTAAAATAATATATACCGGATGAAATTAACCAAAAACAAATAAAATTCAAACAAAAAAAATTTCCATTTAACCAAACAAATAATATTTGACCTAATGAATATTTCTTAAAGTAAAGGAAAACAAATAGCAATCATATAAAATAGGATTAAATTACAAAATTGCTGCATGACCTTACACTTAATTGCTAGCAACAACGAAAATGGTATGCAATACTGACCTACACTATGAATATATATATGTACTTTTTTTTTTATTTTTTTAATTAATTTGGATTGATGATAATGCTTATAAATATATTGATAATATTTCCTAACCGATACAACAGAACATGAAAATCAAATTAACTCAAATTGACTCAAAAATTACTCAAGAATGACCAAACAATAACAATACCTATATAAACTTAAATAACGCCAATATGTACATATGTTCCTAATATTACCGAATTTATTTTTATATTATTCTAATTGTTTTGGTAATATTTTAAGTTAAAGCCAAAATATATCAAATTTATACCTGGCATAAACAGATAATATATTTTCGTGATACAAGATATTTTTATAACAATTATTTTAAACACATCAAATTACACAACAAAATTACCTTTACAGCTAATTAAAAAAAAAATAAATTGAATTATGTTATAACTACATACAAAACATATTATGCACAATAAAATTTAATGCAAACGACTTAAATTTATTAAAATTATTTTTATATATACATATAACAAAAACTAACCTTGAATTTATTAATTGTTATCATGAAAAAAAATAAAACTATTTCATGAAATATTACATTTCATCAAAACATAAAAATTATACTCTAAATTTTTTTTTTTTTATAATTTATATATTTGATTATTTAGATATAAGAAATAAAATTAGATTTGAATTGAATTTATATTTATATAGTAAATAGGCATGAGATGATATCTTAATGTAAATGGGCTGATTGAATAATTAATCTCTTAACCTAAACAAAACAATACACTACAATTACCTAATAACAGTAAAATTAACCCAACAAATTTAGCTCAAAATAATCCTATACTATATTGACAATAATAACTAACCAAAACAACAATAACAATACTAACAGAAATAATATATATTTATATTAAATTTAACAGAACATACATCAGCATTTTTTTCTAACATTAACGAATTTATTTTAATTATTTATTTAAAATTGAGATTTGAATTTTATAGAAAATAGGTGTGAGGTAAGATTGACAAATTCTGGGTATATAAGGAAAGGATGAGGGTGGGCTTTGGTAGAACCGATATTTATTAAGATTTTGTTAGAGAAACGCAAAAATTTGAATTGTTCAGAAGGATGACTTCATGACTAACACCAATGATCAAACACTAATGCGGAAAAGTTTGGTGCGCTGAAAACATCATTCACAAAAAACAAAATTTTTGGTTTGGGGCGGATAAAAAGTTGTTGAGAAACGAATGTACTACAACTAACACTACAGATCATAACACTGAAAGTGGACAAAGTAAGTGCGCGTAGGTACAAACACATTACAACATAAGGTGACTGGAGAACTCTGTCCGAACTGACACTACCGATCAAAACACCGAAGTGGACAAAGTAAGTGCGCGAAAAAAGTGACCTTCATCACACAGTAAAAGCCTTCAATAAATACCGTACAGTTGTGTTAACACACCTAATCAATCAGTTCTGAGATATCGTGGTGTCACACACACTGTAAACGAACGATAAGTGTAGCCCAACGAACATTATGTATTCACGCGACGGATAACACAATGCGATGCTACACTAGAATGTAAAACCGAACAATAATGTACTACCGGAATTTACGACTACCTAACATCACGAAGTCTACAATATATGGAATTCATGATGCGAAGTCACTTATTACAAACCTGTTTAAAAATGAATTGTTAAGAAAACTTGAAAATTTTTAAATGGAGATAAACTAAGATTACATGAAATCTCATGCGAAACGATACATAAATATTAAAATTACAGAAGCCAATTAAATTGGCCTAAAATGAGCCATATCTTGGGCGCCAGCTATAACCGGCAGGCTGGGATTAAAGATGCTGGGTGATTAACGTAGCCTCCGAACATCGGAAGACAAGAGATTGTCCAGGTAATTGAAGTTAAATGGGACATTGAAAACGTCTTCAGCTACGTTGTTTCACCCAACCGAACATATAAAAATAACCCGCCGGAAATATAACGAATATCGGGATGCGTTTGTGTGTAGCCACAGGCAGTCGTTCCACGACTTTTGCTCAGACTTGGGTGGGGTTTGGCTACACGCATCTCGATGTAAGGGACTGCCGTAAATAAAATAATACAACAAAGAACCACGACGATCAATAGAAACAAAAGTGGGAACGCAATTCATTTTAAATAGACAGGTACACGTAGGGAGAAATGGGGAGGGAACCCAGAGGTTTGTCGAACCTCATCTCACACCATAGTAATTTAAAATTACTGCATCATTAGAAAAAAAAATTCAAACCACTAACAAAAAAAACAAATGTTCCATACACCTTAATACTATATAATATAAATAAAATCGATACCTTTTACTGCATCCTGAGTTGCTATCCGTTTAACATCCGCACAAAATGACAGGGGTCCTCTTTTGATCAAGTGGCTGACAATAAAAAAACAACCTTTCTCTTATGTATATTTTCCCTTTTCTTTTTTTATCTCCAAAACTTTTCTTTTATTTAATTTCAAATAGTATGTTAACCACAATCAACTTAACAAAAACACAATGATTTCATATTTTGGTTAAATAAAGTAAATTTAGTAAATTTATTAATTTGAACTAGCCTTTAAATTATAGCTTCAATAGTGTTCTACAAAAACCACTATTCTTTCAATTTATTGATCAATTATTAAATTTATTAATTCAACAAAAACTCTAACAAATTTATGTAGATTATATACTAAACCATGTCTTTCACTTTATAATTGTTTTCTCAACTTTTTGTTTACATAAAATTTAATTGGAACACAATTTAATTAATTTATTGTTTGTTTCGGTTTTGTTGGAAATTTTTTTCACTAAATTCACTAAATCACACAAAGCGTACCAACACTGTACCAACACCAAACCACACGAAGCGTACCAACACAATTAACGAAACCAAAAAAAACTGATGAGATTCAAACGGAACATCTGTCCATTTCAGAATCCACCGTTTGACTTTTTCCTCCACAACGAGCTTAAGTGAACCGTTCACTCTTAAATTATTAACTCGACTCCCGATTAAAGCAATAAAATTTTCATTCAATTAGTAAAAAATATTGTTGGAAAATTTTTTCCAATTAATTAAAAAACTATAATAAAATTTGTAATTTGATTGGTTTTCAAATTACAATCAAATAAAATTCAATTTACTTACACACCAAGGTTAATGAAACTTAATATCGACACATTAATTAGTTTAACATAATTCATTTGTCGTCAATTAGTTCATTTACCTTAGTTTCATGTAATAAATTTGCAATGCAATACAATGCAAACTTTTTTTCTATTAAATTTTTGTCGATTGTAGAATGTCAACCAATTTTCATTTTCAATTTTAGATAAATTTTGAAGAAGGTTTTTATGATTTTGAAAAGTAATCCAATTAAAAGAATGGGGAGATGTGACGAATGGAAAGAAGAGTTATATTGAGGATTTTCCATCCGGCACAAACATCGAAAGAAATGCCCTAAATTCAGGAATTAATATAAAAGCTTCATTTCAAACCCAAAAATGCCAAAAATCTTTTAAGGACGGGTTAAACAACAATCAAGATTTCCATTCGACAAAATTCTATGTGCTAACCGTTAGTCATTCTTCTAACCTAATGATTTAAACACATTTTCAAAAGAACTTGCAAGCACTTAATTAACTAAACTTTTCTTTCTAAATTATTTGGTATTTTTTTCGCGCTAGAATTTGGCCAATATCCAGTCGATTCACAAAAAAAGAATGAAATGTGATATCATATATCAAATTAAAGATCACCAGTCTTACAGTTCTTACAGTATTTAAAATATATGAACAAAATTTTCATTCACGCATATATCAAATTTTTTGGAAGACAAAAATTTGATATTAGTCCCTGGGCACACGCCGATTTCACTTGATGATTACCACATATGTTATACTTCGTGAGGCGCCTGTCCTTGACGAGTCCGAAAACTTTTGTTTTGCAAATTTCCTGCCATTCGGCCGCTTATCCGTTCGGCAAGCTCCGAAATATGCCGATTACTCGCGATCTTGTAAATTTGCTACCACATTTTTTTAACTGTGGGGGTTTTGATTGGTTTTGGTTGTCGGACTAGACAATAGCAGACACATTTTTGTCGGAGAAGGTTACCCTCGTGTTCTAAAACAAATTTCCAACCCCCATAGTTAAAAAAAAAAAAATTTACAAAATCCCGGGTAATCGGCATTCTTCGGAGCTTGCCGAACGAAAAAGCGGCCGAATCGAGAAAAATGGCAGAACCAAAGTTTTCGGACTCGTCAAGGACAGGCACCTCACGAAATAAAAAATATGTGGTAATCATCACATGAAATCGGCGTGGGCCCAGGGACTGTATCTATCTGATAGTTCGAAACAAAAAATCAACAGTCGTTCTACTAAGCTTAGTATTGTTCGAACTGCATATACTTGCAAAAGATGGTGAAAGTTACACTATTGTATTAGGCATCTCAAAAACATTTGATAGAATCTGGGATGCTAACTTGATCAACAAGCTCGTTGCGTTTGGTTTTCACTGTACAATCGAAAGTATTTGTAGAATGTTGCCGAATCGGTTTAACCAGGTTTTGTCACACACTCTGTTTTAAATTTATATCAACAAACTGCGAACACCAGCAACCCAATAAATAGTTTTGCAGATAAAAGTACATTGCACAAATCATTCGTCCTCCAATATTCAAAGAGTAAACAAAATAAACGAATAAATCTAGCCCGAAGAGACGGAGCGATAAATGTTAACTTTGCCGATTGGAGTAACCAAAATTTGGTAATTTTAATTCCACCAAACACAGCTGTTGATTGTTTCTAGTATGAAGACCGAGCTCCCAATGATATTTCAATCAACATGTGTCAATACTTGGGCGCTGCATTTGTTTCCAGCTGAGCTTACTTGGAATCTGTTCAAATGCGTGCTATCCGAATCGTGGGTAATCAAATATCGATTAGTTATATGGCCTGAGCAATTATTGAGGTGGCACCATTCCTTACAGGTATTACACTGAATACATGTTGTGTTTCCCCTTAAAATATTTTTATATATTGTATCGTGCCATGTTTTAGTTGGTCCTAGATTTCTTTCAATACCAGCTATGACGAGGACTGTTTGAAGCAGTGAGGCCAGTTACAGCTGCTTCTTTACAAAAACATGAAGCGACGGATTTGCACCTTTCATCGAAAGCACTAGCGGGTAGTTCATGGGGCAAAAATAAAAATACCATAATAACAATTTACAAAACAATAGGAAGACCAATTATGACTTTCACGAGGAATTTAACATATTGCCGGTCCATGAACATGCTAACCAAACAATATCTATTGGCCTGTCACAAAGAGCAACATCCTTGCAATGACATCTTATCAACGATGGAACCACCTAGAGACATAAAGTTCTCATAATGTCCTCGCGGACGAGTAGCTCCAGCTACCTCGCAGCACCAGATCCATCCTAACCTAACTAAGATCCGGTTGGTCACGGATCGTAAACAACTACAACTATCGTAAACAACTAGTTGTTCCTGAAACTATTGACAAGTGTCCCGCATGTAAGGGCATGCCGCACGATGTAGACCACCTATTCAATTGTCCTGATAATCTAACCAACCTGACACAAGAAGATGTGTGGTACCCGCCAAGGGCAGTAGCAGAATTCCTGGACATGGAGCCGGAGGATTAGCACCAAACCTGTCGCTACAACAACAACAACATTATCTACAACTTTGTTGCATTGTTGCTGATCTCATTGTATTAAATAAAATTAAATAGATATTATCACCAATAGTAGTAAAATGTACCGTCTCAATAGTGGACGGAAAAATCGGGTGCATCAGACAGGAGTTCCAAGCATATTCTTTTACCTGTTTTACTTGTCAGTCGGTTAGTGCAAATAGTCAAACTGTTAAGATCACACATTGTCATAGCGACAGGATATAAAGGAAATTTTTTCTGCATATAAACGAAAAACATAATTTTTCTCCAACCGGATACCGAACCATATAAATTATTAAGAATATATGAAATATAATTTTTAACAAAAACTTTTGTTAAAATAAAATTTTTCCAGAGAAATGATCAAAATTTCATGACTTTCCGTGACTTTCCCAGACCAACATAAAATCTCCTGACTTTCCAGAATTTCATACCTGGTGGACACCATGCCAAAAATTTGAAAATCAGAATAAAATTCAACATTTTACTGCAATTAACTTATGCAAGTTAATGCATAATAGGGCAATATGTACATATTTTAGAGCTAAAATCAAATTAATATTCTAATTAATTTTACTACTCTCGTAATGGTTGATGTTTTATTTAAATTGTTTAAAAATAAAATATATGTTCTTCTATTGGTTTCTAATTTAAGAGTGATTTTTATTTTTATTTATAAAAACCCCTACCAAGCAATTTTACATATTTAAATAACTTAAAATGTATGTTAATGTGTGTTAAAATGTATGTTAATGTATGTTTCTCTCTTTTAAAGGTTTTTCGCTTGTTTTATGTTTTCCCTCTTCTATATAGTTTTCCCTTGAAAATATGTTTTGAAAAATTTTAGTAATAAAAAATCTTTATTTTTAGAAAATATCACAAAATAGTTCTGAAGAAACAAGAGGTCTCTTATCAGATGTCGATGACAAATCGATGAATAAATGTACAACAGCCTTATCCAACATTATAAAATCGGAGAAAATTGGATCAGTTGAAACAGACTTAACCGAATATTTTGATACCGCAAAGCCGGAAGTAAGTTACTTTTGTATTTTTTGAAATCTAAGCAGTTTTAAAAATGAATTTGTTTATAATTTTTGTAGACATAAAGTCGTTTTCTATTTGCGTTCGTTTATTTAGATGCATTGAAAATTTTGTTATTTTGAGTTCATTTAATTAATTAAGGCATTATCCTAGTTTATCCCCCCAAATAGATTTGCGTTTTTTTTTTCAGATAAATAGAAAGATTAGGTCCTCTGCATCCTAATTATGAAAAAAAAATTTGCGGAAATGAGGGGGTCAAAAGTTATAAAGGATCAAACTTTCAATTTTACCTTGGTCCACCTTTTGGTTTTTTAGACTTTGAATTCAGTTTTTAAATTTTTTTTTGACTCAATTCTGCGATCTTACACAATTTCGATCAGAGATAGCACCGACCCCCCAACGCGACCCACCCCACGCCCCCCCTCCAAACGCGCCCCCTCGCGCGTCCGCGGCGCAGGAGACGCGGAAAAACGCGAGGGGGAGACGCGGGGGGGGGGGGGGGTGGGGGGTCGGTGCTATCTCTGATCGAAATTGTGTAAGATCGCAGAATTGAGTCAAAAAAAAATTTTAAAATTGAATTCAAAGTCTAAAAAACCAAAGGGGGGACCAAGGTAAAATTGAAAGTTTGATCCTTTATAATTTTTGATAAATAAAAATAAAAAAAAAAAAAAAAAAAAAAAAGAAAAAAAAACCAAAGGGGGGACCAAGGTAAAATTGAAAGTTTGATCCTTTATAACTTTTGACACCCTCATTTCCGCAAAATTTTTTTTCATAATTAGGATGCAGAGGACCTAATCTTTCTATTTATCTGAAAAAAAAACGCAAATCTATTTGGGGGGATAAACTAGGATTGTACCTTAATTAAAGCTAGCTATAATCTAAGAGTGAAATTAAACCAACTCGAATAATTGTTAAAATAATGCTATTCGTTTATTAATTTATTTTTATTTACTTTTTCTTAGCTCAATATTGAAGAAAACGAACCATCTCATTTGGATTATAACTCCTGTTACAGTCAAACAATTTGTAAAGAAGAAGTAATGCTGTCTGATGAAAACGACTGAATTAACATTTCAAAATTAAACTGTAATTAATAAAGACATAATTCTATAAACTATTGAATTTTTATTGATATACTAGGTCATTCAATAAGTCCGTAGGATGACACATAGATGGCGTTACTAGAATTTTTTCCATATGATTTTTATTTAGTACTAACCTTCAAACGATACGTGTATAAATTTGACAGCAATCTGACTATTTATTCGTGAGTTATAGCATTTTGTGTGAAGCAACTTTTGTTTTTGAAAAAAAATGGAAAAAAGTGAATTTCGAATTTTAATAAAGCATTGCTTTTTGATGAAAAAAAATACAGTGGAAACCAAACAATGGCTTGATAAACATTATCCAAACTCTGCTCCATCGAGACAAATGGTAGAGAAGTGGATGGCTGAATTTAAATGTGGTCGTACCAGCACAAAAGATGCAGAGCGCAGTTGACACCCAAATAAGGCTGTTATTCCAGAAAACATCAAAAAAATCCACAAATTGGTTATGAACGATCGCAAATTGAAGGTGCATGAGCTAGCTGACATTGTAAAGGTAGCAAATTGTAGTGTTTTTACCATTTTACACGAATATTTGGGTATGCGAAGGCTCTGTGCAAATTGGCTGCCGCGTGAGCTCACAGTCGCCAAAAAACAACAACGAATCGATGCTTCAGAGGAGTCTTTGGCGCTATTAAACCGCAATAAAAGGGAATTCTATCGTAGATATGTGACAATGGATAAGACATGGCTTCACAATTACACACCAGAATCCAAAAGACAGTCAGCTGAGTGGACAGCAGTCGACGAACCGAATCCAAAGCGAGCAAAGACGCAACAGTCGGCCGGTAAGGTGATGGCGTCTGTATTTTGGGATACGAACGGAATAATATTCATCGATTATCTCCAAAAAGGAACCACCATCAACAGCGAGTATTACTGTGAACTTTTGGATCGATTGAAGGCTGAAATCGCAAAGAAACGGCCACATTTGCAAAAGAAAAAAGTGTTGTTTCACCAAGATAATGCACCGTGTCACAGATCGATGAAAACGATGACAAAATTGAATGAATTGGGCTTTGAATTGCTTACCCACCCACCATATTCTCCAGATTTAGCCCCCAGCGACTTTTTCCTGTTTTCAGATCTCAAGAGAATGCTTGCTGGAAAGAAATTTAAGTCCAATGATGAAGTAATCGCTGAAACTGAGGCCTATTTTGACGAGAAAGAGAAATCGTACTATAAAAGTGGTATAGAAAAGTTGGAAAATCGCTATACTCGTTGTATCGCCCTCGAAGGCAACTATGTTGAATAAAAAAATCGAGTTTTGTCAAAATGTTGTTGGAACCTGATTCAGCGCTGTTTATATTTGTGAATTAAAGCAATGAATATAAAGTACAGTGACTATAATAAATTATTATAAATTACTATACGACCACTTCAGATCAAATCGAGAGGGGGTCTTAGGTGACCATTTCCGATTTGTCTGAAAATGCGTTAATAAATTCGTCTCGTGAAAATAAAAAACTAAATTGCTCAAAAAATTCAATAATTTTTTTTTTCATAAGATACAAAGTTTCGTTTTTCACCATACAAAGTTTCGCGAAAATCGGGAAAAATCAAAAAAGGAGTCAAATTCAAAAATTCACAGCTCTTTCATTTTTTATCCGATTTGCGTCAAAAGTATATCGTTGAAAAGGTAATTTAGTTTACTTTAAGATTAATTATTCAAAATTTATTGTTGCCTAACAAAAAGTGAGTCAAAATGTGAGTTTTAATATATTTTCACCCTTCCGCTCAAAAACTTACCTTTAATTTTTTTTTTTAATTTTTATTTTAAAGGTCAACAAATAGCCTTTTCAACGATATACTGTTCTTGATGGTATCTTGATTCGTTAGGTTTTTATTGAGTTTTTTATGGGATATGCCATGAATTTTCAGTATAAAGTTTTACAAAATGAGTGAAAAATCGACCATATTCTCTATTCGGTGACAGATAACTAACTAAATATTCCTTTTTTCTATAACCTCTAAAAACAAAAACTCCCAAAAAGTAACAACATGCTGAAACGATTAAAAATGTAAAAGGTTACAGCGACGAGGTGCCAAAATTATTTGTTCCTTTTGAAATGCCTATTTATTTTTAATTCTCTTTATCTCTCTTCCTCTCAAAAATAAAAACAATGTTTTAAGAACTTAGGATAAGAAAAAATAAATTTTAATAAGTTAGTTTGTGCAAATTTAGATTCAGTAAAAATTGGTCTTTAAGAATAATTAGTTAAAATATCTTTTTAGAGTTAAATAAAAACAAAATAAGTGACATAAAATATTTTTTACGAATAAAATTAAATTAAAAATAAGTGCTAGTGCTATAAATATAAAATTATTATTTTAATAAAATTATATTAAATAAATATTTCATCAAAATGTTGTGTGCTGAGCCAAACATGAAATGCCATTTGAATGAATGCGATAAATGCCCCGGAGTGAATGGAATGGAGCAATTCTTCGAACAAATTCTTGAAGATAACCAAATGGAGAGTATGCCATACAAACAATGGGTCAATCAAAGCGGTAAATTTTGAACTAGCTTATTTTTGAATTCCGCCATTCATTACTAGCTTATTTTTGAATTACGCCATTTGACACGATTTCATCGCGAAGAAACAATCTGATTTTTTGAAAATGAAAAAGGATCAACTGCGGCAAGGTGAGTTTATTGTAATCTCCGACTTTACGAAAAATTATCATTGCGTTATTCAGGTATATATTCATCTTCAATCGATTCGAAAAATTGGTTGGATCTATCATTTTATATTAAATGCGAAACTTTTTAAGGACGAAGTACAATCAGCACATTGGAACCAGCAGCAGGTTACACTTCATCCGTTTGCGATTTATTTCAAAGATGAGAGAGATGAGTTGAAGTTCAAAAGTCTTCTGATAATTGCCGAGAGTCTGAAGCACAACTATGAAGCAGTATACCAATTTCAGCAGGAACTTTTTAAAGTCTTGGATGAGACTTTTCAATTCATCACAAAAATATACTTCTTTTTGGATGGAGCAGCTTCGCAGTACAAAAACAAAAAAAATTTCTTTCAATTATGTCAACATTGAAAGGCCCATAATTTCGATGTTGAATGACATTTCTTTGCCACGGTGCATGGAAAGGGCCCCCATCGATGGTATTGGAGGTGCCTTTAAGCGCAACGCAGCAAGAGCTAGTCTCCAGAAAAAATTCGAAGGCCATATAAGAACTGCAAAAGAACTCTACCAATGGGCCATTTCGAACAAAGACTCGGCCATTGCCTTTCGCTTTTGTCCGGAAGAAGAATACAAGAAAATTGAAAAGAGATTTGAAAAAAAATTTGACAAAGTGTCAACTATCGCAGGAACACAAAAATTTCACTGCTTTACTCCAATCAACGACAAAGAAATTAAAGTCTCAAGATTCTCAGCTTCGAATGATTTTACAATCTTTAAACTAATTAATTAAACAGAATTTAAAGAAACCATTTTGCATAACACTATTTACAGATCGAAAAAAAAAAATAAACTAAATCATATCATTTCCTGTTCTGTGATTTTTTAAATTTTAATTTGTTCAATTTTTTAATTTTCTTTTACTATATATGTATTTGTATTTTTCTAATGTTCTTAATAGTCTTAAGATTTGTGTTACTACTGGGCAAGAATTGGGTCTCGGCCTGTTTGCCATCGTTGATTAAATAAATAAATAAAAAGTGTAGTCATACAGATAATAAAATCGAAAATTCAAGAAAATCGATAATTTGTTCAACTTAGAGGTCAAAGGTTACGTGAGAGGTCATTCACCTGTATGGATTAAATATAGATTTTGTCGAAACAATCAATATTGCCAAAGAGCGAAGCTAGCTATCTGTGACCGAATAGAGAATATAGTCGATTTTTTACTCATTCGGTAAAACTTTGTACTGAAAATTCATGGCATATCCCATAAAAAACTCAATAAAAACCTAACGAATCAAGATACCATCAAGAACAGTATATCGTTGAAAAGGTAATTTATTGACCTTTAAAATAAAAATAAAAAAAAAATTAAAGGTAAGGTTTTGAGCCGAAGGGTGAAAATATATTAAAACTCACATTTTGACTCACTTTTTGTTAGGCAACAATAAATTTTGAATAATTAGTCTTAAAGTAGACTAAATTACCTTTTCAACGATATACTGTTGACGCAAATCGGATAAAAAATGTGAATTTTTGAATTTGACTCCTTTTTTGATTTTTCCCGATTTTCGCGAAACTTTGTATTGTGATATCTTATGAAAAAAAAGTTATTGAATTTTTTGAGCAATTTAGTTTTTTATTTTCACGAGACGAATTTATTAACGCATTTTCAGACAAATCGGAAATGGTCACCTAAGATTTTTGTTTTTTCCTCTCGATTTAATATGAAATGGTCGTATAATGCTGTAGAGTTATTCTTATTATTTTTCTGTAGTCAACAATAAATTTCTGCGTCTGGATATTAAAATAGCGTATAGCAATCCAAGACAAATCACGCCCGATATTAGAATTATAATAATTTATTATAGTCACTTTACTTTATATTTCACTTATGTGAAGATAGTGGCTAAGAAGTTTTTCACCCAAACCAAATATATTAAACTATTTTTCTTTTAACCATATCAAAACTTTGGTTTATTATAAAAAACTTATTTGTTTAATTTATCAATAAAATTAACAATTATTTCAAGAATTAACGTATACAATTTTATTTTGCGATAATTAGCCAACTGGTTGAAAGACCAAAAATATAATGTTAATCATTATCAAAAATATTATCTTTAAAAAATCTAGTTTTGAGAGAAGTTTAGATTTTTAAAAAATCTAAACTACTCAACTTGGATTTGGGTTTCCGTCGAATACTATCTCATATATTTGTGGGAGCGTCAGTTAGTAAACCTATTATAGGAGCTGACTTTCTGACTGCTGACTTTCTGAAGTTCTCTTTAACAGTCGATCTAAAGCGTAAGCGCTTGCTAGATACAAGTACGAAACTTTCAGTGAATACAATTTCGTGTTTAGATAACACTCCTTCACTGCATTTGTATACTCTTCAAGGAATTTATGGGGATATTCTCCATGAATTCCCAACCCTTACTCAGGAACCCAAATACAACGCTCCAGTCAAACACAACGTGGTTCATCGCATCATCACAGAAGGACAATTACCTTTCTCTCGGCCACGTAGACTGGAAGCCAACAAGTTCAAAATAGTAAAAGATGAATTTTCGCATATGGCTCAGCTGGGATTGATTCGGCCTTCCTCATCTAGTGTTTCTTCTGCTTTGCACTTAGTTCCAAAGAAAGATCAAGGTGATTGAAGGCCATGTGGGGATTATCGACCTTTGAATGTTGTTACCATTCCTGATCGGTACCCCATACCACATATACAAGATTTTTCAATGCATCTTCATGGATGCACTATATATTCTAAAATCGATCTGATCCGTGCGTTCCACCAAATACCAGTCTCTGCGGAAGATATTCACAAAACTGCTATAACGGTCCCTTTTGGTCTCTTCGAATTCATGAGAATGCCTTACGGTTTGAGAAACGCAGCTCAAACTTTCCAACGTTTCATGGATGAAGTAGTCAAAGGACTAGATTTTGTTTCTGTGTATATCGATGACATATTGGTGGCAAGCAATTCTACACAGGAACACCAAAAACATTTGCACATACTTTTCAATAGGCTAACTGATTTTGACATTAAAATCAAACTCTCTAAATATGTTTTTGGCGTTCCTTCTCTTGATTTCCTAAGCCATGAAATCACAAAATATGGTACTAAACCATCCCCAGATAGAATCATGGCAATAAAAGATTTTCCACAGCCAACTTCTGTTCGTGAAGTTCAGTGATTCGTGGGTATGGTTAATTATTACCATAGATTCATACCTCATCTAGCCCAAATTATTTCCCCACTACATGGTTATCTCACTGAGCTGGCCAAGAGTAAGAAAAAATCGGCCTTCATTTGGCCTCTACAATGCAGTACAGCCGTTGACACAGTCAAACTGGCTCTAGTAAACTGTACACTCTTGGCTCATCCGTCACAAATAGCAAGTTTTTGTATTATAACGGATGCTTCAGGTACTGCAATAGGAGCAGTACTCGAACAATTCAACAAAGGGTTTTGGCAACCTTTAGGTTTCTTTTTCAGTAAGCTCTCACCTGCAGAGCAAAAATATTCAACATTTGATCGCGAATTATTGGCAATATATAAAGCTATAAAGCATTTTCGTTACTTTGTAGAATATCGTTTGTTCACAGTGTTCACTGACCACAAACCTCTAGTAACATCAATCGCTTCATAGACTGAGAAAAGTCCTCGTCAGGCTCGGAATCTCGATTTCATTTCCCAGTTTACGGCTGATATTCAACACATCACTGGCACGGACAATGTCGTGGCAGATACATTATCACGCACTGAGGAAATGTCAATCAATTTTACTGGATTAGATGAAGAAAAGCTCATCCTACTTCAAGGGTCTGATCCAGAACTCCAACATCTCATTTCAACTCCACAAGTCGTTGGTTCTAAGTGGAAGTTAGAACCTATCTCCACTAAACATAACAGTAAACCGATCTGGTGTGAGACATCGACCAACATTTTTCGTCCGTATTTACCAGAGTCTCTTAGAAAATCTACTTTTGAGTCACTACATAGTCTATTCCACCCCGGTATAAAAGCATCCCGGAATTTGCCTTCTAAACGTTATTTCTGGCCTTCAATGAGTGTTGATGTTGGATTCTGGTCTAAGACATGCCTATGATGTCAAAGATGCAAGATCCAACGACACACTCATGCATAATTCGGTCAGATACCAGTACCGTCGGCCAGATTCGAGCATATTCACATCGATTTGGTAGGTCTTTTACCTCCATCTCATGGATATCGGTATATTATGACAACTATTGATCGCTTTACTCGATGGCCGGAAGCAATACCTTTGGTGGATGGAACAGCTGAGTCTACTGCTAAAGTTTTCTTAACGAATCACATTTCACGATTTGGCGTGCCGTTAAATATAGCTTCTGATCGTGGGGCGAATTTCGAATCGAAGTTATTTCAAGAACTTATGTTACTCATGGGTTCTCATAAAATCAGGACAACGGCTTACAATCCTAAAGCCAATGGAATGGTAGAAAGATTCCATAGACAGCTCAAATCTTCACTAAAAGCTCATGGTAATACTACCAATTGGAGTGATACACTCCCAATCGTCATGTTAGGCATTCGGTCTTCGATCAAATCTGATCTTGGATGTACTCCTGCGGATCTTGTCTACGGACAAAGCTTAAAGGTCCCAGGGGAACTATTTATACATCCCGAAAATGCGCATCCAATAGAACCAACAGATCTGGTTGAACATCTCAGGCAACGGATGCGATCCTTAATTCCAAAAGATACCCGGATGGATCTTCAAACTAATATTTACATTCCAAAAGATCTTGCTTCACCTAAAAGATCGTCAACGTAAACGGCAATTATCAAAGCCGCTTTCCCTTCTGATTTTTTTACATAAACACATGGATCCACCTTGGACCTTAGGCAATTTAATTTTCTGAGAACATTGTCTAACTTTATGTTCCATTGTCGTCCACTTTGCTTTAAACCATACATTGCTCTTTGTAAGAAACATACTTTTGATGAACCATCACTAAAGCCTTCAGGTTGTTCGATGTATATTTCTTCATTTAGGCTCCCTTGTAAAAATGCTGACACCGCGTCCATTTGGTCAATTCTAAAATTCTCTCTAGCTGCAAATGCAATTAGTAAACGGATTGAATTATACCTAATTACAGGTGAATACGTTTCATCGTAATCAAGACCAGCCACTTGTGCGCATCCTTTAACCACCAATCTTGCTTTATACCGAGCTATATTGCCGAATTCATCAGTTTTCGATTTAAAGACCCATTTTGTTTTCAATGGCTTACGACCCTCTGGTAAGTTTGTTATTTTCCATGTTTGGTTTTCCATTAATGAATTCATTTCACTTTTCATGGCATCTTTCCATTCTGAACTGTTATCTCTGGATAATGCCTCAGTCATCGTCAATGGATCAGCTTCATTCTTTTTTAGGTCTGCCAAATAAATAAAATTTTTATCATTTACCTTCTTATGAACTCGATTTGACCGTCTCGCAAAATATTTAATTTTTAAATTTATTAAAGTTTAAGAAATCCCTACCAATAATCGCGTCATTTTTCATTGTTTCATTAGGAACAATTAAAAATTTCACCGAAAATAATATTTTATTAATCGAAACTAACGCGGAAACATAACCTTTAATTATCAACTCAGAATTATTTATCCCTAAAACATTTATATTTAAATCATTTTTATCAATAATTACTATGCTACTATCATCTATTTTATTTTGTTTAAGAATACTCACACCGCTGCCTGAATCAATTAAAATATTTAAATTTGAAATTTTATTTCCAAGAATAACTTCGGTTTCCAGCATTCCGTCTTCATCCACTGATATAGTTCCATTTTCTTGGCATTTTTCTAAATTAAATGTTGTTGTGTTCCGTTTTTGTTTTTCATAACAATTCTCGGTGCTATGCTTTGTGCTCCTACAATGCAAACATCGTTTTACACGAGGAGGCTCCCTACAGTTGATCGATCTGTGTTCCGGTTGATAGCAGTTAAAACATTTTATAGGTTGATATCAGTTTTCCGCACGATGTGAAACCGAATTACAATTATAGCATCTTTTACTTGGATTTGGTCACCCAATAAAATGATTTTCATTTCTATTTCCCTCATATTTGTTGTGACTGGAAACTTCTCGATTGCTGAAACTTTTCAGTTTGATCTTTATATTTGACTCAGCCCATTTTATTTTCTCAATAAGTTGTAAAATTGTTGTATATGAGAAATGTGCGATCCAATCATAAATAGGATCTCTCGAAAGTCCTCTCATTACGTACTTAACAATTACCCCTTCTGACAATTCCACCGACTTTCCAATTGCAAACACTTTCATACGAAATACTCTTTTCATACACCATCTCAGATAAGGTGAAATGAACTTCTGTTTCGTTCACTTTCCTGCTAAAATTTGACTCTATTCTTCTTCTGAGCTCTAAGAGTCTATCTCTTCTTCCACTGCTTCGAACCATAATTTCGGTGTTTCACTTAACCTTGAAATTGCGTAAAGCAACGTGGCTTCATCTTTTCATTGGTATAGTTTTTGATATTTTATGATTTTATTAATCCATTGATTTAATGTAAATTATTTCCATCGAAAGTTGGAATTAAATTCTTTATATCATCTGGATGCATCAACGTTTGATATTGAATGTCTTTATTCTCCTCCATCTCATATTCTCCAGCTCGATTTTTCTTAGGCGGCATTTTGATATTAATAAATTACTCGTGTTAACCCAATCTCGTTCAATAATCTCAAAAATTATCAACTTATTAATATCCCTCGATTCAAATCCCACTTCTGAACTTTAATTTCTAATATGATGACCTGTAGTCTAATTCCGGTACATTGGGAAATAGGAATTGAGAAATAAATTATAGCAATATTTTCCTAACTAGTATTCCGTGTCGCGGGAAATAACAAATTCGTATTAGAAAATAATTCTTTATTTCATTTATTGCACTTTTTTCTCAATTCCCAATTCCCAGGGAAATACCGGAATAGGCGTACAGGAATTCTCTCGATTTAAATAGATACACTTAGTTTATTATTCATTTTAGAACACATTCTTTATTAAATCACAAACTTTTTGACAGAATAGAGTTATTCGATGTTAAATAAAGGCTCGTTTACATTTTACCATTACAATTAACCGTAGCTAGCTTCATATTATTGTAATCCATTTTGAAGACTACACGTCTTAAAGCTAAAGTAATCGTGCCCACATATACAAGCTTGTAATATAGATTACCATTTGAGTTTTTTTTTATATCTATTATTTTAATATATGACATGCACATAGCATAAATATTGACATTTTTGTCATATATAACACAAAGTTCATCATCGCTTAAGCCGGGCATTCACATACAACAGAAACAGAATTTCATACAAATTTGACAGTAAAAAATTTGTTTCTGTAAAATTTGTATGCGATTCTGTTTCTGTTGTATGTAAATTTCAGCCTTTATGCCCGATTTATAGTCGGTAACTTTAACTTAACGTTAATTTAACGTAAAGTACAAATGTATGGAAATGCACTAGAGCATTTATAGTCGTTAAAGCAAACTTAACGTTAACTTAACGTAAAGTTCATTTCATTCTATCTTAAAGATTTTGCTAGGGATTTTTTGACGTTTAGTATAAAAACTGAAGAAAAGTAATATTTAATTGCAAGTGTCTATATAAATAAAATTTTATTTATTAAAAAATGCAAAGGATATAAAAAGAGCGACTTTAAAGCCAAATATTAGCATGAAATTAATATGAAAATAAAAATTCTTATTTTTAAATTTTGTATCAAATGTTTATTTCGAATTTTATTATTTTAAATTTTGATTCTAAAATCAGTTTGTTACTTTTAAAGAATTGATTGATTTATAAAATTGATTACAAAACCAAAATTAATATCAACTCAAACGTCAAAGAATACGTAATTTCTTACCGACTATAAATCAAAATTTTGTAGTGTCTTAAGTTACGGTTAAGTTAAAGCATAGACAAATAATAATATAAGACAAATGAAGTAGAACAAAAAATTGGGAATGTTTTTCTATTTTACTTTTGGATATTAACTATCTAGTGACACCTGTACTCAAGTAGATGATTCGTAATATTTAAAATTAGGGTTATATGAGTATAAAGTTTTACGTTTTTATTTTTTTGGTTTCTATTTATTTTATATCTTTATGATTATTATTGTTTTTATAAATGTATTTGTGTAGAACGTTTATAAAAAAACCATTGTTTTTAACCATATTTTTTTTGGAAAGGACAAATCAGATTTTTTGTTGATTGAAAAACGATTTAAATTTTGTATTGTTTTACGTTTTGTTATGTTCGTAGTCGTGTGAAGCGATTTGAATGAAATTTAAATTCTTTAGTTTTTGAAGAAAATTTTTTGTTTGCATTTTATTTTGGGAAGCAATTAAATTCTGATAAAGATTTTGTTTTTTTATCAAAAAATTAGAGAAAATTTAGTAAAATATTTATTTATGATTTTTGTGAATGAAAAGTTCGAATTATTTTGAAAATTTTTCGGATCAAATTAGATTTAAATAATATCAATTATTGATACAAGTAGCACAACGGAAATATTTTGAGTTTAGTTTTTAATTGTTTTTATAGTTTTTTTATAATACAAAAAATGACAATTTTTGAAAAATCAGTTGGAAGCACTAGCAATCTCTGTAATTGGGGATCCTGTTTTAGTTGCAACGCTAGATAGATGGTTAACTTAGCCAGCAAGACGCGGTGCGCTAAAATCATTTTACAGGACTAACTATTCTAAGCGAATTAAATAAGCAAGAACTTTATGAAGTCCTCGATGATTGGTTATACCGCCGTTACTCGGTGGTCAGAGTTCTCGTTCTGTCCTGGTCCTCGTCAGTTAACCAGCAGGGTGCATGGCAGGCAGGTGAGGATGGCGTTTGAGCTAGCTTGTAGATAGCTCCTTGCACCCCATCTGGTTTTGGGTTAGAATAGGTTCTGGTTTTGGATAAGATTGGTAAGGAAAATGTTTTGACTCGGGATTGTTAGTAAAAAAAACAGGAAATTAATTAGAAAGTAGTCACTATAAACATTTGTAGAGATTTATATATTTAAATTTAAATAATAATTCTCTACTTATCCTTACAAACATAAACGATCACATATTTAACTCGAGACAGGAAATAACTGAACATTGAACAAAAACCCAACCATATTCCAAAAGTAAACGTCACAAAGGAACAGCGAACCAATAAATTAATAAGTAATTTATTCGATCAATGAAATTTTGAAAATCGATTTTTGTTTGTTTAAGGGGGGGATAAGGTTTTAAAGACGAAAAAAATGTATATTTTTGTGATATTTTTGCGGCGACATGAGTAATATAATTTTATTAAATTTAATTACATATTATTGCACAACTTTTGAAGTATGTCAGAAAAAATTTTCAATGAAAAATAATGATAAATAAACCGGTGACTTTGAATCTCCAGAGGCGCCTTGAAAAAAAGTGGTTTTGCGGTGAACATTATAACTCGTTACCGGATCTCTGAATCAACAAAATTGATATCCATTTTAAAGTTGATGTATTCCTCGAAGTAATCAGGAAGAGTTTCTTTTTTATTTTTTGCAGCACTTGGAAGTTGGAAGTGAAAAACGTGATTTTAGCTCAAAAAATCGCGGTTAATTTGTTATTAAAAAATAGGAAAAAATGAAAAAAAAAACTTCCTGATTACCTGTTGATTTATGTGAAGAAGTAATGTTCAAAATTTTCAAATTTTTTTTGCGAATTAATAATATCAACATGTGTTTCTTAGATCCTATTAATTAAATGAAATTGCTAATTTTATAAATAATTGCTAAATTAAATCGAAAAGTTATAAATAAATATTTATTGTTATATTGCAAAATATTTAATTTGTTTAAAATTAATTTAATAAAAGGAACAATAAAAACTGTAACGTAACATAAATTTGTCAAAAAAATGTTGTCGAAAGTGTCAAAAGAAAGATTTTTATTTATTTTTTCCCAATTTTTTGGGAAAAAATAATATTAATTTTATTTGTTTGAAATGAATTTTATTATTATTATTGAGAATTATGGCATTATAGGTTTGTCAAAAAAATGTTGTCAAGTGTTTCAAAAGAAAGATTTTTATTTATTTTTTAACCCAATTTTTTGGAAAAAAATTAAATTAATTATTTGTTTGAATTTTATTATTATTGAGAATTATGGCATTATCAGTTTGTCAAAAAAATGTTGAAAGCTTTTTATTTCGTTTTTTACCCAACTTTTGGAAAAAAATAAAGTTTGTCTATATAAGTTTGTCAAAAAAATAATGTCAAGTGTGCCAAAAAATAATTTCATTTATTTTTTTAGCCATGTTTTTGGAAAACAAAAATTTAGCTGGTTTTATGACGTAAATGTTATTGAAAATGAAATTGGACATGGAAATTTTTGAATTTGTTATAGTTTTTGAAATATTTTTAGAATGTTGAAAAAAGTTTGTATTTTTGATTTTGTAATAATTTTTGCAATATTTTTAGAATTTTGGAAAAGATTGAATTTTTAGGAATTTTTGGAATATTATTGGAACTTAGAAAAAGTTTAAATATTTGATTTTATTCTAATTTTTGGAATATTTTTGGAATTTTGAAAAAAAGTTTGATTTTATTTAATTTTTGCAATATTTTTGGAATTTTGAAAGAAATATGAATTTGGGATTTTGTAATATTTTCTCGCAACGCTAAATGGAGAGGTTTTTGAGTAGATTGCTGAGTGTATCATCTTTTCACTAAATTATGTTAATTTATGATCTGTTATAATTTTCCGGCATCGTATTGATGTTTCGTGTTAGTTTGGTAATAAATTTCTAAACAGAGATAAAAAAATACTTGTACTTTAACAAAGAGCTATGTTTGATATACATCGCTGCCCAAAACTAAAAACCATGTCCTCATAAAAGTTTTTTGCTGAAAACTATATCAAAATCCTTAACCTAGACCGAAGTCTTGATATCTCAGAGCTGTGAGATTTCAGTCCCTCCATATTTTTCTATTTAAAATGAAAAAAACCTAATTTACAAACATAAAATAAATACCTTAACGGACAAATTCATTGATATTACATTGTTACAGTTACGTTTTCAAGTAAAATTATCTTTAGGCGTTGCCCAACCCTCCCATTTCAGTTATAATTTCTCAATTGTTAATGATATTTAAATCCATATTTCCCATTGCTTATGTAAAAGGTTCATTGATCCAAGTTCATAGCTTATGTAAAAGGTCCATTGGCCCAAGTCCATTGCTTATGTAAAAATATAATTACATAAGTATATAAGCCTAAAAACTAATATCAGGAAAGACAAACAAAAACCGGCAAAATATTATTATCTACTATTTGTTTATATTGGCAGGAAAACCCCAAAATAACTGATGATTAATGTTTGACGACCCATTCATTTCTGAACTTTAATTTAAAAATTTTGTAAAAATTTGAATTTGATTATACCTGTTATTTTTAAATTTTTCTGTGTTTTTACTGGTATCGCAACTAAACTTTTTTCCAGAGTCTATTATTTGTTTATATTTTTCGTGACAATTAAGTTTAATTACGAGAGTTTTAATTAAACATATTATAAAAAGTTTAATGTTCAACTTTCATTGAACAAAAATCGATTTTCAATATTTCATTGTTCGAATAAATTATTTATTAATGTATTGGTTCGCTGCTCCTTTGTGACGTTTACTTTTGGAATATGGTTGGGTTTTTGTTCAATGTTCAGTTATTTCCTGTCTCGAGTTAAATATGTGATCGTTTATGTTTGTAAGGATAAGTAGAGAATTATTATTTTAAATTTAAATATATAAATCTCTACAAATGTTTATTTATAGTGACTACTTTCTAATTGAATCGGTCATTTTAAAAACCTCATAAGTCACTCAATTAGAATTTTTCAGAAATCAATCAAAACTGTTTCATACAAAAACAAATGAGTTTTAAAGGACTTTTTTATGTTTAATTTAGTATTTGAGTGGTAAAAAATAAAAATAGCGAATAACCTTTACAATTTATTAATAGAAATATTGAAAAAAACCTGAAAAACAGTTCTTGACTTATGTTGTTTTAGCGAGAAATAGGGTTAGTGATATAAAATTTAACCAAAAAAATCGTAGTAATCATATTTTTTATTGCTTATTCTTATTCTTATTCTTATCTTTATGGTACATAGTCATATTCTCCAACATTCTTAATTATGAGTTAATTCATATATAATAGTATACGTATATAATTCATATATAATTCATATATAATACGAATCCTCGAAAAGAGGACGAGTGTCATGGATCAGTACTGCGGTTCCTCTCGTCCTACGCAGGAATGCAGGAATGCTATTACTATCGATATACGTGGTTTTTACCCAGAATACGCATCTACCTTTAAGGAGCCATTTTCTGCAAAAAAAGCATGTTGGAAAAAAATGTGACTTAAGAGGTTTTTGAAATGACCGATTCAATTAATTTCCTGTTTTTTTACTAACAAACCCGAGTCAAAACATTTTCCTTACCAATCTTATCCAAAACCAGAATCTATTCTAACCCAAAACCCCATGGGGTGCAAGGAGCTATCTACCAGCTAGCTCAAACGCCATCCTCACCTGCCTGCCATGCACCCTGCTGGTTAACTGACGAGGCTCTGACCACCGAGTAACGGCGGTATAACCAATCATCGAGGACTTCATAAAGTTCTTGCTTATTTAATTCGCTTAGAATAGTTAGTCCTGTAAAATGATTTTAGCGCACCGCGTCTTGCTGGCTAAGTTAACTAGCGTTCCAACTAAAACAGGATCCCCAATTACTGAGATTGCTAGTGCTTCCAACTGATTTTTCAAAAATTGTCATTTTTTGTATTATAAAAAAACTATAAAAACAATTAAAAACTAAACTCAAAATATTTCCGTTGTGCTACTTGTATCAATAATTGATATTATTTAAATCTAATTTGATCCGAAAATTTTTCAAAATAATTCGAACTTTTCATTCACAAAAATCATAAATAAATATTTTACTAAATTTTCTCTAATTTTTTGATAAAAAAACAAAATCTTTATCAGAATTTAATTGCTTCCCAAAATAAAATGCAAACAAAAAATTTTCTTCAAAAACTAAAGAATTTAAATTTCATTCAAATCGCTTCACACGACTACGAACATAACAAAACGTAAAACAATACAAAATTTAAATCGTTTTTCAATCAACAAAAAATCTGATTTGTCCTTTCCAAAAAAAATATGGTTAAAAACAATGGTTTTTTTATAAACGTTCTACACAAATACATTTATAAAAACAATAATAATCATAAAGATATAAAATAAATAGAAACCAAAAAAATAAAAACGTAAAACTTTATACTCATATAACCCTAATTTTAAATATTACGAATCATCTACTTGAGTACAGGTGTCACTAGATAGTTAATATCCAAAAGTAAAATAGAAAAACATTCCCAATTTTTTGTTCTACTTCATTTGTCTTATATTATTATTTGTCTATGGTTAAAGTTAACGTTAAGTCAACGTTACCGACTATAAATGGGCATTACAATGCTTTCCTAAACAAACTTTACTACCTTATTTAAAAAAAAAATCAACCACAGCATATATTAAATCTTAAAATAGGGTTCTTAACCCAATAGAAGTCCCACGAATTGAATATTGAATAATAAATTATAAAATAGAATTGCAAATTTTTTCCATTATAAAAATTGTCAATAAATTCTATTGACCTTTTTACTTAAACGTCAAAATGAAATGTCAAAAATATTTAGAAATATCCGGGTGGCAAAGTGAATTTGTGTTAATACAAAAACTTCAGTTTTTGTATGAAAAGTGTTGGTGATATTACTTTTTCTTAGGCCCCAAGAATTTTTTTTTTAATTTGATAAAGAATCACTCACTGAAGCAAATAAAACCAAAACGAGTTGTATCGGAGCCCCGGGGTCCAAGATACAGCCCTTTGAAAATATCAAAATCCATACAAAATTACACTGTTTTGACAAGATTTTTTTCTGTATTTTTAATTTTTGCTTTATTTCCTATTTGCTTATAAGATAAACAGATTAACGCTGTCCCTTTTACTAAATTTTCTTAATTTACGATAAAAATAACAAAAAAAAAATCCACTTGCGCCTTAGTTCAAGTAATCTTGCCATAACGTGGGCCCCTAAGGTTATAATTATATTTTTTTAAGTTATTCATGTTGATTCTTTGAAATTATATATCAAAATAACATTAATCGTCATTTAGATTGCAACATTTGGTAAAAAAGTGTACTTTTATACGACTTTTTTTTTTTTCAAAGGCCTATATCTTGCTCCCCGGGACTGATTTTTAAAAATTTTTTTTTGTAATATGCTTATAAGAGTGCCCGTAATAAAATTAAAAAAAATTGGCCGGGGCCTAAGATAAAGTAATCTTGCTGGTTAAAGATATTCCATATATTTGTGTTAAAACAATGTTTTTGGTTGCCCGTAGTGATGTTTAGTTAGTACAAAATCTGCAGTTTTGTGTATGAAAAGAGTCAAAAAACAGTTTAAACTAGTTAAAGAATAAACTAAACTACAAGTTAATAATAATATTAATACACGAGAAATGTTTAAATTGGTTCAATATATTCAATAAATTATGTTAAAGTCAATATTTTGTGTTTATAGTACATCTTTTTTCCCGAAAAAAAACTTGACATATGTGATCAGTTGATTTGTATTTCGAAAACCTTAAATAATTGTTATTTCTTGCAAACCAATACCGTTTTGCGTTGTCTTTAATTTGTTTTTAATATATTTGCATTATTATTGGTTTTGAAGTAAATTTTATTACATAATTACTGATTTTTAATTATCATTAGACAGATTATAACGACGTAACGACAGATTACATACAGTAATATAACATTGATTTTAACAGAAATTTGTTGAATATATTTCACAAATTTAAACACACCACTTGTATTAGTATTGTTATTAATTTGTAGTTTAGTTTATTGTTTAACTATTTTAAATTATTTTTTGGCACTTTTTATAAATAAAACTGAAGATTTTCCAGTAGCTAAACAACACTGCGGGCAACCAAAAACATCGATTTAACTTAAATTTATGAAATATTTTAAACCAGTTTATACTTACTACTTGTTTAAATGTAATTAACAATTCCTAGATAAATTTTTAGTTTATTTTTTAACACTTTTCATACAAAAACTGACGATTTTGTATTAACAAAAATTCACTTTTGCCACCCGGCTTTGAAATCAACTATTTTATCTGTCAAAATATTTTAAGGAAAATACTCAATTGTCTACTTATCAAAAATGTATTCCATGCTTCAAAATTTATTCCAAGCGGCCGCTGTTTGTTGATATGATTGTCGATGCGGTACACCGTGTTACTATAGCGATGCAATGCGTTAATATATCAGAGCCCAGGTAGGACGTAATCGATTCGTTATCGATACGGTATCGATTACATGTAATCAAGCAATCGAAACATGTTTCGATTTAGTTTCGATATTGTATCGATTACATTTAGAACAACGTGTTCGCCGTTATCAAAAATGTATTCGTTATCAAAAATGTATTCCATGCTCCAAAATTTATTCCAAGCGGCCGGTGTTTGTTGATATGATTGTCGATGCGGTACACCGTGTTACTATAGCGTTATTATTGCGGTACACCCGCCTTATTATTGCGGTATACCGCCTTATTATTGCGGTGTACCGCGCATATACCGCGGACCGTGCAGATAGTCACAGCCGTTAATAATAACAATTTCTAGATCCACGTATGTCAGATTTTGATTAATGTTGTTGTTGTAGCGGCGTTGTTATTTGTTGTAGTGATTTGTGTTTGACAAAATATTTTAATTTATAAATTAAAATGGAAAGATTAGTAATAAGAAAGCAAATAAACAATAAATTAGAACCGGACAATTTGCAAGAAGTATGTATTTCACCGTAATTATAGAAATAAATTGAAACTAACAATTTTAATTCAATTTTAGTCAACAACGGATAAAATTAAAAAAGATGTAAATAATGATAAAACTAAAATACTTTAATTTACTAGATCTGTTCAGATAATAAAAATATTTTGTTTACGTTTATTCCTAGAAAATAACACTAGAATCTGAAATTGCTGTAGAAATGCATGGTTGTAAGGCATGCAAGGAAAACTTTACGAATGAACTTGCCTTGAAAATGCATATGAAAATTCATGGGGTTGTTAACCACCCATATAAATGTTTTAAATGTAAAAAATTGTTTAAGAGTAGAAATAACTGGGCTTTACACCTTAAAAGACACAGGAAAACTAGATTAAAGGTAAGAGTTTCGATTAGTTCCTTGACCAGTTTAGCAGCTTGATACAGAGTTAGGACTCAGGGTAGACCAATAATAGGTCTACCTTGAGTCCGACCCCCGAGGGTTAGGGGGTCGGTTATACAAAGTATGGAAATTATTGTCATTATTTTCGATTTTTACATAATCGAGGATGCTGAGTTCAATGATGATGGAAAAAATGTTGAAAGGACTCAGTGTAGTTCAATAAGGGGTGGGGGTTGGGGGTCGGTTATAAAAAATATCGAAATTATCGTCATCATTATCAATTTTAACATAATCGAGGATGCTGCGTTCAATTATGATAATAAAAATTGGGGCTGGACTCTGGGTAGTTCAATAATAGGGGGGGGGGGAGTCGGTTATACAAAGTATCGAAATTATAGTCATTATTATCGATTTTTACATAATCGAGGATGCTGAGTTCAATGGTGATGATACAAATGTTGACCGGACTCAGGGTAGTCCAATAAGAGGTGAGGGTTGGGGGTCTGGTCATGAATAGTATAACATTTATCGTCATTATTTCGATTTTAACATAATCAAAGATGCCGAATTCAATGGTGATGATAAAAATGGTGACCGGATTCAGGGTAGTTCAATAAGGAGTGGGGGTTGGGGTCTGGTCATGAATAGTATCAAAATTGTCGTCATTAGTGTTGATTTAACATACTTGAGGACGCTGAATCCAATAGTGATGTTTAAATTGGGGTAAAAAATATAAGGGTTAAAGGGTGGGAGTTGGGGGCTGAAAGCCGAAAATGTTCACATATATATTATGAGTATTGATGTTGGATAAATCAAGGGCACTGAATTCAATGGTGATGCTGAAATTAGTATTTGGGCCCTAGGGAAGAAACTAGAGGATAAGGGTTTGGGTCTAAAATTGGGGTAGTGTTCAAATATACATAATAAATATTGGTTTTTCTATGAATCGAGAATGCTGAATCTACTGGCGATATTGAAATGCAGAACCACGTAATAAAAAATTTGTACTATGAAAAACACTATGTATTACAAATTGAACGAAAATGTTTTGCTATTTATTTCGGTAATTGCTTGTTGATTGATTTCAAATGTCAATGATAATGCTATTCTATTTAAAAACTAATCAAGGAGTATTTCTTTTTTGGTTTGAGATCGAGTTCTATTTTTACTTTCGTTGTTTGTTATCGATTCTTTCAGTTCAATGAGTTGATTTTGTTGTTCTTTTATTTCTACTGCATCTCTTTGTCGTTTCTGGAGGCTTGATTTATTCTCATTTAGCATTACATTTTGCATCTCCTGATCTTCTACGACATTTAGTCTTTTCATTTTGTCAACACGCTTGGATAAGTTTGTAGAATCAATTTCATATTTTATTTGTTTTTCTTCTCTGAATTTAGAGAGTTGCGTTATTAATAGTTTTTCAAGCTCAATTGAACATTTCAAAGATTTCATTGAGGAATTGTTTTCTGCTACATTTTCCTCGACTTCCATTTCTGACTTATTCGATAAAATTTCGTAAGTTTCGGTTTGAAATTATGTATTTTCTTGCTTCTGAAAATTGAGAGAATCGATAGAGAGTAAATCTAGTTCTTCCAATATTTTTTTCGATTATTTTGTGTATCGCTCCGTACTCTCAATTCTTTCAAGAGATTTATTGATACATTTTCAAGTTCAATTGAACACTTCAAAAAGTTAATAAGACTTTTTTTTTTGTCAACCAACATTTTTTGAATTTTGTGATAGTATGTTACTAGTTGCTGGAATTTGAGCTGGAATTTCATCTTCCAAAATTATTGGTAGTTTAGATGAACCATTATTTACTAGTACTTCCTGAATAGTGTAGTGTAGTGTATCCTGAGTAGAATGTTTTCGTTCGCTGCACAATCGTCTACTTCATCAAATAATTCATCCTCTATATCCAAGTTTGTAGATGTTGATTCTCTCGATTTTAATTTCCCCAAATACTAATTTCAGCATCACCATTACATTCAGTACCCTCAATTTATCCAAAATCGGTACACATAATATATTTTCGGCTTTCAGCCCAAACTCCCGCCCTTTATTGACACCTTTATATTTTTGATCCCAATTTAAACATCACTGTTGGATTCAGCGTCCTCAAGTATGTTGAAATCAATAATAATGATGATAATTTTTATGCTATTCATGACCAGACCCCCAATCCCCACCCCTTATTGAACTACCCAGAGTCTGGTCAACATTTTTAACCATCACCATTGAACTCAGCATCCTCGATTATGTAAAAATCGATAATAATGACAATAATTTCGATACTTTGTGTAACCGACCCCCCAACCCCCACCTATTATTGGACTACCCTGACTCCGGCCCTAATTTTTATTATCATAATTGAATGCAGCATCCTCGATTATGTTAAAATTGATAATGATGACGATAATTTCGATATTTTTTAGTATTGTTCTACTAATACTAGCAAACTAATACTAGCAAATATTTGATATTAGTTTGATTTCTCACCGTGCGTATTATATTAAGATAATGTTTCGGTTACGAACAAAAGTTATATTTTCATTATCTACCAAGGTGCTAAAATACTTATGGTATTGGGGTGTGGGGAATAATTTTTAGTAACCATAGCTGAGAAAAATAACCTTTGTCTTGGGTTTTTGAGTACACAATCGAAATTTCTCATGCAAGTAGCAAAAATACATTGAAATACATTGAAAGCTAACTCACGCTTGCTCAATACATTGAAAGCTAAATCACACATTTAAAGCCAAAAACAAAACATAAAAATGTTGAAGTCGTAAACAGCAGGCTCTTGACTAGATTGAGGCTTACAATATTTTTTTAATAGGAACATCGATTGATATTTCATTCCGGTGAAAAATCATATGAATGTAATGTTCCGAGAGCAATAAAAGATTTCCATTTTTAAAATATTTAGTGATAGCATAAGAAAGCTCATAAACCTAGGATACGTTTTGTAACTGCTCAAACTTTGTGTATATTATTTTATGTTATTTATATTATTACTCTTATAAATGAAAATGTAATTTCAATAACTTAAATTAGATTTGAGAGCAATACCAAACCTACTACTTACATTATTTTTTATTTTTCCATAGATATCAGAAAAACGTTACAAATATAAAATTTGTAATAAAAACTTTAGATTAAATAGTCGGTTAAACCAACATATGAAAAAAATGCACAAACAAATTCATGATCCAGAAAGAATAAAGGTAAGAGTAAATCGGCTACAATGTCTTTTGAACAAAATGTGATCTTTAATTTTTTTTAATAGTATCCATGCCAATTCTGTAATCAGGAGTTTGCAGAGAAAGTGAAATGCGAACGTCATATGACGAACCATACGCCTGAAAACGTGTTTCAGTGTGCACACTGTCAAAAAGAATTTACATATAAAAAAGCTTTGATATCTCATATGAAAATTCATACACAAGGAAAACAGGTAAAATTTTGTTTCAGTTAACGATCTATGTTTTTGTATGAAAAAAAGTCAGGCAAATGCGAATATAATTCGCTCACTGAGGGTTCCGTGTATATAATATTTGAGAAAAATAAAGTTTTTGTCAGTTCACGTTGAGTTGAATCTTACCCAAAGCTGTTTTCGTACAGAAAGCTTCAATAACGACAGCTTCTAAATCATTTATATTGGAAAATATATTATCAATTGTAGCTTCAATGAATTAATCTTTATCAATTTTTTTGTAGCAAATAGTTTGAGAGCAGGGTTTGAGGATTTTCATTGAAATCAGCATTAAAATCACCTATCATAATAGTTGGAAGCAAAAGTGTCGTCAAACTATTGCCAACGAGTGCATGGTTAAGAGAGAGTCGAGTGATTTATCTACTGAAAATTCGTGAGATCGCTATACCGACAGGATTTGAACTCCAGCTAGTTGAAAAATTAAATATTCACAGTGACTGCCAGCAGAGCTTAAATCAAACTGATGGTGGCTACTATTTTCTGCACTAGTGGTAGTGTATTAGACCTAACGAAAAGAACAGATCCCTAACCTCGATTTACTTGGTTGTAACAATTTTATACGTCAACCAATTTTCTGGCCGAATTCAACAATTTCAAAAATGTTTGTAATTAGTGATCAGCATTCAGCCTCATAGAAGACATTTGCAACATAACCATATTAAATGATAATCTATCGAATAGGTTATCGCATAATTTTTCAACCTAACGCCTTTCGCCCGAAGTCGAGTTCATCTGACTAGCAAAATTTATCCTCTTCTAAAGGCGATAATAAACGATGCTACGAACACCTTCCAACGTTGGACGCATGATGGTTTTTTGAATGAAATTGAATGAAAATTCATTCAAAAAACCATCATGCGTCTAACGTTGGAAGGTGTTTGTAGCATTGTTTATTATTGCGTTAACTATCGTTTTTTTTAAGAATCGGGCAGTCGCGGAAATTTTCAAAATTTTTTTTTACAAATTTGGTATCAATCGATCTGGTTTGGCCGTCTCTCTTTATGAGATGGGGGGTGGTAGGACTTACCCCCACCCCTTTACACCCTCTTTAAGTTTTAGCATATAAAAATCTATATAAAATAAATGGAATAATCAATGTTATAGATTTCGCGTAGTTCTAATTATAAAAATATTAGAGAAAGCAGTAGTATCCCAACAAACATAAATTCTGTTGTACGAGAAAAAGTAAAAAAAATTTTAACCGGAAGTGGCAAACAGGAAATTGGGATGCAGAACTGTTGTGAACCGTACTAAATGCTTATGTATCAAGTTTCATCTAATTCGATTATCAGGTACAGATGTTATTGAGCTTTCAAAAAAAAAAACCGGTATATGGGACACCCCCGCCACTTTGTTCACTATCGCTCACAAGAAAAAAATGGAAAAATTACAAAAAAAAAATTTTTGCCGGAAGTAAAAAACCGGAAGTTGAGATGCAGAACTGTTGTGAACCGTACTAAATGCTTATGTGCCAAGTTTCATCAAATTCGATTATCAGGTACAGATGTTATTGAGCTTTCAAAAACACAGGTTTATGGGACGCCTCCCACCACTTTGTTCACTATCGCTCAAAAACTAATTAGTTCCTTGCCATACATAGTTGCATCTTTTTCCAAAGTGTCATCAAAATTTATTCACGATCGAATGCTGTGTGCTCCCAACAAACATTAAAAAAATTGTGACACGGTAAACAGGTGCTCGAGAGGCCCCCCACCACTTATTCCAATATTGTCCAAAAACTAATCAATTCTTTGTTATTTAAGTCTCCATCTTTTTTCAAGGTGTCATTAAAATAAATTAACGAATGAAGCCTGTATGCTCCCAACAAACTTTAAAAACAAAGTGTGAAAAGTCAGCATTTGTATGGTAGAGCCCCCGCCACTTTGATCAATGTGTCTCAAAAGATGATAATTATCTTCTCACACTAATTGAAACCTTTTCCATAAGTTTCATCATAATCACTTCATTATTGTAGGCTGTAGTGTGCATAAAGGCACTGAAAAAATGGAAAAACTACAAAAAAAATTTTTTACCGGAAGAGAAAAACCGGAAGTTGGGATGCAGAACTGTTGTGAACCGTACTAAATGCTCATGTACCAAAATTCATCCAATTTGATTATCAGGTACAGATGTTATTGAGCTTTCGAAAAAAAAACTGCTCCGGGGACCTCACACCACTTTGTTCACTATCGCTCAAAAACTAATCAGTTCCTTGTCATACATAGTTGCATCTTTTTCCAAAGTGTCATCAAAATTCATTCACGAACGAATGTTTTATGCTCCCAACAAACATTAAAAACAAAATTAGCATTTTGGGTAACTCGAGTTTCAAAATATCGTTTCTTCACGTCATTTCATATGATTATCTTAATTTTTGAAACCTGTGTACTATTATTTATAGCTCATTGGATTGCTCTCATCACTTCGTCATTAGCAAGTTTAAAAAACAATTTAAAGAAATTTTAAAGTTTTTTTCTATTTGTTTTCAGTTTTCTTGTAAATTATGTGATTCGAAGTTAGCAACCACATCTGGATTTCGACGACATATGAAACTTCATACACGTGAAAATTTATTTAAATGTTTGGTATGTAATAAAGGATTTACACTAAAGAAAACTTTGACGCTGCATTTAGAAAGTCATTCAAAAGAAATATTACAGGTAAGAATTTATTTAGGTTTCGTGCTTATTACACTGTGCGACAGCCAAAATCCGCTGGGGTTCTGACTACCGGGAAAAGTTATATCGGTAAAAAAAAAGTTATACGTGTGCCGGCGTTTCGCTGGGTCACGTCTAGGAATCGAGATATATCGATTTGAAGTTATCAAGTATCATATAGGAGAAATTGTCACGTTTGGGGTTCTTTTTTTGACATAACTCGAGAACGACTAGTCCGATTTTGCTGAAACAAAATTAGAAATTAAGAATTACAATTCCTTTAATCTACTGATATGCCTTACTGAAAAATTAACGAAAAAATAAAAAAATTAAAATTAAAATAAATAAAAAATACAAAAAAATTAAATAAATAAATAAATAAAATAAAAATAATAAAGTAAAATAAAAAAATAATAAAAATAATAAAATAAAAATATAATAAAAATATAAAAAATAAAATAAAAAGTTTATTAAATAAATAAAATAAATAATAAATAAATAATGTATAAATAATAAATAAATAATAAATAAATAATAAATAAATAATAAATAAATAATAAATAAACAATAAAAAATAATAATAAATAATAAATAATAATAATAACAAATAATGAATAATAAATAATAATAATAATAATAGTAATAAATAGTAATAAATAATAATTATAAATAATAATAATAATAAATAATAATAATAATAAACAATAATAATAATAATAATAGTAATAATAATAATATAATAAAATATAATAAAAATATAAAAATATAAAATAAAATTATAATAAAAATAATAAAATAAAATAATGAAATAAAATAAATAAATAAAAAAAAAATAAAAAATAGAAAATAATAAATAAAAAAGTAAAAAAAAAAAAAATAAAATTATTACACAAAGACACATAGACACAATGAAACAATTTTGAAGTTTATTCCAGTAAAAATATTTAAAAAAAAATTTCTATGAAAAATCAATATTCTTGTCAAAATGAGATACCTTTACTTAATTGTGAATAAAAGCGAAATGCGTTCATCGATTTTCATGATCCATGTCTCGTTTTGTGCACAGATTATGTGACTTTACGTCAAAGTAATAAAACTTGACACTTTTTCCCGTTTTGAATTTTTCATGATTTTTGAAAATACAATTTTTTTATTTTTTAGGCAAAAAATTATTTTTTTTCTTCATAAATTTATTTATAACTGCCAAACTGTTGATTGTGTAAAGAAATAGTGTACTAGTAGAATAAAGGAATTGTAATTCTTAATTTTTCTAAATTTGTTTCAGTAAAATCGTACTAGTCATTCTCGAGTTATGTCCCCAAAACGTGACTATTTTCCCTATATGATACATACTAACTTCAAATCGATATATCTCGATTCCTAGACGTGATCCAGCAAAACGCCGGGACATGTATAGCTTTTTTTGACCGATATAACTTTTCCCGGTAGTCAGAACCCCAGCGGATCACTGACCCCTACCATTTGTCGCACAGTGTTATTAAATAACATAAATGTTAAAATAAAGTGGAAATCTTGATCTTTTTCAACAATATTGATTATTGACTTTGATGACGGGTTAGCTAGGTCAAGTAGCACTGCGACCTAAAGATTTATTGTATTTAACCCTGATGTTGTTCAGATGACGTTGTTGTAGCGACGGGTGTGGTGCTAATCCTCTCACTCTGTATGAAGTCGATGTCACTGTATAATGTGTAGTCTGGTAAAATCCGAACCCTCAACCTTGTTAATGGGCTCGATTGGATTAATGTTTTGCGGTAGAGTGTAACGTTATTCGGGAAACACCTGAAGAGAATAATAGAATCAAAATCCATCTTTTTTTATAATTTACAAATCTATTTTTTTCTTATAATAATTTAAACTAATTAAAACAAAGACTAAGTTTATATAATTGCTAGGTTGTAAGTTAACTAGTCGTCAAACTCATTTTTTATGTTAACGTCTCCAACGAGCACTGGATTCTTTTCTAAATGAACGGAGAGTCCTACTAATTTATTAATGAACAATTTGGGTGGTTATGAGACTTTTGCTGTAATTGAAAAACTTTGCGAAATCGATGAAGACTCACTGAAGTGAAAAGACCAAGGAAATATAAGGGAATTTTTGATGCAACACAGATAAATGTATTTAAAGAACCTTCAGCGTGTGGGAGAATGCAATATCTAATTTAACGAAAATGTCACCTGTTAAATTATGTGAAATGTTTCGACCATCAACAATAATGGACGAAGAAACACAATATCATACTTCATTATCCAGAAATATGTCAAACAGCACTGAAAACAATTCAAAAATATCAACATCCTCAATAAATACAGATGTCTTAGTTGAGTTATTGAACAACGATCAGAGTAAAGAGATTGATAAAACTTACCTATTGATTTGATAAACTTAGATAATACAAACTTACCTTCATAAAGTTTACTGAATAATAATTCAAATAAATCCAATGTAACAGCATACACATAAATAGACACGGAATGTAACAGCATAAACATAAATAATACAACCGATTGAGTAAAAGTTTTGTGAGACAACATTTAGGCGAATTATCTTATAACAAAAACATTCAACATACAGTTGAACATTCATACAACAGTTTAAGAGGAGAAATAATTATAAAAAAAATGTTGATTGGGGAAATTTTGGAAAACTTGTTTTGATGAACAAAATGCTATATAAGCAATAATTTATTTGAAGTTCGGTCTATTCTATTCTATTCTACTTGGATCTTGGTTGGAGTTGTTTACAAGAGGCAAAAGGTTACGTTACATTTGGGCTGGTGAAGAAGATGAAAAATAATCCCGGACGTTAACAGAAGAAATAAAAAGAGTTTGAGTATATATTTTTTATTTTAATTTATTTATTATTTTTTGTGTATTTCATTTAATTAATTTGAATTTAAAAGATTAATGATATTATTTAAGTTAGACATTTGGTTTTTGATTGGTTTTCATAATTATTCATTAGTTAATTAGTTCAGTTATTAGTTAATTTATAAATTATTATTCAAGAAAATTAAAAATGTTATAAGAAAAATCAAAGGCAAGTGATATTTGGGTTTAATTTGTGTTTATGTTTTGTATGGTTTATGTAGTGTCGTAAAGTTTATGAGAAACAAAACTTAGAATATTACCAGCAGCATTAAACAAAGGCTCGATCCCAAAACTTTAAGCGTGGTGGCAAAGGTTCGTTACAAGAGGAAGTGTAAGGAATTGCGTGGACGAGAATAAAAACACAATTACAATTGCTTTTATGCAAACACAAATTCAAACAGAATTGAATAAAAATACAATTTTAAAGTTTACTTTATATATTTAAAAAAAGATGGCGAACAAAAGAAATGCGAAATAACAAATTATAATTCAATTGACTTACCCATTCGAAGACTCGATCAAAAGTGATTAACAAAAATGAAACAAAAATGTGCTTTGGTCGAGTCAAAGAAGAGGGGTAAATTTGTGTTGCCATATTCAATTAATTATCTTAATGTTGAGTTACCATATTCAATTAATTATCTTAATGTTGAGTTATCATATTCAATTAATTATCTTAATGTTGAGTTATCATATTCAATTAATTATCTTAATGTTGAGTTATCATATTCAATCAGGTATATAAAAAAAATATAGTAGCCAACACAACAGAAGTGTAAGTTTTCATTGACCGCAAAACCTAGTTTGTTAAGGTGATGGTTTATCGGACCCTGTTCTGCCACGCACCATGTTTAGATATTTTTCATTCGTTTCGCCTTTTTCATAGTTATCTATTTTGCTACTGTTCCCAGCTTTGGATAACGCGGCTGAGCGAATTCTTGGTCAATCCAAAGCACGGCTTTGAATCAATGAATTTTTGCGCCTTTCTGTAAAGCCTGGACTTTACAAATGAAAATAATTATAGATACCTACGGTATCTATATATTCAAAGGTTTTTAAATTTTAACTAATAAATAAATGGACGGATAATGCGCGGTCTTCACTCGGAAAAAAATCTCTAATTTACACTATTTTTCACTAACAAAACACTATTAACAGTAATTTAACTAACAAAGGTTCTTGCTAACAAAAAGTAATAATTTAATACACAAAAAGGAACTAAAATACAAAACTTATATAAATCAAATTCAAAATGCTTACATTAATTTAGTTGTTTTCTTCTAAATCCAGTCCTGTGGAACATAAGCTGATTGTAGGCTGTTACAAATTGGATTAAAAAAAAATAACTTATCCAAAAACATCTGGAGCGTCATCCATAGACGCTTGGTAGAATGCAATACATAATGTTAATGATTCTTTCAATTAAATCATTCATTTGCATTCCAAATCATATCTTGATGCCCCAAAAATAATTGTGCATAAACATATACGCTCAAGTATTGACGACGAGCTAAATTAGTATACACTAATTTATAAATTTAGTTAAACACATCATTCCTATACAACTTCCCATGTTCTTTCATGCGAAGAACTTTTTGACCATAGTTTTGGTCATCAAATTTATATTCTTCCGTTGCTTTCAGGTATTGATTTATTTGTTCCAATAACCGGAATGGTAAAACAACGGTCGCGCTATAAACGAAGCCGTTTTCTAATCCAAACAACAAAAAAAATAGGTTATAAAAAAAAACAAATCCAAAATGTTGAAATTTGTTTGGATCATTTATTTGATTTTTAAAAATTGCAGCTATTAAACTTCTTAGCACACACAAAACTTAATAAAATGGCAACAACAATTTATCACTGATTGAATAAAAAAAAAACACCCATTTTACAAATAAATTAATTTAAAATTTTTAATTTGAACAAATGTTTTACATTAACATACAATATTGTTTTTTGTGCCACAATCACAGCACTAATGATTTTAATTTACATACTCTAAAAATTATTTAATTAGGCACTAGTAGCACGATTGATTTAAATTTACATAATCTAGTTTTAAGTTCTAAACACAACTCAACAATTTTAAGAATATTTCTTCTTTATATATATTACATTAAACAAGATAGTAGAAGAGTTGATTACATATCGCCTTACTCGTCGCGGATATTATTGCCACAATACATTTATAATTTAGAATGAAACCAGTTACTAACAGATTGTCTCATTTTTTTCCATAACATTTTTCTTGTTTTTCTATCAATTTATAAAACGCAAACAAAAGCAACAACTACCTGTTTATCAATTAATCAACTGGCGAAAAAAAAACAACTCACACAAAACAACTCGAAACGTTTCAGTAAAGAAATTTTAAAATGAGAAAACATACTTGTAGCTGTCTGTGTGTATGTTTCATCGCAACAAAAATGAAACGAATAACTCTTTTCGTTTCATTTTTGTTTTGATGAAACATACACACAGACAGCTAAAAGCATGTTTGCTCATTTTAAAACCTTGATGTCTACAGTGAGTCTAAAATTAGGTACGCTTCCCAATTATAATAAAAAATTGATAATAAAAAATGTAATGAAGTCGTATCAAAAATGAAAGATGGAAAAGTGTGTGTTGGTTAGGAAATTAATCTCTACCGCTCTTTTGTTTTTCGAAACAAACTTCAAATGAATCTTTAAAATTCCATTTCTAGACAAATGTGTTTTTTGACACTTCTATCTTAAGCGAAAAAAAATGAAGCAACGTTGAGCAACAATATCTGTTCGTAAAAAAAACGAAAATAATGAGTTCTTTTATCTATTTGTTGTTATTTGAAATTTGATTTAATCGTTAAAATTTGAAAATTTTTAAATTGTTATTATTGTAATTTAGAAAAATGAAATGAAATGATTGAAATATAGTTTAACTACACGGTGAAAAGAATAGAAATTGGTTTTAGTATTATTTATGAGAATATAGCCGACGTTACAAACTATCATGTGATTTTAATCAATTTGTAACTGTTCTACTACGTTGTGCATATGAAAATTCATTCACGAAGAAACACGAAACGAATGGTTCGTATGAAAAAAAAAACTGTTAAATGAAGTATAAATTTGCAAAAATTAAAAACGAATTTGAATTCTTCAACCAGATTTTATTACCGGCGCTATAAAGTTTATGCCGAGTTGCCGTGTTGTTAAGTAGTTGGTTTTGAACTCAGAGGGCCCTCTTGATATTTTTTCTGATTTATTCTTATCTAACGATATTTTTTCCGGGGGAAAGGGTGTTAATCTCAATTCTAACCCATGCGGGATTTTGCTCTCAGTACTTAGTCTGAATTCGACATTACGAGGATGTGTATCGAACACTTGGTGGCAAGGCCATTTTCTTGCAATAACATGCACCACCGCGAACGGTTGTAAAACCTAAAATTAGCATTTTGTGTAACTCATTTTTCAAAATATTTTTTCTTCACATCATCTCATATAATTATCTTAGTTTTTAAAACCTGTATACTATTATTTATAGCTCATTGGATTGCTCTCATCATTTCGCAATTAGCAAGTTTAAAAAACAATTTTAAAAAATTTTAAAGTTTTTTTCTATTTGTTTTCAGTTTTCTTGTAAATTATGTGATGCGAAGTTAACAACCAAAGATTCACTTAAACGACATATGAACATTCATACACGTGAAAGGTTGTTTAAATGTTCTGAATGTAATAGGGAATTTACAGATAAGAGTGCTTTGAAGACGCATTTAGAAACTCATTCAAAAGAAAGATTACAGGTAAGAATTTACTTTAGGTTTTGTGCTTATTAGTAAATAACATAAATGTTTAAATAAAGTGGAAATCTTGATCTTTTTAACAATATTGATTGCAGTCTTTTTTTTATTAAAGGGTCTCGAAACTTAGATGATGGGCTAGCTAGGTCAAGTGGCACTGTGATTTAAAGATTTATTGTATTTAACCCTGAAGTGGTTATAAGACAGATTGCGTTGTTGTAGCGGCAGGTTTGGTGCTAATCCTCCCACTCTGTATGACGTCGATGTCAATGTATAATGTGCAATGTGATAAAATCCGAACCCTCAACATAGTTAATGGGCTCGATTGGATTAATGTTTTGCGGTAGAGGAAGTGTAAGTTTTCATTGATTCCAAAACCTAGTTTGTTAAGGTGATGGTTTATCGGACCCTGTCCTGCCACGCACCATGTTTAGATCTTTTGCATTCGTTTCGCCTTTTTCATAGTTATCTATTTTGTTACTGTTCGCAGCTTTGCATACCGCGACTGAGCGAATTCTTGGTCACTCCAAAGCACGGCTTTGAACCAATGAATTTTGCGCCTTCCTTTGCAATCGAGCCTGCTGTTACATTGCCGTGTTCCCCTGTGTGATCATGGACCCACACATGTGTGACGCAGAGTTGGTTTATTTAATTTTTTGTAGATTTTGGTAGCGTTTTCATACTAGTTTTGAGTTGAAGCGCGTCAGAAATAATGTATATATCTGTGTTGCTGTATTCCCTTTCGGCACACAATATCACGGTAGTTGATGGTGAAGGTTTCGACTTGAAGTACTGTTGCAGAGTATCCAGTGCTAAAGCCCGTTTAGACCTGGAGCCAAACACCCCTGCACCTGTGCCTTTATTGGTTCAGGAGCCATCCGTTACCAGACGCTGGCATTGGATGGTAGTGGTTGTAAATAGCTCTCAATGCCTCCCTTGGTTCCTATTTTAACAATAAACGGTCTGTCTAGATCAGTAGTATTTAGCATACAGTAGAAATGTGATAGGTCACCACTGCCTTCGGCAATTTCGAGAAGATCGTTAGCCTGTCAGGGTTAAGTATTTGGACGAGCTGTAGTTTGTGAGTGCTAGATACGGCTGCAGAATTTATGTGTAGGTGCAATAGAGGAAGAAAGAGCATTTTCATTGGGATTGTTGGTGTGGTTTTGCAAGCACCTATGGTACAGAGGCACACAAGTTTTTGTATTTTTGTGAGCCTTGTCCGAATTTAGCTTCGTTTCGGCCACCAGACCAAAACTGCGCACGACAGTATGGGTTTTATTAGACTTTGAAGTAACCAAATTATCATATTGGGGCTAAATCCGTAGCTTTACCCATTCAAGTTTCTGCAGGTAAAGAAATCCTTAATTGCAGTGTCCGAGATAAATTTTAGGTGTGAGTTCCAAGTGGGTTTGCTGTCCAGGATCACACCTTAGTACTTAATCTCCTTGTATTGTTGACTTGTATCCGTTTGTCGTTAAATCTATAGTATCGACATTAAAGCTCCTTCAGTTAGTAAAGACTACGGTCCTAGGTTTTTGCGGATTGACAGACAGGCCTACCTTGTTGCACCAGCTCATCCCTACTGCCTTGGTTCGGTCATCGACAGTCATGTTTACCTACAGTGGTGCATCCAGAAATTTCACCTTATTTAGAAGATCATCAATTAAAGCTACAGAGAGAGTACCCTTCTCTGGGGATAGGCTCTAGAAGTCCTGACATTTACTGATGTATTTTCCAGTATAGCGAAGTTTTCTTTTTTTTTTTTGTGAACATTTCAGTAATAGCCCGAAAATTGACATTATTAAAGGTTCCATGTATGTGCATACAAGTTCCTCTTTATATTTCTGTTTACTCTTAAACCGTTTTACGACTTTATAATGTAGATTTTTCGGTTGTAGATTTTTCGGTTTGGTACACATGGTTAAGAGGAGTTTGCCTAAGGCATACATCACGAATGTAGGAGTCCAGACCTTTTCATCGTTTTCAGTAGAAAAAATGTGAGACATTTTTCTATATGATTTGGCTTCGTTCGATTTCTTTCCTTGCTTAGGTATGAATACTACTCTATCTTCAATATCTGAGGAACGTACGTTGGAGGATCCAACAAACGAAAGTTTTGTATTCATTGTCCTTCCGAGCTTACGCATGTAAAACATGGTAAGTGGATCTGTAATAGTGTCTCTAGAGTTTCATTGATTACAGATGGTGTTGTGGGTACTAGGTACCGTCCGGCCGGTAGATTGAACCCAGATGGTTTTGTGTTTTCAGACGCAAGTAATTTTTCAATCGATCTGCAAAGCTCTCTCCAACTGTTTATGTTTGATCATATGGGATTTTTGTTGTAGTTAGTAAGAGCCGATTGGAATTACGTCTGGGTGGTTGTCCTTTTTGTGCTATGTTAAAGAGCTTGCGAACTTAATTCCTCGTCCTATCCAAGTTGTCGTTCCACCAAGGCACATCTCTGGTCATTTTAGACTTAGTAATTAGAGAGTTTCGGTGGTATGCTTCAGTGATAACATCTTGCATGTGGTTTGCAAAGTCAAGTTCCATTGTGGAGTTGATCCTTCCACACACTACTACATTATCCCGAAGATGTACTTTAAAAAGATCCCAATCGGTCTGCCTGGGTTTACAAAAGTGGAGAATACTCTCTGGTTGGAGTTTTATGTTGAAGCATACATATGCATGGTAGGGCATAGAAGCTACATCAATGACATATAAATTATCACGTTTAGTCGTGCAACCTATTCCCCCAGGTGGAAACAGAGGTTACATTAGCTACTAGCATGAAATTGTGACAACGGGTTTATGTTTTGTAATAGCGGACAAGAGCCCTGTCTTATAGCTCGGGTAAGCTATACCCGTATTACAATGACGAAAGAATAGAAAGGTGGAAAGTTGCTGCTTAAAAACTATTCAGAAATCTTAAATTTTTTTTTGCTTTTTTTCAGTTTTCTTGCAAATTGTGTTATAAAAAGTTAACAACCAAAGCGATACTTAAACAACATATGAAAATTCATACAGGAAAAGAAAGATTACAGGTAAGATTTTTTTTAAGGTTTTGTCATTTGTGCTTATTAGTGTGGGCAAAACAAATGTTTGTAATTAAGTGAAAACTAAATAATATTGTTACGTTTTTCCAAGCTTCCTTCGAATTGGCCTAACTTACAATTCGATAAACGCAATCCCCAATCTCTTCCTGAGTTCGATCACTGATTAGTAAGCACAAACACCAGGTTTTAATAAGTATTCAACACCTTAATTGTTTCACAACAACAGGAAAACAATACAACAAAAAATATTCCTAACTAGAATATTCTTTCAACAGCTTCAGAAACTCCAACGGTTTATTGTAGAAATTTCCAGTTCACAATGTTCAAAATAATACACAAAATATTTCTATTCAATAACACTTATAATTTTATTACACTTATAACTTCACACAAAATCTAATATAAAGATCACTTTTTTAATTTTAACTTCACTATCGCAGGTTTAAAATAAAACTAATTAAAAACTACAAGAAGTAATTTTCTTATATACCTTCTGCAATACTTCTAGATAATTCGACATCACTTTCCAGAAACCTTGAGAAAATATTAGAATATTCGATTATTTTACGTTATGTTGATTTGATTCATAAAATCGTTTATGTTGACCCTATTTCTAAGAAGAGACAACAACAACAATATTCATTTCATTAATCTGTTGTAGTATTTTGTTGATTTGATTTTCCTAGAAGCAACCGTAATCGTCTAGATTTTTCTGTAATCGTAACAATATAAAATAAAATAAAAAATTTATATGGGACATGTAACCCTCCTATAAAAATTTAAAAATTTCAATGGAAAATTATAACAGATCATAAATTAACATAATTTAGTGAAAAGATGATATACTCAGCAAACTACTCAAAAACCTCTCTATTTAGAGTTCAGCAATTTCAATTTTTCAAAAACGCACAACCCATTATCTACCAATTTCATGTTCAATGACATTTCATGTTATACAAATAATTAATTTAATTTTTTTCAAAAAGGGGGCCTGATTGAATTGATTTCAAAAAATTATAACAAAATCAAAAATTCAAACTTTTTTCAAAATTCCAAAACATTAAAATAAAATCAAAAATTGTCAGGACTTATAAGAACCTTGCCTTTCGCACTCATAACAAAACTGAAAAAAAATCTTCAAAAGACAAATATTGCCTGCCCGCCAGAACTTCCAGGACATCTTGCCCGCCGCCCACAGAATAACACACAAATACAAAATAATAAAAAAAATTCAAAAATATAAAAAAACATCCAAATTTTTGAAAAAAAAAAACATTTTCAAATTAAAAAAAATAAAATTCAAATGGAACAAATTACCACAGGACACAAGTTGGATCATGCTCATACTGTTCATTTTCAGAGTGTACAAATTACAAAAAACACTGCGGTGAACCAGGGAGAAATTAGGGTTAGAAGCCATAACGACTATCAGGATAAAACAGATTGAAAGAATAAATAAAACAAAAATAAAAAACTTGGGCACGAAAATTAATTTGGGCTCGGAAAAAAAGATTGATAGATTTAATGTCATACGTTGACAAGGATAAACATCTAAAATTGAGAAAATTAAAGAAAAAACAAATAAATTTCAATAAAATAAAAAAAAATCCAAAATTTCGAATTTCGAAATTTCCAAAATAAAAAATAAAAAATCAACAAAATCAAAGCAATTCAAAATTTATAAACAAATTTCAAAACTAGTTACGTCTAAACAAATTAAACAATCTTTAACATTTAGCAGTGCAACCCAGATCCCTAGATAGGATCAAAGATTGCACTTACTAAAGTTATGAATTTGTTTACCTGGCTGTTTGTCCGAACACCGCTGTTTGCTTGGCTCAGTCTTAAATTTTTGTCGTGAGTTTGTTCGGCAGTCTGGTAATCCTGGGAGTTGGCGGTAAATAAAAATATTAAAAAAAAAACAGAGAGTGTGCTTAAGACCGCACGGCAGAAGTGAAAACTTAATTGGCAATCGCAATCAATTGATATCGTATTAGTAGTATTTGGATCGTATTAGTAGAATAAATGAGAAACAAGTCAGAACGATAAACCGTTAACTACACACACTAACCTTACAATGTAAACCAAATAATTGTCAAAATAGCACTCATATGCTAATAGCAGGGACTAAAGTACGCGTGGTTGTCACACCCATAGATCAACAAGTTTAAATTTTACAAATCTTTCTGCGGAAAGCTAAGCAAATTCATTGGTATTAATGCGCATTGTTGCCGTTTGCAAATCACTATCGGCTAAGTGCTACCATTTTTAATTATTTTATTTATCATGATTGCCATCCATGTTTAATCATACATATAAGCTATGCTTCTTTGTATAGAATTTATGCGATTTCCGTCTCGTAATTTTGTGAGCTTTAAATCGATATAATCGATTTTATCAAGTATGAAGTTACAAGTATTCAGTCTTCACTTAATTTTCGAAGCATGTATTACATACAATTCTAAACTGACAGCATATTTAGTGAAGATGATAAAATTCCAAAACATATAATTTTGATATACAAATGTAATTGTTTCAGCCTTCAGGTTATACCATCTTTCTTACGTTATTAATTTCATTTTAATTTCATAAAACTTATGTTCAACAAAAAACATTGATCTAAGCAAACTACCGTTTAAAACGATAGTTAAATAAAAAGCAAAAATTAAGCGTACACAACAACTTCATAAATTTTCTTGATGATTAATGTATTAATGCATAAAGGATAAACAGCCATAAATACTTTCAATTTAAATACATATATTCAATATTTATTTAGCATGATGACTCAAATGCAAATTGCAAAAGACAGTAGCAATATAACTTTAAAAAACTGCGTTATAGATAAAATCTTTTAAAATTCGTATAAATAAATTTTTATTATTTTTATGAATTCATAAATTAAAAAAAAATAACTTTAATGGTATTTAATAAAAACTTAAAAAAAAAACAATAAAAAAATATGTACCATACCAGGAGTTGGATCCACTACCTACAGTACATCAGTCGAGCACGATATCCACAACGCAATTTGTAACGTTAAAAAATGATAGATAAATTTTAATTTAAACCTTAATAAAGTCTTTCATTTCAGAGCGTCACGGATCAGACTAGCTTACTACCTACGGAAAAATTTGTGTGTAAAGAAGAAGTTTTAAAGAAGTTTTTTAAGAAGTTTTCACTTCAAAAATGACACTTAGGCTGACCTTGCATTCCCACAATAACCATGTTCTCAAACTAAACTTATTTATATAAGTCTCACATACATCGAGGTTGTGGGGTTACATGACCTTCTCTACAACCACCCAAAACCTTCTCGCTACACCAATTACTTCATTTGTGTAAGGTACCAAGCCTATTCACTATAATTACTTTATAAATATAAATTTGACAGTAGACTCACCCATTTTCCTTCCATTCAATAAACTGACTGCCGGTTCCATTTCTCGGTAGAAATCAAACACGAACTATTTGGTCTTATTAATATTTTATTAATATTATATCAAGCACACTGATTAAAATTCTCTCACTTTAAACATATCGATATTTACGTTAGTTCATTAACTATTCATTATTATTTCTTATTCATTAACTATTGATGAAAAACGTGTTCTAGACAGAGTTGTGAAAACTTGACCATTTTTGATTTTTCTGAAACTTGGCATATAAGTAGTATGGACAAAATAAAAAATAGAACTTATTTTAAAATTTTTTTAAAGTGCATAGTTTGAGCATAGGGGGCACCCCAAAATGCATGAAAAATGAAAATTCTGCCAATCCGATGTAACTTTGAAATTAAATTGCTCAAGAACGGCTATACCGATTTCATCAAACTTTTTTTTGTTTGATAGATGAAAATTCTAATTGTTCATTATTTTCTCGAACTTCAGTGGTTAAAATTTTTTGATGATAAAAATTGTTCGAGAAAATAATGAACAATTAGAATTTTAGACTGACTAAAAATCTTTAAAATGAAATATCTCAAGAACACGAATTAATGCCTTGTCTTTGTAAATTTGATATATTTTAAAGGAAGGTTAGAACTATATTTAAAAAATAAAAAAGTTAAAATTTAATTGATCCTAAAATTTTTTGTTAATGGAAGTTGTTTGAAAAAATGAAAAAGAATTCGAATTTCAGTCGTACTAAAAATCTTTAAAATTAAATATCTCAAGAACAAGAATTTACACCTCTTTGGTGTAAATTTTATATATAACATATGTCTACACTGAAGTTAAGACACATGTTTTTACTAAATTTGGAAAAAAACCGAAGTGTGGGAAAATTTAAATTTTACTAAATGAAGTTTTACGTGATTAGCAGAACTGAAACATATAACAAAAATGACTTTGTAAATGGGTAAATTTATGTCTGGATTTAAACGTGGGATGAAGGAAACTGAAACGACACGAGGTTTGGAAAAGCGGAATTTCTGGGAATATCCTTCGTCATAACTCGTGGGGAGGTCCCATACTCTGAGAACGTCTCAAACCGGGCTTCTGACTCAAATTGGAAGGAGGGATCAGGTTGCACTGACTGTGTATCAGTGTGGAGATTGAAGTGTAGTGGGTTTACCCCACCCCAATTTCGAATTTATCGCTGTTATCAAATTTAGCAATACTTTGTACGAGTAGAAAAGGATGGCGACAAATGACACCACCAGTACCATGTAAATGAACAAATCGACTACATTTCAGAAACGAATATCCTTAACGTGGTAAACTCCGAGAAATTTACCATTCGAGTCTTCCACCTCAAAAGCTACAGTTCCGACAGGTTTCAATAATTTAGCTGGAATAAATTTGGGTGCGAGCTTAGCGTTAAAGTTTTTGGTGGCATAGCTCTGTGCAAAATTGCGGACGTAAATATTTTGGTTCGGAGCGAAGTTTCGCACCTTGCTCTTAAGGTTGTAGCGATCAGCGTTATGCTGGTAAGCGCGGCTTAAATTCTGCATAACATCTTTCTGGATATTGGAAATGTTATCCGCACTGGTTGAAGTTGTAGAGTATTGACCAGAGATGTGCTGAACGTCACGCAGTAGTTGGTAGTCAACCATGGATCGCAAGATGTTGTCAGAAAACAACAAAGTTTGGGGTGAAACATGTGGTGGGGTGAAATACATTTCGCAATGCGGCCGTTATCTCTTTTAGATGAAGGTTCCAGTCTTTGTGATCAGTCTTTAAATACGAGTGGATAGCTGATAGGATTGAACGGTTGACACGTTCAACCGCATTTGTCTGCGGTGAGTACTTTGGTGCTCACATGAGTTATTCCGAAGTTTTTGAGGTGGTCTGCCAACACTCGGGACACAAACTGTTTACCATTGTCTGAGACTAAAGTTTCGGGTACCCCGAAGAGATGGAACACATTATTGTTTAGAAAGTCCATCAGAGTGCCGAAGCTTGCCGAAGGGGTTTCAAAAAGACAAAACAGCTAAACTAATCCAGGAGGATCACCAGATGGGTGTTCCCCTTTTTGGAACGCGGATAAGGTCCCATAAAGTCCACACAAACTCGCTGAAATGGTCGGAATGCCTCCACCTCCCTTCCCATGGGTGGACACATGATTGATTGGCACATTTGTTCATGCGGCAAGAGCCACAAGTCTGCACATAGTCCCTGACATCTCTCGTAAGAGAGGGCCAATAATAAGCTCTTTGTAGCTTTTCGATAACCGTAGCTGCACCAAGATAGGCAGAAAGAGGCAGGTTATGTGCTTGACAGATAAGCGAGTTCCGCATTGGAATTGGAATCAGGAGTCGCCAGTGTTCATCTCTGCACAGATGTTTTAACCCTACATTCGTTTGGATATAGATACGACCATGTACTTCCCTAACATTAGAATCGGATTTGGGCCGTAGCGTTAGATACTCGGGGTCCTTAAAATGTGCGGAGGATAGATCAATATGCATCACACCATCTTGATTGTCTTTCACAGAATTATCAATTTCTTCGGTATTAAGCCGAGAGGTATTAAGTATCGGCCACTATGTTCTGAGTTCCCTTGCAATATTTGATATCAAAATCGTACGCCTGTAGCTTGAGACTCTGTAATGACTCAGATGACCACCTGGGCTAATTGTAGTGCCTCAGGTGACCGGCTGCGTCAATTGTAATGGGTTATGACTACCGGTTGTGTCAATTGTAGAGGTTTAGAACTACCTCTGAAGTGTAGAAATACCGGCTGCGTCAATTGTAATGAATTAGAGGTCCGGTTGTGTTAATTGTACGATGTGGACGTTGGATTGGTTTTACCAGATTCCCCCTACTTCACTTAATTTGATTAAAAACTCTTACCTGGTGTTCGGCTGTTTCTCAAATAGTCGTATGAAAAGAAAAAATCTTCGATTTATCTTAAAACACAATTTCTTTAATGTAACTATAATTTTTTTGGAGTCTTGATTCACATATGAGTTTCAGAAATTTTTTCTGAATATCTAGATTTTCTCATATTAATTTATTGAACACAATTTATATAATACTTTTCACAAATATAAATATTTTCTATTAAATTCTAAATTTCTTTTTATCAATATATTGATCACAATAATCAAGAAAATTTGGATACGCTGATGATATAGCAATTTCAGTACAGTCAAACCAATTTTCAATCACTGAAAATATTCTAGAAGAGGACTTAGAAATCCTTGGAGACTATTTCAAGAAATGGAGATTGTGTCCGAGCATGGATAACACTGAAGTTTGCTGTTTTCACTTAAATAACAAAGAAGCAAACACCAAACTATTGATTTATTTCAATGGTAAAGAACTTACACATAACTTCAATCCAAAATATTTGGGACATACTATGGATAGATCACTAACACACAAAGGAAATTGCAAGAAAATGGCGGGAAAAATAAAGTCAAGAAATAACATCATCAGCTTGAACGTCACTGAAATTACGAGTCTCATGCTCTGATCCTACACAATACTCTATGTCACACAATTGTAAAGTTTAAACGAACGGAGTGTTAAACCAAGCTGAAGTAGCCGTACTGTAACGATCGCAATAATCGCAAAACAATAATAAAACCAAATTCCTCTTTGTTTTCAATTCAATAAAAATGTATTTCATTAGTTTCCGTTCATTTTTTACATTAATAATAATTTTAAAATTTTCTAAAACTTGGCTGCTGGTTGAATTTTGAATATACTATAAAAAGCAAACGAACGTACTCAATTTTATTTCCAATTCTAACGAACAGATGTCGTTGTCGTTATTAATCTTTGCTGAATTTTCAATGTTACCCGATTTGTTTTGACATCATAAGATGTAAAACAAAAAATCACATTTTTGGATGGAATGAGTTTTCTATGTTAAAAGTTTGATTTAAATAAAAATTCATTCCGATTTTAGTTTTTCAAAAGATGACATCTAGTCAAAGTTTGTTCATGCAATCATGTTTAGAAAAAAATAAGTTCATTGATAATTATATCAAAAACAAATTTTTGTAATGTTATATTTAAACACAAAAATGTTTTATGAAAGTTTGAATAGTGTGTTTTTAATTATAAGTGTCTGGAATTAAAAATAAAATAATAAATTGATTTATATCAAAGATTACGTTTGATTTATTCTAAATGTGAGGATCAAATGTATATATTACACACAAATGAACATTTTAATATATTTACAAATAATTTAATGAGAAAAGGTAAACAAGCTATAAAACTATTTAAGGAAGGTAAAGAAAAGATGTTTGATGAAAATTCTCAATATCGAAGGAATTTAACAAAATTAAGTCTGGTTTTTTTGCACATATGTTAAGTGAATTAAAAGCTATATTTCCAAATGGATTTTTTGCTGGTGAATGGAAAGAAAACAACGAAGGCAATCTGGAAAGGATAGAAGGCATCACATCGATTACATAGAAGATAAGTTTATTTGTTTTTATATATATATATTATTAATTAATTCCGAAGTTTAACTATTGAAATGTCAGATTAGGAATAAGTATTTTAAGAGATTCCTAAATTTAGATTTGTGTGAGGGTGATCGTTACAATCCGTAGGTTAGTTATATTTTTATTTTTTCTTGAAGTAGTAAAATTGTTGTGTATAAAAGTTCAAGCCACCTACAGTGGCACTCGCAATAGTACAAGAAACAGAAGACGCATGCCAACTCCATCCAAAAGTTAGGAACGTATATAAAAAATTCATACAAGGACCTACAACTGACCAAAGAAACCAAGCGTCAGAACTTGGAGGTTCACAAACGAAGTCAACGCATTTAAAAAAAAAAATGAGAACCTTGAACGTAAAAAAATTGTTCCCGAATAAAAACTGTCTGTAATCAAGGTCTCCAGAAATTGAAACATTACAGCGGAACAGTATTGCGCATAAACACCATGATAATTCCACTTTGATAGCATTCAAGGCAAGTCCAAAAGGTCTTCAAAAATACCATTCACCACTTTGAACCGAAAATATGGAATGGAGAGAGAAACAGAATATAATCGAACCATACGCTCTAAACTTGAATAACCTCACTGGATAAATACATGGAAACAGAAACACCCTCATGCTCTATGATAAACGATAACACTAAGTAGAAGTCACGGAATGCGAGAGCGAGACAAAGATCGAAAAAAAACATAGATTACCATGACAGTACCAAAACAATCAGACGTTAGGCTCGAATGCCCTTCGAATGGTAAACACCTCTTCGTTTGGAAACCAGGTCTTCCAGCTCGTAGGCGGTACCACCCACTAACCTTATTACTCTGGCTTCAACAAACTTTTGTGAAAGCTTAGCAGATAATTTCTTACCTGCATCGCTCAATATAAAGTTCCGACGGAACACAATATCACCTGGTTTAAACAAAGACACCCGAGCTCGTAAATTATACCGCTCGGCACTTTTAACAAATGCTTCAGCAGTCAAGTCAAGAATTCGACTACGAATCTTGGTAAGGTAGCCAGGTCGCAGAATCGTTTCACCTGGTTCATGAAGACTATTCAGTAGTCTCAACAACTCATATGAAGACCCGTGAGTCACCATCGGAATTCCAAAAACCGCGTAATAGGGAGAACATTTAAAAGTTTGGTGAAGGGAGCAACGTAGTGCACAAGCGATCTCGCTCAAATGCAGATCCCATTTAGAATGTTCCTCCTTTATATAAGCTCTAATTCCAGATAAAATACTTCTATTCACCCGTTCAGAAGCGTTAGCTTGAGGTGAATACAAAGCTAGTAGGGTATGTTTCACTCCGTGCTTCGCCAAGAAATCTTCAAACAGTTTTGACTTAAATTGAGTCCCATTGTCGGACACAATGACCTCTGGACAACCAAATACGTGAAAGACATTGGTAGCCAGCAATTGACAGATTGGTTCAGCAGTTAATTTCCGAAAAGGAAACAAAAATGGGTATTTAGTGACATAATCCAATACCACAAGAATGGCGATATTCCCGGCCTTTGAACGAGGGTAAGGGCCAAGAACATCTATGTACAGTCGCTGACCAATTCGTTCAGTCTTCATAGGAGATTTCATGGGAGCACGAAGTGGAACGTACGGAGCTTTAATCTCTTTACAGGTCTTACAATTCATTACGAAAGTTTTAACTTGTGAGAACATTCGAGGCCAATAGTAAAATCTACGGATATTATACAATGTTTTCGCTAAACCTCTATGAGATGAGGTAGGAGGATTATGGGCCCTTGCAATACACTCGTCAGTGTATTCCTCGGGTAACCATAATTTCCAAACCTCACTCTCTGGAGGAACCTCGGGGTCAAGACAGGCCAATCGTTTATATACCCGACCAGAAATTACTTTCAGATCAGGCAATGTACCGTCTGCTTCGGTAACTAGATTTACCAACTTCAAATATCGAGAAGTGTTGAAGAATGGTGAGTTGAGATCTATATCAGGCACTGGACATATTTCAGAAATGACATCGACAGAGTCACGTCTTGATAGAGTGTCCGGAACAGTATTTAGTTTTCCTTTTCGGTACTCAATATCAAAGACGTAACCCTGCAATTTCAAGCTCCAACGAGCCAATCAACCAGAAAGGTCCTTTTGCTGCATTAGCCATTTTAATGAAGCGTGATCCGTTATGATCTTAAAAGCCTGACACTCGACATACGCTCTAAATTTCTTTACTCCCAGTACGGCGGCTAGACACTCTTTCTCACTAGTTGAGTAGTTGCGCTGCGCAGAATTGAGTTTTTTGGACATGTACGCTATGGGATGTTCCATACCGTCCATGTCACACTGAAGCAGTACACAACCTATACCGTCGTTGCTAGCGTCGCACTGGAGAGTAAAGGGTTTAGTATAGTCAGGGTTTATAAGGACGGGTGCTGATACTAGAGCATTTTTGAGATTTTCAAATGTTATTCCAGCTTCTTGTGTCCATACGAATTTACTAAAAGTTTTCTTCGACAAATCTGATATTGGAGAGGCAGAGAAATAGCAGAGAAATCAGGTATAAAACGGCGATAATAACCCGCCATACCTAAGAAACGTTGAATCTGTTTGGGTGTTCGCGGTGCAGGAAATTCAGAAATAGCCTGAGTTTTATCAGGATCAATTTTTAGCTTACCACCTCCCACGACATAACCTAAATATTTTACATCCGGCAAGAGAAACTTACTTTTTTCCACATTAATCGTCAAGCTCGCACGTCTAAGACACTGGGAGATATCTTTTAACAGTTTCAGATGAGCCTCAAAGGTATCTGTAACTATTAGAAGATCATCCAAGTATACGAAGACGCACGACTTGAGATGTGGAGAAATTACTTGGTCCATCAATTTAGTCATTGTTTGCGGCGCATTGCACAGTCCGAAAGGCATTCTTACGAACTGATACAATGGCCGCCCAGGGACCGTAAAAGCAGTTTTCTCTCGGGAGTGTTTTTCTAGAGGTATCTGCCAAAAAACGTCTTTCAAATCCAAACTGGAAATGAAATTACTTTGTGGCAGACGACTCAAAATTCCATCTATCTGTGGGAGTGGGTCAGCATCCTTTTTAGTGACTGTGTTGACCTTACGGCTATCCAAACAGAGACAATTCTTCCCAGGTTTGCGAATTAAAACCACCGGGCGCGATTACGGACTGTTACTGACTTCGATAATACCCAAAGACAACATCCTATCCAGTTCTTCTCCCATCAGTTTCTCAATGGTGGGCGAAATCGTGTAGTGACGTTGCTTGATGGGGGCGGCCGTTCCCACATCAATCACATGTTCTATCAAGTGTGTTCGACCCAGACCCATTTTTGAAAAAGATGGTAGAAGTTGAATAGCATCTTGCAAACGCTGTTGATTGAGTTGTCCATAGACAACTCTGACATAATTGACTCCGTAATCGTAAGTGTAGGTAATTTAAAAATTGGGTTAAACAAGCCGAAAGCATTAAAGAAATCTATACCTAAGTATAGATCCTGAGTTAAGGACGGGATAACAAAAACATCCATGGATCTGACTTGGTTCATAAATGAAATCTTTGTGTTTACAAATCCCAAGATCTTCTGTCTGTGTCCATCCGCCGTACGAACTACTGCGAATGAATAAGTCAGAAGGTCTGGAGTTTGCATGATTTCTTTAGCAAAATCACTACCAATTACAGTTAAGGATGCTCCGCTATCCAACAATCCAGTATGTTGCTTATCCAATATCGAAACGGTGGCATAAGATCTCACATCCTTGGACAATTTCACAATAGAGGAAATGGTTTGAGATTTAAACAAACGTCGTTGTTGTCAATAAGCACGAGAACGGATCGCAGAGCGCGATGGAGGTTTCGACATCGACAAAGAATCAATAAATATGTTGGAGCGTATTTTCATATAATCAGTCAGCCGCTGCTGAAAGGTTTTGATCTTAGTAAGGAACGAGCGTGGATTAATAAAATTGGGTGTTCATTTTAATAATTTCAAATTTGTATCATGAGTTGATAACTGAACATCAGAGGCGGTGTTCACGACATGTACATCAGGAGTGAAGGTATTAGAATTTCCATCAGGTTCGTTATTGTTCGACATGTTGACAGGTGATGTAACAAACGAGTGATCCAATAAATTGGATGTTGAAGCTCGATTCGACAATGTACCATGAGAATAGGTATGATTAGAATCCGATGATGAAACATTGGTAGAATCAGGTGACAAAGTATTTGTACCGTCTAAGACGTGCTCTGGGAGCGAGAAAAGGTGTTGGGATTCTGGCCCCCTCTTCGGTTTCCCTGACAATGTTCGCAGCTGGGACACATTACATCATCCTTACCACAACCCCAACAGAACAGTCGTTGTGATTCACGACAATCGTGCCAACGATGACCAGGTTTTTTACAGTTCCAACAAGTAGTCGAACTGGTTATTCGTTTCAGGTTATGAGCAGGCTGTATAGCTGCTACTGCATTCGATGGCAGATCGGGAGGAAGTTCGCTAATTCTCACTTGGGAGAATTCATGTTCCAGGTCCACCTCAGACACAGGTCTAGCTGGTCTATAATTAAGATCGCGAGGTCTCGAGATCGTTTCTACCCACAATTTTTCTCGGTCCCTGCACAGCTGACGAAGGTGTTCCAATCCATATATGGTGACATACAGTAAGTCCTTACGTACATCTATTCGTAGATTATTCCTAATCAATGACAACAACTCAGCATCCGACATAAGCATCCTTAATTTATCTGACAATCGGTATAGTGACTGTAGAAATTCATCAAACATTTCGGTTAGCCTCTGTTTTCTGGCCCTCATCCTTTCCTTTACTTCCTCATCAGTTTGTCGGTCCTGAAACTCGACACGCAGAGCATGACAGAAATCATTCCATATAAGCTGTCGATTTTGGCGAAAATATCGCCAGAACCAATCAGCTGCTCTATCTGTTAACAGCAGATAAAGACTACGTGTGACAATTGAAAAATCACTATGTAAGCACATCTCGGTCAATCTCTCAATTCTAAAGATAAATGCTTCCACATCCAGACCATCAGGTCTGCCGGAGAGGGTTACATTCCAATTTCTTATTTTGGTTGAGTATTGATCGAGATGTGGACGAGTCCTAATTGGAGCAGGATGAGGTCCAGTAAACATTGGTTGTGCCGGTGGATCATTTCGGGATACCCTTCTTTCTCTTACCGAGTGTACTGACGGAGCCGATTGACGCAGCGGGGTGATGGGAGACATTGCATTTAGCTCTTTTGGTACTAGTTCTTCCGGTACGAGTTCTTCTGGTGCAAGTTCTTCTGGTGCAGGGGCACGGTTTTGAGCTAGTGAATTCCTAATTATGGCCACTTCATGGACTATCTGAGCATCTACCGCTCTACGCGAGTCTCGTTCCGCGGCAGTAGCTTCACCTTCTTCAAGAGTTCTCCGTGCTAGGTCAACTCTAGCTACGTTGGCGTGACGGGCAGGTGGAAAGTTGACTGGTACCCGAGTTGAAGATAGCTGATTGCCAACGCTGAATCGCCGTTGTTGCAACTCTGCGGTGAGAGCTCGAGTGAAAGGTCGTGGGGGTGGTGGTACGACAGTGCGATTATTAGCGGTCATCATTCGTGGCAACCTTTGCAGATCGGCGCGCACACAAGCGGCTCTGCATAACAGGCAAGTATTATGCTGCAACAACCAGTCGTTGAGACAGATATCGTGAAACAAATGGTTACGACGGGTGAGGATTTTAGCTGGCACGCTCTCATTTTGACACACCACACAGCTATTAGCCGTATCTGAGACATTAATCCGTTTAGGCGCTGACATTGTGATTTAAAAGGTTTAAACAGTTGTGTAATATCTTCCTAGGTGAAAATTTGGTATTCCTGATCCAAACAGTCAATAGCCAAACAAATATTACGAGATTACGGACGGTGGATTACAACAAAAAAAAATGAAATTGGAGAATAAACAGGTATACTACGGCTATGGTGGAAAATGGAGTTAAAAAAAAATAAATCCCGGACTCGTAAGTAAAACGACCTACAAAAAAAAATTAGTGCGACAAGCCTACCGGTTCGGCAAGGAGAAGTTTTTAAATGTAACAAAAAAGATTAATACAAAAAAAATTAACCTATCAGGAAAAAAAAAATTTTGATAACTTAAAACTAACATGCATTAAATTTTTCTACTTAAAATTATTTGGTGCGTAGAGTTGGCTTCAATGTTGTGTAATTGTAATTCTTGAGTCGATGTAAAAAGTATTTCAATCCCGAGCAAATTTTGCTAATCTTCAAGTCATTTATTCGTCCATGTATGGAGTACTGCTGTCATGTTTGGGGAGGTGCTTGTCAGTCAACAATAAAATGTCTAGACTCTGTACAGAGAAAAGCAATACGGTTGATTGGTAATACCGAACTAACGGATCAGCTTGATTCACTCCAGCACAGAAGAAATGTGGCTGAATTGTCAATCTACTATAAATATAACTTTAGTGAATTCTCCTCTAAGGAAATTCAAAATATCCTTCCATTGTGTGCGCAATTTAATCGACGAACAAGAACTTCAGAGTTATCTCACCCATTTGCTGTCCAAATACCTCGTTGTAGAACTATGTCCTTCCAGAACGATTATTTTAATAGAGTGGTCAAATTATGGAACTCAATGCCCGGCTCCGTATTTCCCGATGAATATTCTCCTCAGATGTTTAAAGAAAATGTCCATCGTCATTTAAAAGAATCAGTATAGTTATTCCTATATCCTCATTCCTTCCATTTTTCTCATCTCCTTCCATTTTCCTCATCTCCTTCCTTTATAGTTGACATGGTATCTTCGGATATTCAAAGAGTCTAAATAATGAATATTTCATATTTAGTGTGCTAAACATGTCTAACTAATTAATAAAAAAAAAAAAAAAAAAAATATCTTGATGTTAGTTATTTATCGGTGTATCTTCTTGACAGTAATTATTTGATTAAATTTCTTCTTGACAATAATTATTTAGTTATACATATATATCTTCTTGACAGTAATTATTTCTTTATATATGGATACCTAAAATTTAAAGAAAAAAATATTAGTACCAGAAATTATCAGCAATTTTTGTCCAACAACATTGGAGAGGGAAACCGACACCACCAAGAGGGAGCATGTCTGGGGTTGGAGGGTGATGATCGTCGTTCAAAATTTGGTTTTGGGTTTTGGTAAGGTTTGGGATAAAAGAAGAGACATTAAAATACACTACGTTACGGGATGGGAAATGGAGAGGGAAAGGGATCACAAGGGATAAATAAGGATGAGGGAAGGTAAGGTGGGAAAGGAACAAGATGGGGTATGTGCAGATAGTATATCACCCGGAGGACAAGTGTCGATGGGATGGTCAGAGAATAAATCCTCTGAACCATTATTCAATCATCGACACCCGTCAGCCGTGATCCACACCAGCCACACATACGGGAAGGTGCTATGATCTGAGCTTATCCAATTAACTCACGACATGAAGGCTGGGCGAACTCTTTCCTCAGCAGTGGATCCTACTGCTTTGGAAGATGTTCCCCACTATCTTTCGTGAGAACTGGACAACTCAGACCATAGGGTGCTAACGTTCCAGGGAGGGGACTCTACACGTTATGGAGTCGTTAGCCCGGATTAGAGTCCTGATTCCACAGCGAACCCAGAGCATAACCATATTACCAGGCTGGATGTAGTAGGTGTATACTCCATTCTACACAAATCTAAGCCTGGCATCTGGTCACCTCTGGCATTCCCCGTGCCAGCAAGAAACCCATCCGTTACTAGGGTACGTGGGATTGTAACCCCCATTGAGAATAATTCCGAAAAAATTATTCTCACCCTTGCGTTTTATAGAAAAATAAAAAAGGAAAATTGTTGCTGGAGACGTGGGGACGCAACACCTCATCGTTGACAATCTGAGCCACCTCAGATTATCACCGCTCCTGCGCAATTGAAGCAGGGAGTTGCTTCCCGTCGCCAGAGTCTCCAAAATATTGTTTGGTGAGAAATAAAATTAAATTGAAGAAGAACTTTTTAAAAAAAATTCTTCAAGATTTTTGAAAATTAGGAGGGACTCCTTCAGAGTACTACATCGCTATAGTGACCCTTAGAAAAGCCCCACGTTGGGCGCCAATTTGTAATGAAACGCTTTCTTCGTTGCGGAACAACGTTGCGTACCTTCGTTGCGTACCTAGCGAAGTTTATTTATAGCCCCTTGACTAGCTTCAATCATTGGCATCGAGTAAGAAATTCTGCTACTTCAACACAAATACACAGAATGTACCCGAAGTACATGGTATATACGGAAATGAGAAAAAAGCAAGTGAAAGAATGAGACTCTGGCGACCCCCTTATGCGAAAGAACCACGATCACCACGTCCAACCCCACATTTCAGCACGCAATTTCACGTTTTCACCCCTCATACACTCACGCACTCGCACCCACATACACACACAGACACACAATCACCCGTACTTGCATCCATGAGCAAAAGTTTCACATTTCAAAATGTTAAACCTCTACTTCCACTATAAAATAATTTGAAATAAAATAATTTGGTGGAATAATTGGACGAGTTCCTGTCCGTGATTGAATTATTTATTCGATTATTGTTTTAAATAATTTGAATTTGTTTTAATATTGTTTTAATAACTTAAATAAGTTAAACTAATTAAAGTTTTAATAATTCAAATAATTTAAATTAAATTAAAGTTTTAATAATTTAAATAATTTAAATCTAATCAAAGTTCTAATAATTTAAATAATTTAAACTAAATTAAAGTTTCAATAAGTTACGTAGATGATTTCCTAGACAAAATGGTACCTAATATTGTAAGTTTTCTGAAAGTAAACATTCCGCGTATTCAACACTTGGAATGCACCGGACAGACCTAGAAAAAAATATCAATGGTAGGTATCACTATTAAGCGTTATTACTTATCGCTTTCCCCGTAAAAAGTAATACAGTTGTATAATAGGTCCATTTGCTGATTTGTAAAATAACATTAAGGCCGAATTCCAATTTATCCCCCCCCTTATCAGACCACATCTGCGATGCGTTCTGAATTAAAGCAGGTTTATGTCATGTATCGGTGTTATGTTATTGCGTGAATAACCCATATTATCCATTAAACCAACTGTTCAAATTATGTTAACTTTTACTACCAGAATCAATAACAAAAAAAAAAACAACGGTAGGTCTTGGTCTGATGTGATGAATAAAAAAAACCAAAACAGGTTTGAACTCCAACATAAAACAAAAATAGAGGTAATCGTTGTTACTTATGACAACGGTAGACCTCATTGTTATATAAAAAAAAACTCGTTTATTCCAGCACATTCTCCCCTGAATCATGCTCGCATGCACCACCTCCACTCGCTCATTCATACACACATTCACACCTTCATACACCCACGTACTCATTCATCAATATTCATATCGGTAATAAAATAAAAAGGTAAAATATTATGACTCACCGCATGATGTGAACGATTCCCGCTCTTCCTTTTTGAATTTAGCAGCTCATTCCACTCCTTTTATTTCCTGGTTAGTAATTGTATACCAGACCAAAGCGTTCCAAATTCAACCGGAGAATCCCAAAGAACGTTGGTTGGACCACCCTTCTTCGTAACAATAAAGTATAACAGTTGTCGCCTCCACTGATGGTTGGAACTTTTGAAGTCCGACGTAGAATTTGCCAATGCTGAGCGCGATAAACCAACACAAAAAATTTTGACTAACGCACCCTTTACTCGTTATCGTTGGCCATATATCAAATTTTGTTTCATCCGGTTCCAGAAGATAACGTATAGAATAGCTTGCGAATATAACCAGGTCAACCGGTTAATGTATTTCACTGGTTGAATTATACTTTTGGTCATATAATACGTTAGGTAATTATACTTTTAATCCCACAATTAACACACAGGAACAAATATAATTTTTCTTTTGTTTGACCTTTCTTTTTATTTTTTTGAACATGCAAATTCTATGAATTTCATCTTTTCTTATAATTTTAATATCAATTTATTCCAATCATATTTTAATATCACTTAATTAAATTTGATCTAACAAGCACGGTAAATAAATATTTTTTTATTAAAAACAAGGATTTGTTCAATTTAGAGCAACACAACAATTTTTCTATTTTAAATCTAAATATCTTGACAGTTAACACAGAACCGACTACAATAAAAACATTTTAGCAAAAAGCAACACTAGATTAATTTTTGTTTTATTTAATTTCACTAAGCCAATTTGCATTTATCAAAATGGTGGATTTTAAAGAGAAATCTTACAATTATTTTACGTTCACTCATTTAATCACAAAAAAATTGCCAAATCATGCAGATTGACATGTCAAAAAATCCTAACATGAATCCAATCAGCAAATTTGCAATTGACTATAAGTCACAATGGAATAATAATTAAGAGAGTTTACACGCGTAGCAAATTTATGTTTGATTTTAAACTAACCATCATGGCACCAACATATATAATTTTTTGCTTTCTTTTAATTTGAATCAAACATTTACATTTTTTTTTTAAATAACACTAACCACTCGGAATAAATACATGAAACAAACCGACGGAACTATCGAAATTAAGTTAATCAGAAAAATTTTCCACTTAAATTTTAATGAAAATAAAACAAACGTGAAAATAACAGTAGACTCCGTACGGTCTGATCTTCATGAAATGAAATTTACACGATATAAGAGAGTGAGGCTAAACGTTAGCTACTATTTATAGGCGGTGAATAACGAATCGGTAAGGTAGTTTCTTGGGGAAATTTTTATTTCCATTTTATCGTTAGTTATTATACCCATTAATGAATAGAACTGCTGTTTTGTAATGGAAATTGAAAAAAAATTTAAAAGGAAAACATTGTTCACGAAACAATGGTACGAATTATACATGCAAATAGCGCGTTTACGGTTCACTGATAACACACAACCGTTTTCTGACAATTCTATAGCGGTCAATGATTATAAATTGGGCAAAGGAAACTACATTGGAAAAATATTACACATTACTTGAGGATAGTAGATTTTTGTGGCGGAAACTATAGTTAATGATGAATATGGATTGAGTACAAGAAAAAAATAATTATGAAAGTCTCAGCTAATGCAAATTTGATGTATATGGGAAAACAGTGAATCTATAAATCAGGGAATTATCTAGCTGCGTCGTCGAGCATCAGGCTACTTCGTTACAGAGTGCGCACGCAGACAGACAAACACTTTGTTTTTTTATTATAGATTATGGCATTATTATTTTGTCAAAAAAATGTTGTCATGTGTGTCAAAAGAAAAATTTTTATTTATTTTTTTACCTAATTTTTTGGAAAAACATAAAAATAATTATTTGTATGACATGAAATTTTATTATTATTATAGAGAATTATGCATTATAAGTTTGTCAAAAAAATAGTGTCAAGTGTGTCAAAAAATTATTTTATTTATTTTTTTAGCCAATTTTTTGAAAAAAAAATTTTGCTGTTTTTATGATGTAAATGTAATTGAAAATGAAATTGGACATAAGAATTTTTGAATTAGTTATAGTTTTTGAAATATTTTTGGAATTTTGAAAAAAGTTTGTATTTTCGATTTTGTAATAATTTTTGCAATATTTTTAGAATTTTGGAAAAAGTTTTTATTTTGGTTTTTATTATAATTTTTGCAATATTTTTAGAATTTTGAAAAAAAAAATAGGGAACATTCCTAGTTTATCCCCCCAAATAGATTTGCGTTTTTTTTCAGATAAGTAGAAAGGGTACTCTGCATCCTAATTATGAAAAAAAAATTAACGGAAATGAGGGGATCAAAAGTTATAAAGGATCAAACTTTCAATTTTACCTTGTCCCCTCTTTGATTTTTTAGAAGTAACTTAATTTGATTTTTGATTTATTTTTTTTTTTGACTCAATTCTGCGACCTTGCACAACTTCGATCAAAGATAGCACCGCCCCCCCCCCCCCCCGCGTCACCCCAACGCCCCAAAAGTTCCCAATAAAAGAAAGCGGACGGCGCAGGGGACGCGGAGGGGAGCGCGGGGGTGGGGGGGGGGGGGGGCGACGCGTGAGGGGGGCGGTCTATCTTTGATCGAAGTTGTGCAAGGTCGCAGAATTAAGTCAAAAAAAAAAATATAAATCAAAAATCAAAGTTACTTCTAAAAAATCAAAGGGGGGACCAAGGTAAAATTGAAAGTTTGATCCTTTATAACTTTTGATCCCCTCATTTCCGTTAATTTTTTTTTTCATAATTAGTAAAAAACAAAAAAAAATATAAAAATAAAAAATAAATAAATAAAATAAAATTTTAAAACACTCAAAAAAAAAACAACAAATACATAAACCACCTCCCCCCCCTCTCCCTACCAAGTTGATATAAAGATAAAAAAATTTGTGATAAAATATAAATAAATAATAAATAAAAAAAGAAAAAAAAACCAAAGGGGGGACCAAGGTAAAATTGAAAGTTTGATCCTTTATAACTTTTGATCCCCTCATTTCCGTTAATTTTTTTTTTCATAATTAGGATGCAGAGGTCCTAATCTTTCTATTTATCTAAAAAAAAAAACGCAAATCTATTTGGGGGGATAAACTAGGATTGTACCAAAAATAGAATTCTTTTATATATAATTTTAGAATTTTGAAAAAATTTTCAATTTTCGATTTTGTAAGAATTTTTGGAATATTTTTAGAATTTTGAAAAACTTCAAATTTTTGATTTTATTATAATTTTTGGAATTTTGGAACAAGTTTCAATTTTTGCAATATTTTTAGAATTTTGGAAAAACTTTTAATTTTTGATTTTGTAAGAATTTTGGAATATTTTTAGAATTTTGAAAAATTAAAAATTTTGATTTTATTATAATTTTTGGAATTTTGAAAAAAGTTTCAATTTCTGATATTGTTATAATTTTTGCAATAATTTTAGAATTTCGGAAAAGGTTTGAATTTTTAAGAATTTTTGGAATATTATTTATGGAGTTTTGGAATTTTTGGAATATTTTAAGAATTTTTGATAAAGGTTTTAATCTTTGATTTTGTAATAATTTTTGGAATATTTTTAGAATTTCTAAACAATTTTGAATTTTTGATTTTATTTAATTTTTACAATATTTTTGGAATTTTGAAAGAAATATGAATTTGTGATTTTGTAATATTTTCTCGAAACGCTAACTGGAGAGGTTTTTGAGGAGCTTGCTGATTGTATAATCTTTTCACTAAATTATGTTAATTTATGGTCTGTTATATTTTTCCGACAACTTTTTGATGTTTCGTGTTAGTTTTGTAATACATATCTAAACAGAGATAAAAAATACATATACTTTAACAAAAAGTTATGTTTGATATACATCGTTGTCCAAAACTAAAAACCATGTCCTCATAAAAGTTTTTTGCCGAAAACTGTATCAAAATCCATAACCCAGACCGAAGTGTTGATATCTCAGACCTTGAGATTTCAGCCCCTCCATATTTTTTTTATTAAATTTAGCATTTTGGGTAACCCATTTTTCAAAATATCGTTTCTTCACATCATTTCATATAATTATCTTAATTTTTTACATCTGTGTACTATTATTTATTGCTCATTGAATTGTGCTCATCACTTCGTAACTAGTAAGTTTAAAAAACAATTTAAAGAAATTTTAAAGTTTTCTTCAATTTGTTTTCAGTTTCCTTGTAAATTATGTGATGCGAAGTATACAACCAACAGTGCACTTAAACAACATGTGAACAAGCATACACGTGAAATTTTATTTAAATGTTCTGAATGTAATAAAGAATATACATCAAAGAAGAGTTTGAAGATGCATTTACAAACTCATTCAAAGGTTGGTAAGGTTAAGGTAAGTAAAACCAGTTTCAAATTTTATATAATTTAACAAAAGAGTATCGCAATAAAATGAACACCATATCAGGATAGGTTAGGTTACGAACAGAAGCAGCTCATATACCACGCTTAGGTCTACTGATCTTTTGTAAAACCTCACCTTAACACCAACTTATATATATAAACTTATGTAACAAACCCCTGATTTGTACCACCGCAAGATTTTGCTCTCCTACATCAAACTCTCAAAATCTCTCCAACCCCGTTAATCAAAAATGTTGAAATTAGATCAAAGAGATAAAACATTTATTAATCTTTTGGTTCGCAAATCATTCGGATTAAACATTTTATTTAAAAATAATGAATTGAAAAGTAATAAAAAGATATAATAAAAAGGATTAAGAAAATCTTGTTGTGTAAGTCTAGTGCACAGAAATTTCAATTCTTAATTATCATTTTCTTTGAAACGGAAATTATTAGTTTAGAACTAAATAAAAACATTAGTGGTTTCAATAATGTTATTTGTGTTACCTAGGCCCTAGGGTATCTAAACGGATAAGCAAACATAGTTTAATTTAACATAATTATTTAACTATTTACATAGTGTAATTAAACATTCTGTTATCTATAAGTAAAAAACCATATATTTTATGAACAAATAACACTAGTTTACAAATTTTGATCTTTTTTTGTCTCCCTGACTACCCAACTTTTCTTGTGGATGTTGACGTCTGCTAAACACGAATATCATATTAATTTTTTTAAGTTAGCTCTTGTTTTTGAGATATTTGCTATCAATTTTTTCGGTAAACAAAAAGGTTATTCTGGTTTTTGGATTGCATATTTTACAAAACAAACAAATTAAATGTATTAATGAAACAAGTGCATAGTAAAGATGCTAACAATCATTTTAAGCTATTTTTGTACAAATACATCAAGGATTCTGGAAGTTATACTCGAAAAAAGTTGAAAAAATACGAAAAATTCATGTTTTTTAAAATTTTTCCACATTCAACGCCATAAATTTTGAACAAACAATGATTGTAAATTTTTTAATTTCTTGGAGCCCGTGATAAATTCAATTTCCTTTCTTTTAAGCTAAAAACCACGAATTTTGTTGCAGGTTGCACCAAGTTATTCAGGTTTTCCCAAAAAGGCAAAACTAAAAATTTGAAAAAAAAAAATTTTTTTTCTAAGAATAATTTAAATTCTGCAACATAATTGATTTATGGGCTATTATTTTGAAAACGTACATTTTTTTGTTGATTTTTAAATTTTTGATTTTTTAAAAATCTGAAATTTTGATATTTTGTTGGCATTGACAAAAGGAAAAAAGTAATTTCTGCTTTTATTTTTTGTGTACTCTGAATCAGAGTTATGCGCGGTTGAATTTTGAGGCTTTTTCACGTAGTTTTTGGTAATGGCGGCAATGTTTTGTGAATAGGTGCCACAAATTTCATCCGACTTACGTATATTTTTGCAAGTAAAAAGGAAAATAATTGAATAATTGAAATAAGTAAGTTTAAAATTAATAACTTTTCTCTTTTCCGCTAGGCGGCGCGTAAAACCTTGGTTTACTTCAAAGCTCATATCTCAAAAAGTAGGCTTTTTTTTTTTGTTTTTCACAAATTTTAAAGTAAACATATGCAGCTATGAAATTGAGAAATAAAAAGTCAGCAATTCAATATGGATTTTTTCTTACGATTTTTTAAAGTTTGGTATATGAAAAATTCACATGTGTGTTTTTATTAAGTTAATAATCCTGTACTAAATGTGGATCTTATAAATTAAATATCTCATATTTTAGCACCTGCAATAAATTTGAACCATTTTCTGTGCGGTTAAATGGTTAAAAACATATTAAAAATTAATTTAAGTTAAGTGGTAAAATAAAGGAATTTAAATTATTAAAAGGGTGTGTAAAATGTTTATTCATTTTAAAAAATGTCTATTCAGCCCCTTTTTACTAATTAAAATCTCATTAGAGGCTCATAATTTTAACATTTAAAATTTCTAATGACGCCCACAAACGGTTTTTGACCAAATTATACTTGCATCCAATCAAAATATATTAAATTGTACCTACCTAATTTTACCTGATTCTACCTATGTCAAAACTATTTCAAGGGTATATATATATATTGATTGGATTGCCTTATAATCAATTATATTCCAAAATATTTAGAAGACATAACGTTTAGAAAAGATAATAATAGAAATGCCTTTCAAATTGTGCTGTAACTTGTACGGTCTCAAAAATCATCAGCGGACATCAAAAAATGTGAAACTGGTCACACCAGCTGTTATTCAAAAAGCTGCGACCCTAAATTTTACTTTGCGTGATGACCAGTTTATATGTGAAACATGTCGCACTTATATCTATAAAAATAAGATAAATTTAATTATTTTATTAAAATGAATAAAAATTCATATGCAACTAATATTTTCTATACAGCAGCTTTCATGTTCGGAAACTATCGATAGTGAAATTATTTCTATAAATCAGGATGTTGAAAATGTTCCATCGAACGAAAATATTCAAATACCTCCAGCATCTTTAGATCCAGCACCAGTTTCGGTTGATACTATATCTCCACCAGTTCCTGAACTACTTAATGACATTTTAGAAGATATTAACAATGTTCTTGGAAGGTTAGCCGAATCTCCTATCAAACAAAATCATATTACAACAGGAAGTTATAAAAAAATTGCAAGTGTCACATCGGCAATAAGTCAAAGAATATTTCAAGTAGATTCAGTTAAAGTGTAATCACCAAACGAGGAATGTGAATATACATCATGGCTTATGAACCTTAAAAAAGAGTTTAAAGATGCCAGCTGTAAATCAAAACAAGTGTTTTTGTTGACAAATCTACCACGTAAATTTTGGTCAAATCAACGTATCCAGGATGAATTTAATGCATCAAGACGACTGGTAGAATTCGCCATGAATCTGTTGGAAACAGTAGGTCCTTACAGTTGGCCTCAAAGCAAACAAGTGCACAGTTTGTCACAAAATATAGTAAAACAAATTCAAACATACTTCTTATCAGAGGAAATTAGTAGAACAATGCCTGGCCTTAAAGATGTTGTTACTATTACAGAAGGATCGACAAAAATTAAGAAATCAAAGCGGTTGGTGTTATGGACCCTCACCGACATCTACGAAATGTTCTTGGAAGAAAACAAAGAACTCAAAGATTCCACTGTTTTTTACCGGATAACACTACACCCGATAAAATAATTGCCAAAATGTTTTCTTTTTCTGATGATCATAAATATTTCAATTTAAAGGCAAAAAAAAATATATAAATTAATTTTTTAATGTATTTATTTATAATATTGATTAAATTATAATGTTGATAAGAAAAATATTTTTTTAATGTTTTTTTCTAATGTTAGTGTTGGTGATGTTGAAATTATAACAAAATCTTCGATCATTGGGATCTCCTATTCTTATTCTGAATAAAAACCTGTTTCTCAATCAGAAATACACAAAAAATGGTTCAAATTTATTGCAGGTGCTAAAATATGAAATGTTTAGTTTATTAGATCCACATTTAGTACAGGATTATTAACTTAATAAAAACACACATGTGAATTTTTCATATACCAAACTTTAAAAAATCGTAAGAAAAAATCCATATTGAATTGCTGACTTTTTATTTCTCAATTTCATAGCTGCATATGTTTACTTTTAAATTTGTGAAAAACAAAAAAAAAAGCCTACTTTTTGAGATATGAGCTTTGAAGTAAACCAAGGTTTTACGCGCCGCCTAGCGGAAAAGAGAAAAGTTATTAATTTTAAACTTACTTATTTCAATTATTCAATTATTTTCCTTTTTACTTGCAAAAATATACGTAAGTCGGATGAAATTTGTGGCACCTATTCACAAAACATTGCCACCATTACCAAAAACTACGTGAAAAAGCCTCAAAATTCAACCGCGCATAACTCCGATTCAGAGTACACAAAAAATAAAAGCAGAAATTGCTTTTTTCCTTTCGTCAATACCAACAAAATATCAAAATTTCAGATTTTTAAAAAATAGTTGTTTTTTTTCGATGTACGTTTTCAAAATAATAGCCTTTATATATAAGTTGTTGTACAGATTTTTGAATAAAAACTGCGAGACATTTTGAGTTTTCCTTATTTCAACCGCGTTTGTTTTTTTTTTCTTTTCTTTTTGTGACGCATCGTAAATAATATTTTACAAGTTCAGTCGTTCTCAAATATCAGTTAAGAATTCTTTTAAAACAGTAAAGTGTAAAGTTAGATTTATTTAAATGGCTTTTCAAGAAGTTTCAAGTGTAAAAATAGTCCAAATTCATTTTGTTTTATTTGTGAAATTTACATAATACATCCTGCTAAAAGAATCACTCCATATATAAGAATTGCATACCTCCATTACTTTGAACCCAAAGTAATGAATATAAAACCGTGGATGCCGAAAAATAGTTATGTCAACTGCAACTTAACACATTCAAGATGGTACAATAGAGAAAGTGTTCATTTAACGTTTTAACGTTGTGTTACGACCAAGTTTTGACCATATCCATAACTCGCAATTTTAACTGAAAAATCTGTACAACAACTCATATATAAATCAATTATGTTGCAGAATTTAAATTATCCTTAGAAAAAGTTTTATTTTCAAAATTTTGAGTTTTGACTTTTTTTGGGAAAACCTAAATAACTAGGTGCAACCTGCACCAAAATTGGTGGTTTTTAACTTAAAAGAAAGGATATTGAATCATCTGTAGGCTCCAAGAAATTAAAAAAATTTACAATCATTGTTTGTTCAAAATTTATGGCGTTGAATATAAAACAATTTCAAAAAAACATAAATTTTTGATTTTTTTCAACTTTTTTCGAGTAAGGTAAGTGTACAATATTACGGGCTAGTACATTATGCCGTGCTATTTCATTAAAAGCTTCAAAATAAGATAAATTTATGCTTTTTTAAAAAACTATATTCCATGATACACGCCCTGAATTGCTAAGAATCAATTATTTTGATTTTTTAACCGTTAGTTTTTATTTTTAATTCATAAATCATAACTTGATTGATTGGTCGACCAAAACTTGCTGTTTGAGGTAATTTTCTTATGAAAAAGGTTAAGGTATTATGAACATTTTCTTAAGACCATAAAAAGTTATTGATATATATTTTCTGATGACATTTATTTTTTTTTAATTATTAAGGATTATGTTGAACGACCAATGTTAATAAAATACTGATTTTGTGCATTTTATGTACTAATACAAGCGATTTTTTGACGCACGGAATTATGTTCATAATTTATTTGAACTGTCCGTAATTCCGTTCTTAGCACGGAATCAGGAAATTGTTAAACAAATTTATGTTGTATTCTGTATCAATAGAAATTACATATTTTATAAAAAAATTTTATTTACAAATTAAGAAAACTATAACAATGTGTCGGAGCTAATTACGGACCTATGTATTTTTAACCAAATTGCTGAAATTAGGTCAAGTAGATGTTAACTTTTAATTCTTAAGAAGAAAATCTGGTATATCCTATAGTTTATTTAAATCACTTTATGTTTAATTTTATTCATGTATTTTGAATTTCGTTATCATTAAATTAAAGTTCGTGATCGTTTCAACACATTCCAAAAAAAAAATGCTTCACTTTTTTTACAATTTAGGATGTATCTCCCTAGCACGGAATTAGGGTCATCAATTTTTAATTTTCCTAATTACGGGTTATTCGTCAGATTGAAAACTTCAAGCATTATAGTCCAGATTTGTAAAATCTAGGATTTTATAAAAATTTCTTTTTACAATAACTTAAGCACCAACAAAACAATATCCCTTGATTGCATGTGTAATTTAAATTTAAGCTGTAAGAAATACAGAAACATAAGTCTGTGCCATAAGTTATTAAACATAGATAGAAGAACTTTGAAAGAGCTGCAGTTGTTAAGAAAGACGGCAAACAAAATTTTGAACCGGATACATTATTATTATTATTAACACTAAACAGACTAAATACCTCAAAGTAATACATTACATCATCCTGGCTTATACAATCATACACAAACTTTGACTTACAATAACATTATTTGTAATTTATTTAGCATTGATTTAAATATTAAGGAATTCCATATAGACATTTTGTATTATTCCAGATGTTGCTATATTATATAGTACTCAAACAATACATGGAATAGATGGTTCGAGTGACAAAATGTAAAACACTTTCTAGCGGGATTTTTTCAACAAAATCTCGTATCTATGAAATGTCTTACGTTCGTAGAATTTCCCTTCCAATTTAATCACCAGGAAAAATGTTAATAAATTCCTCACAGAAACTCAACTTACAATCTCAAGATTCAGTTAACATTATTCTTCGGATATTCAGAGACTTTAATTTTTAATTCATTATAATTGACTGTTAACATATATAACTTTTAATAAAAAACGGTGCAGCCTTTATTTATACACAAAACTGAAACTCTGTTTCATTTTAAATAATCAAAAAAATTATTCCGATTCTGATATTATAATTTAATGAAAATTGATTTAGTAGTCCATGAAGAAGCAAATTTGGTTGCAAATTAAAACAAACGCATTTGTTCAGAAGTCGATTTTTCAAAAAACATTTAACAAGTTTTTAGAAGTTGTAAAGAACTATTAATACTTATTTTCATATAAGTACAAGAAATAATAAATTTTAGAATTTTTATTAACATACGAAGGACGATACACATTATATAAAAGTAACAAATTTGTGTTCAAATAAAAATAATTAAAAAGTTTTAAGTAGTGTTTTCTACATAATTTATTATAAAGCAATCAGTTGAAATCAAATTAAATTGTAAAATGGAAATGAATTCAGTTATTAATTTTGACATGCAACAAAGCCAACCATCATCATCTATCAAAAAGAAGCCTATAAAAATAACTACAAACAAAAACATTGCAGAACGAATTAAAAAAGCTTTAGAATTTGTTGCAAATGGAACAATGAGTGCATATAGAGCTTCGAAAATTTATGCTATACCGCAGCAAACATTATTGGATAAAATTAAAAAAAAGTACACTAAACAACTATCTGCAGGAGCTCCAACCGTTTTAAAACCCACCGAAGAAAAATTAATTGTGAAGTGGGTGCAACATCTAGCGGAAATAGGTTTTCCAATAACAAAAGTACAACTGATCCATTCAGTTACAAAATTAGTTAAAAAACTAAACCGTCCAAACCACTTCAAAAATGGAATACCAGGCAGACATTGGTATGAAGGATTTTTAAAAAGGAACCCAATAATTAGGAGGAGAATTTCACAGAATCTGACTGCACCACGAGCCGTAGTTGATGAGCAACAAATTAAAGCTTGGTTTAAGAAAGTGCACACTTTTTTAGAAAACAAACATCTATTGGAAATTCTCAAGGATCCATCTAGAATCTTCAATTGTGATGAGTCAGCGTTTTCGTTGTGCCCAAAAGGTCAAGGTGTCCTTGTTACTAAAGGCACCAAAAATGTTTATAGCAGGTCCAACAACAATGAAAAGGAATGCTTGACTTTATCTCTTGGTGCTTCTGCTGATGGCGAGTTAATGCCACCGCCCACCCTTCGCTTTATTTCCGTACAAAAGAATTCCTCAAACTATACTTGTAAAGTATCCAAAAACTTGGGCAATAGGAAGATCGGATAGTGGGTGGATGACATGTGAAACTTTTTATGAATACATAACAAATGTTTTTCATCCATTTATTTTGAAAAAAAATGTAAAGAAACCTATCATATTGTTTATGGATGGTCATTCTTCTCATTTATCTTTGCCATTAAGTGAGTTTTGCAGAGAAAATAAAATAATTTTAATTGCTTTATTACCAAATGCTACCCACATCTTGCAACCAATGGATGTGGCTGTATTTCGGAGCATCAAAAATTCTTGGAAAAAAGAAGTTCAAAATTTTCGATTGGAAAATCATGGTAGTCGTTTAAAACGTGAAGATTTTGGCCCAATTCTTCAAGAATGTATCTCAACAACAATCAAGCCTGAAATAATTAAACATAGATTTCGCGCTTGTGGGTTGTATCCATTTGACCCAAGTAAAATTAATTACAATAAGCTTTTAAAACCATGTTATCCAGCTTCAACATCTACCACTACGATATCGGTAACGGATGATCTAACTGAAAATACACAAATTTCACAATCAAAAGAGTTCATTAAACTGTTTGAACAGCGGCTACCCAGTGAAAAACTAAATGAATTTATGGTATGTACTGGAAAGTGGATAGGAGACGTAAAGGATGAAAATCTTTACTATTTTTGGAGAAAAACCAAAGGTTGTTTAGAAAAGACAACTAGGGGTACCGCAACTAATAAATCTTATGTAGATGATCCGACGTTAAACGGAAACATTTATTCAGACATTCCTACAAACACTATTGCTGACTGGTCTGAATTAAGCAGTAATATAGTAACGGAGCTTGATGCCCGAATGAATAGATTCCAAGCAAGTTCAACACCAAAATCTCAAAATATGTTACATAGAGAAACAAATGAATCTCCAATACAATATGCTAGTTTTAAAGAACACATTCAATCTCCTGCAATTCAAAATATGATATCTACAATAGACTATGGGATGGATCTTGTTCTGAATAATGACAGCTACATCCGACAAAACGCAGAAAGAATAATAGATGATGAGATAATTTTACCAGAAGTGATTAATACATCTGCAGCTGGAATGAATAACGAAACACAAATGGAAGAATTAGCCAATAAAATGTACGAGAAAAAAAATTCATTTCCATCTCCGTTTAAAAATTCATTTTATTGGCCTCAAACTTCTACGGGTAGTACTGTGAAAAAAATTTCAAAAAGAAAGATAACGCCTACAGTGGCAACAGCTGATGAATATATTGCTTACCAGAGGTGTATAGATGAAACAAAAAAAACTAAATTAGAAAAATTAGAGAAAAGGAAGCAAGAAAAAATAGAAAAACAATTTCAAACAAACTCTGGAAAAAAAGAACCCAAATCCAAAAAGAAGCAAAACGCCAAAGCAAACACGATCAAACAACCAACAATTAAGTCCTGTACTAGAAGTTCAACGAAAGCAAAACCTATTATAAATGGAGATTATGTTATAATACTACATGAAGGGGAAAAGTTTCCGGGCGTTGTTACCAAAATAATCAACAAAAAACAAAAACAATATGAAGTAAAAACAATGACTATGATTGGAACCAACTGGCGCTGGCCTGATACGGATGACGTAATGGTATATGGTGCTAAAAACATTTTAAAGAAAATACGGCCACCCGTATTACTAAATAAAAGAGGGATTTATTCCATTCAAACACTATATTAATTTTATGTCCTTTTAGTGTTTGTTTTTTTTATAAATTTATCTGCTGTAACAGATTTTACTAAACATAAATTCGTTTTATGTTTTTCATAATAATTATTATGTTCAATGATTTTTTATTCTTATTCTCACAAAATGTAAATGGTACATCTTTTTGAATACAACTGGAGTGCATATGAATTAAATTCTTAACTACTATGAATATAACTTAGGAGCGGTCTGTTAGAATGATGAAGTCTATATAGTTGCTGTACAAAAGCAATGGTTTTTAATTTCTAGATAGCGTAAATAAATTTCTTAACTACAAAACACAAATAATGTATTTATTTTCATTTCCTCCAGGCTATCATGAAAAATTGGCATATCCTTTAAAAATAAAAAGAATGGCGTTCATTAACACTGGCGTTTTTAATTTATTGTCAAAAATATAAAATCATAATCTTTAGAATGAAAGTGAATTCAGAATAGTGCTGCGTTGATGCTGTTTTTGATTTATGCATAGCTGTTTTATGCGGATGCAGCAAATTTATGCATAGCTGTTTTATGTGGATTTTTGAAGTAAAATCAAACAACATAGCTGGAGATTTTATTGGTAATGATTTCAATTTTGTTCAGCATAAATTTTATGAATAATTCCATTTACTGAAGTTTCAAGTTTGAGTTTGTTGCTTCATGTTCAACTAAAATAAACGGTTTTCGTCTATTAATGACATTGTTGATCAGGTGCAGTAGTTTTCGTTGTCCAAACAACCGACCAACCGATAGACATTATATTTATGCTTATTTATAAAGTTAAGTAAGCTTCTTAGCTTATCGCATTTGAATTTACGTACCACAAAGGTGTTTTCAGAATAACTCAAATAATAACAAAAACCCGCTTATAATAGGTATAAACAAATTCATACTCTTTTCAGCTCTTTTCGATACAAAATGGATATTTCTATAAATAGCACGGAATTAGAGACATACTAACACGGAATTAGTTACATCGTTAATTTTTTAGCACGGAATTAGAGACAATGCAGAGGTCAATTAAAGTAATAATAAATGTCATTATACCAAATTTAAAAACATTTCGATGCACAGAATGGTAAACACAACTGCTACATAATTATATTAAATCAATTTGTATTTTACTTCTTTTGCCTCAATAATAACAAATTCGTTCTAAAATGAGACAAGCCTTAATAACACGTAATATGGTACTTTTACCTTATAACTTCCGAAATCCTTGATGGATTTTTTCAAAAAAGCTCAAAATGTTTGTTAATGCCATTGACATATGAGCTAGCGTGAGATATCATATACCACTGGCAATGGCAGGAGATGTCATTAGCCAAGATGATATCTTAGGGTGCTGGCGGACGAACTTTAATTAGTCAACGGCAGCACTTCCAGTCTTAGCTGGGCAGCGTTCCGTAGCGGTACCGCTCATTAGCTCTTCCGAGGAATCGAACCAACACGTAGTTATGTGTGGGCTTTGTGCCTCGATTAAGGTGGTGGGCGGTGCGTCTGGGGTGCGCTGCATCAGCTGGATTATTGGCATTTAGTTTTGTTTTGTTTTCTGCAAATTTCCCACAATTTGTTTTTCACTTATTATTTTGTTATTATTTCTTCATCTTATCATGAAATATTGGCATATGTCATATTTTGTAGTATGATAGGATTTTTTACTTAGTTATGCATTTTAAAATAAAACACAAAAAAATAAAATAAACATTTTGATATATATATGGCAGTACAACCGAAAAAAAATAAGTCTGCAAGTGGTAAAGCAAATTTGCGCAATCCACCCGCCCATAAAGCGGCATGTCCACGGAATTTGCAGGGACAAAACATATATGAATCAATAAAAAATTTTAAAATACATGTTCAAAACATCTGCGGATTGAACGCTAACCATGACCACGTGCAACATCATCTTGAGCACGACAAACCGAACATTCTATTCCTTACAGAAACACAAGTTTCTGAAAATTTTCTCTTTATAGAATCGCTTAATTCCAAATATAGGCTCGAATCAGCTTTCAAACTCCATCAGGGCGTATGCGCATTCATTCATGAGAGTGTTGCGTACACGCGCTTTCCAAATTTTGAACTACACGGTGACGGCTTCAATACAATGGTTTTAAAGATTTGTCTTCCAGAAATGACTTTTTTTACAATAGCTTTATACCGGTCCCCCAACAAACGTAACCCAAACTTTTTTAATATACTGACAAAAATTATGGACGAGATTAGAGCAAAGTCCCCTAATTGTGAAGTTATCGTTACCGGTGACTTCAACGTCCACAACAAATCATGGTTGGAATTCTCCAAATCGACCGACGATGTTGACAATAGTGGAAAACTGGCAGAAATTTTTGCCGCGTCTCAGGGCCTATTCCAAATTGTTAAAAGCCCGACTTTCACTCCCCGTAATGGCGGTGATAATAGTTTTCTACTAGATCTCTATCTTACCACAATGCCAGATATTACGAGTGTCGATGTTGCGAAAGGTAGTATTGGAAATTCTGATCATTATTTAATCTCATCAGTTATCAAAACTGATTTACTTAAAACTACAGCTCCCAAACCCCGTAAAATATTTCACTACTCAAAAATGGATAAGAGTGGTCTTCAAAATTTTTTCCATGGTTTCCCTTTCGACCGTCATTGTTTTTACACTGACAATGTAAATGTTTCTGCTCAAAACTTTACAGAAACCATCCAATTTGCTATAAATAAATTTGTCCCTTTCTCCATAGTAAAACCCAAACAAAAATACTTGTATTCGAAAGCTGCCAAAACGGCACTTAGAAACAAACGTAGATCATTTAATATTTGGATTCATAACAAAACTCCCACTAATCGATCCCAATATCTAAAGGCCAACAAAATATCTAACCAGATTATCTCAAACGAAAAGTCCGAAATTGACAGAGCGAAAGCCTCAAAACTTACGTCTATGTCTATTTCTGACAAGAGTTTCTACAGTGCCATTAATTCTTTAAATTCTGGTACAAAATTTTCTATTCCCCCTTTTATTGATGGTGATTTAATCGTCAATGATCCCGCAAGAAAAGCTAACTTGTTCGCTGAACGCTTTGCTCTGAACTCCACTGTTTTGGAAACTCCTAAAGAAATGCCCCAAATCCAGTCTTCAGGAGTTAATATGAATGAACTTCACTTCAAACCCAAAATAGTCGCTAAACTTTTAAAGGGGTTAAACATCAACAAAGCATCAGGAATGGACAATATTCCACCCATTATTTTAAAAACCTTTTCCAAAGAACTTGCACCAACTTTAACTAAAATATTCTACCAATCCTACAAATCTGGTATATTTCCCTCGTGCTGGAAGTTGGCAAATGTCCAGCCCGTCCCCAAAAAGGGACCAAAATCCGATATCTCAAATTATAGGCCAATAGCTTTACTATCGGTCCTATCCAAAGTCTATGAGCATTATATTAATACACATATTTCAAAATTTCTGGAAGAAAATCATTTAATATCCGACAGCCAATACGGTTTTCGAAACAAAAGATCAACTACCGATCTATTAAACTATGTAGCGCATTGTTGGAACAGCATACTTGATAAAGGTGGTGAAACATACGTTATCGCTTTAGACATCTCCAAGGCATTCGATCGAGTCTGGCATGCCAACTTAATCAACAAGCTCGTTGCGTACGGTTTTCATCCCAATGTTGTGAAGCTGATTCAAAATTTTCTATCCGACCGATACATTTCGGTAACCTTAGACGGATATTCTTCTGAGTCTAAACTAATTAACGCTGGTGTACCCCAAGGCTCAGTATTGTCCCCAACCCTATTTTTGATTTATATCAACGAATTGTTGAAAATCACCAGCAACCCAATAAATAGTTTTGCAGATGATAGTACTCTGCACAAGTCGTTCGAGCCCCTTCCTTCAAAAGGTAAAATGCACGAACGAATTAATCCTGCCCGGAGAGACGCTGCCATAAACGTGAACAAAGACCTGAATAAAGTCGCCGACTGGGGTGACCAAAACCTTGTCAATTTCAACTCCACCAAAACACAGCTGTTGATTGTTTCCAGATTAAAGACCGAGTTCCCCAAAGATATTTTATTTAGTATGTGTGATGAACCAATAGGTGAATGTGAAAACATTCGTTTATTGGGTGTCACAGTTTCAAATGACCTACTCTGGAACGATCATGTAATGGCGATGGCAAAAAGCGCGTCTAAAAAACTCGGCCTCCTAAATAGATGCAAAAAATTTTTCACTCCATACCAATTGCTCCATGTTTATAAGTCCTATATTCGTCCCTGTATGGAGTACTGCTGTCAAGTTTGGGGTGCTGCCTCTGTTTCCATCTTGGCCCTCTTGGACTCTGTTCAAAAGCGAGCTATACGAATTGTAGGTGATCGAACTTTGACATCAAAACTTGATTCCCTACAACATCGTCGCACTGTTGCTGACCTCGTTGTTTTTTACAAATATCGTCATCAGCAGTGCTCAGATGAAATCAGCGGCATCATGCCTCAAACTTATTCTTACCCCCGTTCCACTCGGCAATCGGCTACCGCAACCAGTGAAACGGTAAAGATCCCGCGCTGTCATACTGGCAGATCGCAGAGAGACTTCTTTGTCCGAACTGCGTACAAATGGAATAGTTTGCCGGAACACTTAGTCTCAGGTGGCTTCAACCCACAGATGTTTAAAAAAAGCGTTAATCTACACCTCAGAACGCCAGTTGTTGTGGGACCCAGGTCTAGACCTAGGTCTTAAAAGGTATTTATGTGTTGTTGTGACACATATTCTAAACCCTATTACACAACACATTTTATTAAAAAAAAAAAAAAAAAAAAAAATATCTTTACTATGCACTTGTTTCATTAGTATATTGAATTTGTCTGTTTTGCAAAATATGCGATTCAAAAACCGGAATAACACTTTTGTTCACTGAAAAAATTGGTTTTTCGCAAATATCCCAAAATCAAGAGCTAACCAAAAAAAATGAATATAATATTCGTGTTCAGGTCAAAATTATAAACGAATATAATATTCGTGTTCAGGTCAGGTTGCAGGTCAAAATCTATAGAAAAAGTTGGGTTTTATTTAGGGAGATTTTTCTTGTAAACTAGTGTAATTAACCGAATATAAACTGTAAATCAAAGATTTCGGGTTTAATTAACATAAAGTTGTAACAGTGAAAACGCAATGTACAAAAAGACAGAGAATTAATAAAACAAAAAATTGTAAATTGTTTAATTAATTTGTTAATTATTATTGGATCCAGTGAAAGATAAATGCATAATTAAATCACTAAAAACACCAATAACTACGGAAATTTTAATTGATTTTGATTTTGGGATATTGATATAAGATGTGTAATTGATAAAGGATTAATATAACAACGTTTATAAAAGTTGGCAGAGTTTTCGTACAATGGTCATAGTTAATTTGAAGTTGAAGAAAACTGTTTGAAGGAAATCTATTGTTTTGGCATTGTTATAATTTTAAATGGTTACATCACTGGATTCTGGGATTATTTAGAAAGTTGGGTATATTATCATATGTTGGCATTGGAGTCAAAAGTCAAGCATTTGAGTCAATTCAATTCACAACGGATCAATAGAAAACACCACCACTAGTTAAGTTATATTAATATATTCTTTTGTTTTTCAAATGATGTATGTTTCTAATACCATTTTTGAAGTGAAAACTTCTTTAGCATCGTTGTGATTTGAAAGTCGATGAAACGAAAAAGCGACAGTAAAAACAGACAGTGAATATTTTAATATTTTCCTTTTTTTTACTTATTATTTTATTTGTATTGTATTATGTATGTTATTATGTTGAAAAAAACATGAAATTGTTTTTGATGATTAAAATACAGGAACAGGAAAAACAATTCACACGTGGTAGAAGTGAAACTTTCAAAAGTTTTGGCTTCAAGATAATGAGACGAATGTAAAATTTCGGGAAGAGGATAATTGCAGGTTTTATAGTCATGATCATAGTGATACAAAGTTTGATAATCATTTTACATTTTATTCGTATACAGGGTGAGTTTTTTAAAAAATGCCAGGCTTTTATCTCGAGAACCATGCTAGATGGGACAAAATAACCCAAGGTGATATTTGTTAAGCGTCGAGGGGGACGTCCAATGGTAATATTAAATGACCTTGAAACTCATAAGTATTGGAGATATATGCCAAAATAGGTTTTTTTTAAATTAGAACCTATACATTTAATGTTTTATTTTTAATTAATTAAATCAAACTACACACTTTTTGCTTACAAATTTTTTTGTAAAGTGTACGATTTTGTAGATATGATGAAAATTAATTTGCACTAAAGCAAACGTGTCTTCGCTAAGTTCTTCAGTAAAAAAAAAATTTTCAACAAATCAAAAAAAAAAAACGAAAATCAATTTCACGCAGTAGACCACGATGCAATAATATTTAAATTAATGAATGATTTTCATTGTTTGTTTTTTAATTTATCGAAATTTTATTTTTTTTCTGAAGAACTTAGCGAAGACACGCTTGCTTTAGTGCAAATCAATTTTCATCATATCTACAAAATCGTACACTTTACAAAAAAATTTTGTAAGCAAAAAGTGTGTAGTTTGATTTACTTAATTAAAAAAAAATATTAAATGTATAGGTTCTAATTTAAAAAAAACCTATTTTGGCATATATCTCCAATACTTATGAGTTTCAAGGTCATTTAATATTACCATTGGACGTCCCCCTCGACGCTTAACAAATATCACCTTGGGTTAATTTGTCCCATCTAGCATGGTTCTCGAGATAAAAGCCTGGCATTTTTTAAAAAACTCACCCTGTATATTACATAGATTTATTCAGACTCAGAGCTTACATTTTCGATAAATGATACAAGAGGCTTAAGGTAACTAAAGTATGAAATAAATACTTTGATCTTAATATGGTCAATATATCTTGGCCTTCAGTGTTTCAGTCGCACTGTATCAACAGCAAGATCAAAAACAGTAATTGACTCAGTATTCCAAAGATATATTGACCATATTAAGACCAAAGTATTTATTTCATACTTTAGTTACCATAAGCCTCTTGTATCATTTATCGAAAATGTAAGCTCTGAGTCTGAATAAATCTATGTAATATATAAGAATAAAATGTAAAATAATTATCAAACTTTGTATCACTATGATCATATCATGACTAAAACCTGCAATTATCCTCTTCCCGAAATTTTACATTCGTCTCATTATCTTGAAGTCAAAATATTTGAAGGTTTCACTTCCACCACGTGTGAATTTTTCACACTTTTTTTCTTTTTTATTTATATATTGATTTAGATATAGAGTGTAAAATTGTATTGATTATGATTTGTCACAAAAATTACATGATAAAGTAGAAGTTATGGAAACTATTATCGTTGGAGTAATTAGTTACATATATGAATTGTTTTAAGGCTATAAAGTAATATTCTCTTTTCTTTAATAGTGTAACTTTGTTCTAAATTAGTAACTATCATAAACTTAATAAGATTAATTGAAATTTGTGTGCTAATGTGACTAACCAAAGTGAGAACAATCATTAAAACTGAGAGTGAGAGAAAAATATAGTATTTAAATTATTATTCAAAAAAGTAAAAGTTTTGATCTTGTTTTTCGATATATTCATACAGAAATTGGAAGAATTATATTGATTTAAACCATTTATTTCAGGGTTGCTAATATACACGTATAAAACGTTTTATACGTTACACGTATAAAACGTGACGTATAAAACGTATATAACGTATAAAACGTATAAAATGTAAAATATGATTTTGTTTTTGAAATTCATTCATAAAAAATTAAAAATACTTCTTGCTTCAGATATTAATTATATTTTTAATTTTTATACTTAGTAACAATGTAATTAGGTTGTTATAAATTATTTATATATTTTATAATTTATAATAAAAACTATTTAAATTCTAGATGTTATTTGAATGTATGTTTACTTTATACGAAAGACTATGTTACTGTACATTAAACTGGTTAATAATTTTTAATTCACTAGATTTGAATATTGAAAATTTTGAATTATATATAAGGGATTTGTTTGAGCACTTAAACTCAGGCAATTAAGTTATTTTTTGAATTTTTTAATTCGAAAGTATATTTTGGATTTTTCTCAGAAAAAAACTTTATTTTTCTCTTATACGTGTTTCGGATTGGAATTCGAACTATCCTCATCAGTACCATGGTTCAAATCCGTTTTGGCAGACACGCTATCCAACTAACCTACCGAGGCGATGGTATTCAACTACTTTAAGTTGAATTTTTTTCTCATAAGGTATTTCTGTTTTTTTTAATTCAACTAGCCAATTCTAGTGTATTTAGTCTAATTAACTCTACGAACATATGTTTATCATACTCTAACTAAGTTAGTATTGAATGAATAACTTGTGATCTACAAGTTTGGAAGACAATTTCCAACTAGTTGTTGTGACTAACACTGGTTAAATTTTAGATGTTATTTGAATGTATATATTTATATATTTACTTTATACGAAAGACTATGCTACCGTACTTTAAACTGGTTAATAATTTTTAATTCACTAGATTTGAATATTGAAAGTTTTGAATTATATATTAGAGATTTTTTTGAGCACTTAAACTTAAGCAATTAAGTTATTTTTAAATTTTTCTTCACGTATACTATTTGATTTTCTTTCATTTTGATTCCAACATTTACTGAATGGGCAACATTTTGGATTTGAAACATTTGGCACATGAAATTAATTATTTGGTATCATGAAATGTTATTGAATATATGAAATATGGTTCAATCCAGCTTCAGCTCCTCCCATCTAAAAAGAACAGCTGGGAAATATTATGTTGTTGCAGAGTAAATGTCATTTTTTCCATAGCAGTTAGGGAAATTATTAGGGTTATTGTTTGTTTTTAAGAAACTTTGTGAATCCGGGTTGTACCACTTCCAATTAATAGGCACAGTTTGAAAATATCAGGTTCTTGCAGATCAAATCTTCTTTTTATACAAAAGTTGTAATACTTAAAATATGTATTTACGTCAAACAAAAAAGTTTAGTGAGAAGTTTATTGAGTAATTTCAATTTTGTTCTTTGATGAATAATAGGTATGGTTGGGAATGTCAAATTACTGCAGACTAAATTTGTTTTGTAAACAAATAATTATATTTTGAAAAGAAGCATTTACGTTAAATATGGAAGTTTTCTGAACTACTAGGAATAGTTGGGCAAGAAATTATCATGACGAAGTTATATTTTGTAAAACAACTGTTCCTATTAATGCAGAAAACTAGGCTTTATAAATATTAAATATCACGAGTACGATGAATAATACGCCCGCGATAATATTCTATAAATGAATTTTTATTTATTAAGGATTTTACTTTTATACGGTGTAAAACGTAAATGATTGTGTGTTTTATACTGTACGTTTTATACGTTTTATTCGTACGTATAATACGTGTTTTATACGTTACCGTATTATACGTTACAACCCTGATTTATTTTATTTTTAAATAAATAATGTGTTCGTAGGTCAAGCTCTTTGGGAAAACTGTTGTTGTTGTTACTACTTATAGCTATTAACAATCTGCTGTTGTGCTAAAACAGATATTACTTATAGCATTGTTGTTTTATTTTGCATATTATACTATTAACTATGGCTATGACAAGAACATCACCATCTCCTCTTGACAATGAGGATAAGCGTGTAAAAGCTGAAGAAAACATCTGTCATATTTGTCGCGAAAAATTAGATCATGATAAGCCATTCATTAAATGCTGTAATTGTCATTGCATTTTTGATATAAAATGCGTTTCGATAAATTCTTCGCAATACTACTACTTTATAAAAAACAAAACTGAATGGTGTTGTCCTTCATGTTATTATATGAAAATGTCTACAACAAATACTGCTATTAAAGCTCTTTCAGATGCTACTGAGAAATTAAAAGGTAGTCTGGAGTTGTGTTTGAGCAGCGTTAATGATATGTCGAACAAAGTAGCTAGTATGCATCAGGAAATGAATGCTAGAGTGACTGCAGTTGAATCGGAAAATTCTAGACTCCACAAACGTATAAATTCTTTGGAATATGAACATTTATCTAGAGATATTAAAATTACTGGAATACCATATCAAGTTAATGAAAATATACAATGTTAAAAGCTATACTCATTAATGTTTCAAGGTTACTTGAGTCTGAAGTATCTTCAAATGATTTCTCCATAAAAAGGATACAACGAACTTCAATTACAATAGCCACTTTTGCTAATAAAAACCTGCGTGATACACTTTTTTATAAATACATTGCTACAGTTAAGGCATCTAACGGTCGTGGAATTTCTTTGGATGAGAATGATCCTGGGTCTAAAAACAGAGTTTATTTCAACGATCATCTTTCGGAAACTTTGCGTTATATACATAATGAGGCACGTAGCTGTAAAAAAAATGATAGTATCAAAGCCTTCTCCATACGTAGTGGAAGGGTTGTTGTTAAAACTCAATCATCTGACAAATGGATTTGTATTAACTCTTTGGGAGAACTTATGGACATCGCCAACAGCAAAAATTTATAAAATTTAAATTTAAACTAACCTAACAACCGTTTTCCCAAGTATTCTTTAAATAAAAAAAGTAAAGTAAAAATAATAATAATAAGTGCTAAAAAGTCATTGTTTTGAATTAAATCTATTATCTTTCTATTTATATAAATTAAAAATTAATAACACTTCGCCAAGTGCCGACAGTCGACACAATTGAATTTACTTTCTATTTATCCCTATTTAATAAGTTTTGTTATATATAATTATTTAAATCTAAAGTTTATTTTTGGTAAAATGTCCTCCTTTCAGGCTAACATGTCACCAAGAGCATCAAACTCATTTAATCAGATTAATTTGACAAATGTAGTTCTTAAATCAGCATTGAAAAGTAATCTTGATTATTTAAGTTTTTGTCATTTTAACAGCCAAAGTATCTGTGCTAAAAACTCGAATAAGATCGATTAAGTAAGAAATATATTTCATAATACACATTTCTCCTTTATTGGTGTATCGGAAACGTGGCTTAAACCGTACATAAATAATAAATTAGTTGAAATGCCTGGATTGGATACAACATTTTTCGTAATGATAGAGTTAAACGCAGAGGGGGTGGAGTTGCTGCCTACATTAAAAAAGGTATCAAATGTTTTATTGTTGGTAAATCCGTTGAATCTTGTCATATTTCAGCTGCTAACAGACAAAATCTGGATGATTTGGAGTTCTTGGTCTCAGGCATTGAGTTTATTTTTCTTGAAGTTCACGTATCAAATCATAAAATTCTTTTCGGTGTTGTATATAATCCTGATAGTAGAAGATTCGACACGTGGTCTGGTCTCAAAACGGTATTTGATCATCTTTTAACACAGTACACTGATGTCATCATAACTGGTGATTTCAATACAAATTTGCTCATGCCTAATACAAAATCCGATGATCTAATTGATTTTCTAAGTGAACATGGTCTTTCCATTATTTCTGAGAATCCGACTCACTTTACTAAACACTCATCTACTTTACTAGATCTTGTCATTTGCAATAATTCTGCCTCCATCCGTAATTTTAATCAAATTGATATTCCTGGTATAGAGCAATTCCATCCCAAAGCGATCACCTGTTGTCCATCAAAATTTTATTTTGCCTAAAACTATTTTCATTCGGTAGAGTATCGAAAATGGTTGAGTTAAATTTTTTTTTTGATCCAAGAAACGCTTGGTTATCTTGTGCTGGTATGGTCTAAAATCGCGAACTGTGCTTACACGCGTATCTTGAAAATGCAACCATTTCTGAACGGCTGAACCGATTTTGACAACAGTAGACGCGTTTGAAAGCAGAAACATAGTAGTTTTAGGGAAAATATTTATCTGAGCATGTTTTCATAGAACATCTATGAGAAAATTGGAAAATGGTCAGAAAAATTGTCATTTAACATAGCCTGAACTGAAATTTTGCCCGTTAAAAAAAGAAAAAAAAAACTTTCATATATTAGCTTTTTAGTCTCCAAGTATAAAAGGAGGGATATTTTTCGTTCTCGAGTAACGATTTTTTAAAATTTTGTCCTACAAAAATAGGGTTCTTTATATGAAGCTTTAATCCAAATTTCACGCTCTTAAACCTTAATAAACTAAATGCCAAAGACAAACATCTTGAAAATGATAAAACGAAATATCAAAATGCTTTTTTATTTAATCACAGTACTAAAGTGTTACTTTATTACTGTGATTTACGGCCTTAAAGTGTCACTCTTTAGCTATTTATTTTGTTGTCATATAGTTACGTCCAAAAAAGTAAAAAGCATTTGTATTTGTTAAAATTCTATGAAAAATAAAATTTTTTATCAAAGCAACCCTTAAATTCAAAATTTCATTATCCAATTAAAATTATTATTATCATTTGTTGTCATGGTTATTCAATAACGTTTTGGAGACAATACTCTATCGACAAATGACAATTAAATAGTCTACGAGATTTAAACGCAAATAAGTGTTATAAGCTGTTGTACAGCCGTTGTATTTTATTTATTTATTTATTTTTATTGTTAAGTAAAAGAAACCTAACAATTTAAATAGCCATATGAGCAAAAATGCTATTGCATGGCATACTAATAACAAATTACAATTACACAAAATCAATAAAAATTAACAATGATAACAATTACAACAAGTACAAAAATAACAAAAATATCAACCAAATAGTAACAGAAATAATCTCAAAAAGTGGCATTTTTTTGCTACCTACTACGGAAAGGGTCCATGCGATGCAGTTGGAGGGACTCTGAAACGTATGGCTACTAGAGCTAGTTTACAACGTGTGCATGCGGACCATATATTAACAGCAACAGACTTGTTCGAATGGATACAAAAGAAAGAGTCTAACATTAACACCATATTTTGCTCTCAAGATGAACACGATATGATGGAGAGAAAATTACAAAACAAATATGCTAATGTGAAAACGATTGTAGGCACACAATCCTTTCACTCATTTGTGGCATTTAATGAATATAAAATGACTGTCAAAAGATTTTCTTATTCAGTTGATTCAAAAACAGTTAGTTTAATATAAATAAGATTTGTTTTTTAAGTTCTAATATTTTTCTTCCTTTTTTATCATTATATTTATACTATTATATTTTGGTGTTAGGTTTAAATTGTAATTTAAAATAAAAAAAATTAAAAAAAAATATTATGCAAATAAGTATTCTAGTGTTTAAATTAAGAGGTTTAATTAATTAATTAATTAATTTATTATATTTTTTTAACTAAAACAAAGTATTTTAATAGTTCGTTTTTATCTTTTTCAAGATGTTTGTCTTTGGCTTTTAGTTTATTAAGGTTTAAGAGCGTGAAATTTGGATTAAAGCTTCATATAAAGAACCCTATTTTTGTAGGACAAAATTTTAAAAAATCGTTACTCGAGAACGAAAAATATCCCTCTTTTTATACTTGGAGACTAAAAAGCTAATATATGAAAGTTGTTTTTTTTCTTTTTTTAACGGGCAAAATTTCAGTTCAGGCTATGTTAAATGACAATTTTTCTGACCATTTTCCAATTTTCTCATAGATGTTCTATGAAAACATGCTCAGATAAATATTTTCCCTAAAACTACTATGTTTCTGCTTTCAAACGCGCCCACTGTTGTCAAAATCGGTTCAGCCGTTCAGAAATCGTGGCATTTTCAAGATACGCGTGTAAGCACAAATCGCTATTTTAGGTTATACCAGCACAGGATGACCAAGTGTTTCTCGAAACAAAAAAAAAATTTTTACCAAACCATTTTCGATACTCTACCGAATGAAAATAGTTTTAGGCAAAAAAAAATTTTGATGGACAGATTTTAGCTAAAAGTGATCGCTTTGGGATGGAATTGCTCTATATCAAGACATGATTTGGTTTTTGGTACCTATAATATTTCACTCTCGAGCTGTCAAAATATTAAATTCACTTACAGAAATTACAAGAAAGCTAAGGTTGATGATATCACCAAAGCCATACTTGAACAACCTTGGGACGTGTTTTATAATCTAACAAACTCTGATGATCTATTAAATTTTTTTAATGAAACAGTTATGAATATTTTTGACATCTATATTCCTTTAAAGGAAACCACCGTGCATAGTGATACAAGCTCATGGTTTAATAACACAATTTATGAAGCCATGCGCTTACGAAACATAGCTTACCGAATATGGATTAATACGGCATCAAGAAAATTTTGCAATTTTCAAACAACTTCGAAATAAAGTAAACACACTTGTTAAATTGGCCAAAAAAGACAGCATGAAGAATTTTCTGAACCCTAATATCAGCACCAAGGAGCTTTGGAGACGTCTGAAGAACGTTGGGGTTCGATCCAAAGATACTTGTCCTATTAACATCTCGCCTAATGAAATAAATAATTCGTTTGCAGCAAACTATAGTAATATCCCATCTGATAATATTCCAACAAACTCGCCACTATACTCATCTGAAACTAGTTCTAGTTCTTTTTCTTTTCATAACGTCACAACGGTGGATGTTGTCGGTGCTATTGCTTCTATTAAATCTAACGCAGTAGGTTTTGATAATATTCCCATTAAATTTATTAAATTGCTCTTACCAACACTTGCTCCCTTTATTACTCATATATTCAATTTTATCCTAACTAGCTCACAATTTCCTAATATCTGGAAAGTGGCTAAGATTATACCGATTCCTAAAAAATCCAATGTTAAATCAGCCAAGGATCTCAGACCTATTAGCATTCTCTGCTCACTTTCTAAGGCATTTGAAATAATAATTAAAAATCAGATCGATACTCACATTAAAGTTTTTAATCTTATATCGATATACCAATCAGGCTTTCGCAAAGGACATAGTACTGAAACAGCACTTCTCAAAGTTAGGGATGATATTATTGTTTCTCTTGATAATAAAAAACTAGTAATCCTAGTACTGTTAGATTTTTCCAAAGCGTTCGATATGGTTAACCACAAGATTCTCTTGCAAAAACTATACCTAAAATACAGGTTTTCGTCGAGTGCACTAAATCTAATATCCTCGTATCTTAGTAAACGAACTCAAAGTGTCTGGGTTGATGATTTGTTTTCAGATTTCCTAACCATATTATCAGGAGTGCCTCAGGGATCTGTTATTGGACCATTGCTTTTTGCCATGTTCATAAATGACCTTCCTGTGGTCTTGAAATTTTGCCAAGTCCATTTGTTTGCTGATGATGTGCAGATATATGCCGATGGGGCTGCTAACAATTTGTCTAGTATAGTGTCCAAACTTAATCATGATCTGGACAGTATTGTGGATTGGTCCACGCATAATGATTTGAAACTTAATGCTTGCAAAACTGTGTCGCTGCTATTCAGTCTAACTAAAAACGAATACCATAAAGCAAATGCCCCATTAATTCGACTTGGGGATAAAATAATACCTTACTCTGTATTTGCCCGTGATCTTGGTGTAGTACTCGACACTAACTTAGATTGGAATGCTCATGTGACATCTATTTGCTCAAAAACATATACTAAACTTCGTAGTCTTTGGCCGTCATCCTCTTTTACTACGATCCGTTTAAGGAAAGAATTATTTAGATCACTTTTGCTACTGCAGTTTACATATTGTTGTACACTTTTTGGTCATCTAAATGCAGGTGTATTTCATAAATTGCAAATGGCTTTGAATTCATGTATTATATATGTTTTTGGATTGACACGTTTTTGTTCTCTCTCGCCCTATTATAACCTACTTCTTGGTTGTAGTTTAAGGATCTATTTAAGTTATTGTGTGTGTGTCTCAGTCTATAAAATAATAAAAACAAAATCACCTAGCTATTTGTACGAAAAACTGAATATCGATAACCGTAGAAGTCTAAGACAAAATTGTATTGGTTTGCCTATAAATCGTACCTCTGCCAAGAACAGTTCATTCTTCGTCTATGGATTGTCGTTGTTTAACAAACTGTCACCTAATCTTAGAAAATTGACATCGCTGTCAATGTTTAAAAGAAAAACGTTTGATGCTCTTTGTGAACTTGTTTAGTTATATATCAAGTTTCAATTTAAAAACTTTGTTAAGTTTTCTATAGGTATTTTAAGTGACCGGATGGATATTTTTTTTTTTTTTTTTTTTTTGTTTTCTAAATTAAAATTCTAGTTTGTAAAATTAAATTCAAAATTTTTAGTTTACCGGTTAATAATAAAATATATGTATATGTACAATTTAAAAGGCTAGGCCTTATGTATATATATGAATGAAAGAATAAATAAATAAATAAATAAAATAGAATAAATCAGTATGTACTTTTTTTCTAGATCCTGAGAATGGGGATAACAGTTCAGATCGTCATGCAAACGACAGCTGTAAGGAATTTACTCACGACCAAATATATCTTCCCGAGTGAGCTAGGGGAAATGAGGACCACTTTTTTTATCTAAAAGAAATCAAAATTCCATGCTGTTGAAATCTAAATCCAAATAACTATTACTGTTATTGAACTATAACTGTAATACTTAAAACTCTAAATTATAAACTTCAGTATTATAAATCGGCTCTATAGTTTTGACTGGGATCCTTAGGCATGTGTCGTCGTTTACGTTAACACTCTTACATTACATTCCCAAGTCTAATAACATATTAAAATGAAAGGGATTTAATCAATTCAAACTTTATAAAATCGCACTCATTTGACAAAGATTTTGGATTTTTGAAATCTAAACATCGAACATTTCCTCCATTATGATTTCAATGTTTAGACAGAAAACAGAAAAAACAAACGAGTTAAATAAAATATTATCAACAGAAAAAGCAGCCAAAATATTTTCTACAATTGCTTCAGTTTTTGTTCGATGTTTATTTTTTTGTAATCGTAATAGTACATTATTTAATTAGGAGCTAAAGTGATGCTTTTTGTGTTGAGTCTATAGTTTGACGGCCGACTATAGGGAGGCCGACAATTATAGACGATACACAAAAAGTCACTTTAGCTCCGAATTAAATACACTATTTTTTTTCGGCAAAAGTTTAAATTTTTTATAAATATGAAATTAATACATCAAAAGTTTTATAAATATGAATTTTTATCGTCATGTCAAGTATGTAATCTTCCAAAAAAGAGAAAACAACATTTAAATTTTAATGAATAAAATTTTTTTATCAAAGCAGCCTTTATAAAATTTCATAATCCAATTGAAATAGTTGTTATTTTGTTGTCATAGTTATACAATAATTCCAAATTTCATTATCCAATGAAACTGTTTGTTATCATAGTAACATACAATAATTCAAAATATCATAATCCAATGAGAATCAACTTACTTTTGTCATAGTTATACAATATGTTTGAAAAAAAATAACAAAAAACAAATGCTACTTTACAGCAGTCGTAGTATAAAATATAAATGGCGTTACTTTTGCAGCCGCAGGCTAAAAAGTGAGACTTTAACTAACTCCCTAACAGCCGTTTGCCGAAAAAATAATTTTTTGCCATGCTATGGTAAGTTAGTGTGATTTGTGAAATCAAAGATTCATCTTTTTTGTGTGTACTTCATTTCACAAAAATAATACAATTTTTATGAATTTTAATACTTTGTTGTCAAGACATCGTCTTCACGCAAAAAAACTTGTTTTAATAAAACGGGTGAAACCCCATCCCGCTCACAGTAATATCGGGAAACGAGATATTTACTACAAAATGGTCTTTTCCGTTCAAAACGAGACGGTTACAAGTCCCGTTTTCTAGCCAAAATCAATCCTTTTGCTGAACAACTGTTTTGAGTATATCAGTTCGATATCAGGCAAGACTGAGGTACCACCGATGTATTTTTATTGATAAGGATGATTTTGGAAAAATGTCTAGAGTTCAACATATCTCTCTACCTGTCTCTAATTAATGGACTCGTATAGTCTAGTGCTATTAGACATTATAAATGAAAAAAATGATCTAACCCAGTTATAATGAATGGATTTGAATAATTTTGTTTGTATTGGATTTATAATACCATAAACTAAAAAGTTTACCTATCAAAAATTACCGCAATTTTGAAAAGCCGTAAATTTAAACAAAAAATCAAAATCTAGAAATCGGCGAACCCCCTTGATTTTTTCTTATTAAATTTAGCATTTATGGGTAACCCATTTTTCAAAATATCGTTTCTTCACATCATTTCATTATCCAATTATCATAATTTTTTAAACCTGTGTACTATATTTATTGCTCATTGAATTGTTCTCATCACTTCGCAATTATCAATTTTAAAAACAATTTAAAAAAATTTTAAAGTTTTCTTCTATTTGTTTTCAGTTTTCTTGTAAATTATGTGATGCGAAGTTAACAACCAAAAGTGCACTTAAACAACATGTGAACATGCATACACGTGAAATTTTATTTAAATGTTCTGAATGTAATAAAGAATTTACATCAAAGAAGAATTTGAAGCTGCATTTAGTAACTCATTCACGTGAATTTTTATTTAAATGTTCTGAATGTAATAAAGAATTTAAACGAAAGCCATGTTTGAAGAGGCATTTAGAAACTCATTTAAAAGTTAGATTAAAGGTAAGAATTTATTTTAGGTTTTGTGCTTATTAGTAAATAAAAAAAAGTTGAAGTGGAAGTGAAAGTGAAAGGCTTTCTTGATTTTTCTCAACAATATTATAGATTATAGACTTTTTATATTAAGGGGTCTCGAAGCTCAGCTGATGGGTTGGCTAGTTCAAGTGGCACTGCAACCTAAATATCTATTGTATTTAATATTATCACGATGTTGTTATACGACAGATGACGTTGTTGTTGTAGCGGCTGGTATGGTGCTAATCCTCCGGCTCTAGATAACGTCTAGATACCGCGTATTACAAGTACATTAATAAAGTGACATGTGAAGTGGTACCAATTATTTTTAACTGAAGTGGTATTTAGAGGGTGATTTTCACACATTTTTTCCACTGAAATGGCAGATTCGAATTGCTTGTTTAACTTGTCTACGATACCTAGAAAATATTTTGTAATCATTAACATTATTGTATGTTTTATAAAGCTTATGGTATTTATGTTTGCATCTTATGAGGTATCGTAAATTTGAAGAGAACCAAACTGGAAATTTAGATTTAGTATTACTTTTACTGTGTTTAAAATTTAGGAATGGATTCAACTTAGAGTACAAAACGTCAACAGCCATATCAACTGTCATTTGAGAACAATTAAGCTCAGAGTCCCAATCAATTTCATTAAGTTGTGCAATTATATTTGAATAATTTATTTGTTTGTCATTGATAGAATTAAAACTTTTGTATGCTAATTTTGTTTTATGCTAGTTTTGTTTTATTTTTTGTTTTATTGTATGCTAATTTTGTTTTTTACTCTAGAAAACTAATAATAAGAGCAAGATGATAATTATCAATTTTTGTTAGAGAATCAGTACAATGTGTAACTACAACTGAGTTATAGCACAGATTAGACAATATAAGATCCAACAAATTATTAGACGAGTTAACAATCCCGTTATGCTGAGTCAGCTTGCTGAGATTCATTATCTCGATAAGATATTGTGCGGTACGACCTTCATAAGAGAAAGGATATAAACCTCTGTAGCTGTCACACCATTTTATACATGGCAAGTTGAAATCACCAATAACTAAATATTTATGATTATCAAATGAATTCAACATAAGACTAGATATGTGATCGCAGAATTGTTTTAAGTTATCATAATTAGAATTTCGAAAATATACAACAGATACAATCAACACTGTGCCTTTCATGTTAATCTTCATCCAAATATCATCAAAAAAACTATTTATATTTGGCAATAAGCCAAACACAAAAGATTTTTTTATGGCTATTAACGATGCACCTCCATTAGAAAAACCAGTAAGTGCAAAATCACGATCTTTTCTTATCACATAATAGCGATCATCAAACAATTCACTATCGTAAATGGAACTGTTAAGCCAGGTTTCTGTCAAACAAATCATGTCATAGTTGTTACCAAGTACATTTAGCTTAAAATTGACTAATTTACTTTTAAGCCCGCGACAATTTTGATAGTAGATATGCATAAATTATATATCAGCGAGGAATCAAAATCCTATTTAAGGAGGATTACAAAATACAATATTAAATATTATCTAAAAACAAAAGAGAAAAATATATTAAAAAAAAAAGTTGTGCGTGGAGTCCCTCCGCGCGGAAGAAGTGAAACTTCGTAATGTGGAAATAAAAACATATTACATTCTTTTAAAAGTCATTAATTAAAATTATTTAAAAACAACACGGTCAACGAATTACCTTATAAATATATACACAAACGATTAAAACAAAAGGGGTAGAAATTGATTTTTAGTGAACTCATACTGTTCATATTCTTTAAGACATACTTTATTAACATTGCTTACAATTCACAATTGATCGCATCTTTTAATTATCATTTTCGAGTGTAGCGTTTCGTCGAAATTTCGTCGAACATCAAAATTTAATACAATTTTATCGAACATCAAAATTTTATACAATTTCATAAAACAATATAATTTCATCGAACATTAGAAATCACTATATTTTCATTAAACACCAAAACTCAATATAATTTCATCGAACATCAGAAATTGATACAATTTCATCGACCATCAGAATGTAATATAATTTCATCGAACATAAAAGTTTAATATAAATAATACATCAAACATTAAAAATCAATATAATGTCAACGAACATCAAAATTTAATAAAATTTCATCAAACATCAAAATAAATATCAAAATATCAAAATAAAAAACTAATATTTTATGTAAATTAAATGATTAATTAATTTCTGTGTGGAAATAACGGTGATGAAACGGTTTATATTTCATCGAGTCATAAACAGTTTGAGTGTAGCGTGTATATAGTCACGTGTCACGTGTCACGATGTTTGTCCGCGATAAACTCCGCAACAACCTAACCAATCTTAATAAAATTGTGTTCAGTGTGTGTATAATGGTCCAACTTGAGAGATAGGATAGTTTTTATTTTGATTAAATTCCTAAATATTTTTTAATTACGAATTAAATGTTAAATATGGATAGTTCATAAGCAAACTTTCAGATGGCGGCGTAAATTAATTAATTTACTGTCAAACCTGCTTTATCGACTTTTCAACCATCCATGTAGGGCCCATATAGACTATCATATGTTATTGAGCGATTATTTTGTTCCGGTATTTGCTCAATGGCACTGCAAAAGGGGGAAAAGAAACGAAATTCAATAAAATTTATATGGGATTTCATACAAAACACAACTCGAATAATTTTAAAAACTATCTATGAAATTTCTCATTTTACTACAATTAAATAATTTAAATTTCTTTTGGCGCTGCAAAAGGGGGAAAAGAGAATAAATTCAATAAAATTTATATGGGATTTCATTCAAAACACAACTTGAATAATTTTAAAAATTATCTATGAAATTTCCCATTTTACTACAATTAAATAATTTAAGTTTCTGTTTAAGTTTTAATTACTGACAATTACTGACAATATTGAGCATCTTATCTTATCTTATCTTATATATATATATAAATCACGTGTCACGATGTTTATCCGCGATAAACTCCGCAACAACGTAACCAATCTTAATAAAATTGTGTTCAGTGTGTGTATAATGGTCCAACTTGAGAGATAGGATAGTTTTTATTTTGATTAAATTCCTAAATATTTTTTAATTGCGAATTAAATGTTCAATACGGATGGTTCATATGCCTACTTTCAGATGGCAGCGTAAATCAATTTATTCAATTCATAGTAAACTTCAACATCTGTATAAAGCCGTGCATTCACATACAACAGAAACAGAAACCGAAACTGAAACTGAAAATTTTCAGTTTCTATTTCTGTTTCTAATTTGGTTGACGGTGGTGAATAATATCAGAAACGGAAGCCGAATTTTGTTTGAGTTTGTGAATTTTTTTATCCATTATGAATAATAAAATTGAAGAATAACAAAAACAAATAATTTGTATTTATTAAACCTATTGATTAAATTCAAAATTCAAAGCTTTTGTTATCACAATTTAACATAATAATTAATATTATGTGACAGTTTCTGGTCATGTGACAGTTTCGGTACAGAAACAATTCAATTTTAATTGTTTCCGTTTCAGACAAAACAGACGAATTTTCCGTTTCTGTTTCTGTTTCTAAATTCGGTTTCTGTTTCAGTTGCTGTCAAATTTGTATGAAATTCGGTTTCTGTTTCTGTTTCCGTTGTATGTGAATGCCCGGTTTAGGGCCATTATTAGACTATCAAATATGTTTTAGTAAAGAAAGTTTTGTTTTATTTGATAATAAACGAAAAGCGTATTATGCTAAGTCAAAACCTTTCTTTATTAATCATAGAAGTGTTAGAATGTATTGAAACCTGTAAAAAAAAATAATGTATTGGTTCTTATAAAGTTTGAATAAAAATAATGTGGTTTTCCTTCTTTTCACTTTTCTAAATCAATTTATAAATTAGGATTTGAAAAGAACAAAAAACAAAAATTGATGTGAAATATGGTTTTATTAGTGATATTAAATGGCGGTTGTCTACTTATAAATTTGAAAAATTTCTGCAATATTCTGCAATTGCGTATTGAAATATTTATAAAAGATTCAATTAATTTGTAAATAAAATAATTTTGTTTTATTCATTCATATTTGTTTTCAATTTAAATTACTTCATTTTAGAGAAAAGCGTCTTCGTTTTTTTCTATGATGCATCTTTTTTCATCCACCCAATGAAATATAGTATTTTACTTTTAATAAATCCATTTTGGAGTTTTTTTTATTTATTAGGAGTTCTTTTATTAAATGTTAGTTACATTATTGTATATATATATATATTATCTATATTATAAAACACAATAATTAATTCTTCAAAATTAAACAATTCAAAGTTATATAAACATTTGTCGTTAACAAAACGATTATTTTTTAAATTTTCTTTGTTGATATTAGTAATGTCAAAAAAATTTACGAAAAAATGCACATTTTTCTTTTTGATGTAAATCGAATAAAAAATTGATTTTTTGGCATCAAGAGAACAAAATTTTTGATTTACATCAATTTTCTTTTATGGATTTGGGTGAAAAGAATTCGACATAAGAGTGAAAATTAAAGAAAACAATAATTTAAATTTATTTATTTTTTTAAATTTATAATATAAATTTATAATTTTATTGATCTTCAATGTTAATTTACAAAAATCAATATCAAATTGAAAAATACTCTTATTTGTATTGCTAATTAAAATAGAACGATTCCCGCTAGAAGTAAAAAAAATTGTCATCAAACCGGATGAAAAACTTTCAAAGTTTATTTTACAACTCTCCAATTTCATATCAAATTTTTTTTTATTGACCAATATATTTGATAGTGTGATATACGCCTTATTAATTTGAGTTAGCCAATAGATGGAGCCGTATTTGTATTTAAAACGTTTTTAATGTCAAAATTTTGAAAATCCACTACGATTTGCTTTTTCCAATTGTCGTGTATTGTATGAAAAAATTTCATTTTATCCAAATTATGCTGTATATAGTTTTGTATTTTATTATTATTAACTACAAAATAATAATTTTTTAAAATATGTAGTAGTTGCCATGAAGTTATATTAAATTATTTTTCTGTCCTTCTTTCACTAATCCTCTATCTACAATAATATGAACTTATATATTTATACATTTCAAAATTTGAAATGTTCGTTTTTCGTTTAGACAGCATAAAACTACTCCAAATAATAAATTAAAAATGAGTAAGTATTACTTAATTTGTTTAAAGATAGTAATTTTTATTTAAAATAATAATAATACGGCACAGATCTACTTTATCAGACGCCCTTCTTCGATTTTTTTTAAACCTGGGTATTTCAATGATATAAAACCTTAGATTATGAAAAAACAGGATAAGTAATATTTTCTAAGTTGAAGTTTCTTTTATTAACATAAAGTGTTGTGCGAATTTAACGTGATAGTATTTGCATTGGAAAAACACAGTAGCCTAGAAATTTAAATATCATCGAGATTTTTCATTGCTTGACCAAATATGCTTACAAAATAACAGACTTATGTAGATATTTTGTATTTAGCATTTTTATCGATCGGAAAATGACCAACCTTATTCAATTTTATCTTATTTTTGTCAAAAGTATTTCGATTAAAATAAAACTGATAATATTAAAACTGAAAATTTGATCCTAACTAAAACTGTATCATGTACGCCTTGGTTTTGTTTTCATTTAGAATAACTTTAGAGTGAAATGGATATTATTTGATTGAATGTTTTTGGTTTTGTTTTTATTTAGAATGAAATTAAAATAAAATATATATTGTTTGGCAGTTATTTCTATCTGGCAATAAAAGAATAAAATTATATTTTTTTCTCTAAATGGAAAGAGATAACAATGCTGCATGGGACCCTGTATTTTTGTGTTTATTTTGACAGGAGCCTTTTCTTTTGTAAAAAATTTTTTTCAATACGACATTTGAATTCAAAAAACAGCTTCAATTTTTTCGCCTATAAATAAAGTTTATGCGTATACATTTTGTTGACGCAGTAGCAATAATTTCAAAGAGTAGTAATGAGAAATGATTTTAAATGTCTGTATGTTTAAAATTTGTAAATGTGATTGTATGCACCTTCATCGAATGAATTGTCGCGATTCTTACCACCCTTGCTGATAATAAGATGACATCACGATCACAACTGTTTGCAACTTTTTTAGTAACCTACCGGTAAAGAAAGCGTATATTAAACCGCATGAGCACTGTGAAAATTTGTGAATCGATTTTTGTTCCGTATAATGTTCTATATAGAAACACACATGAAACTTTACACACCTGAAGACTTATTTGATCAGGTATTTTTTATATATCCTTTATTTTACATACAATACTAATTTTTTATATTTTCCTGATCAACTAAACTGATCCTTTTACATTCATATTTAAAAAAAAAAAAAGAAAATCATTTCTCATTACTACTCTTTGAAATTATTGCCACTACGTCAACAAAATGTATACGCACAAACTTTATTTATAGGCGTAGCAAAGCACGCCGGGTCCTGCTAGTATATATATATATATATATATATATATATATATATATATATATATATATATATATATATATATATATATATATATATATATATATATATATATATATATATATATATATATATATATATATATATATATATATATATATATATATATATATATATATATATATATATATATATATATATATATATATATATTTATATATATATATATATATATATATATATATATATATATATATATATATATATATATATATATATATATCAGTGGCGGATTATCATACAAAATTTTAGGCAACCGCACCAGGGCCCCGCGATTCAGGGGCCCCAAGCATAAGCAAAAAAGAAACCTGACAAGTTTGAAATATATTTATTTTCAGGCATTTAAATTACATTTATTCTGTACTTAAGTGTTACAAACTGGTCTATAATTTCATCGAATTCAATTTCGTCCAAAATTTCATTTTCAATAGAAAGAATGGATAAATCGTTCAAACGATCATTACTCATAGTATTATGCAAATAACTTTTGATTAACTTCAGTTTTGAAAATGATCGTTCATCTATAACATTAGTGACAAAAACATGCACAAAAACATGCGTAATAAAATATCGATATTCGGAAAAGTGGTGGAAAGATTATCATAGAACATTGTTTTGTACATCGATTCATAATTTAAATTATCAAATGTGAAATAATTTTTGGCAAATTGACATTCGTCAATTGATTTGCATTGAGATCTTTTGGGTATTTTGCGGTTATTGCTTTGCAAGAATTAGCAATCTCTTCATCACCAATTAAATTTAGATGTATCAAAAACGAGTACTGGCTATCGAGATCTTCATAAACTTTAGCACGCTCTCTCAGATTGAAAAGCAAAGCCTTTATAATTGGCTTGAACAACGATTTTCCAAGGTGGTCTTTTTGTTCCTCTGGACAAAGTTTTTGTGACGTTGAGCGAGTTTGAATAGTGTTTACGGTTTGAATATTAGATAGAACAGAATTTAAAAGCTGACAGTCTTCATCAAAAATTTTGTTGTAATCTTTATTTTCCAAATCTGTAACTATTGAATCAAACAGTTTTTTTTGTCACCGAGACAGTTAAATTAGATTTTTGTAATGCTCGATTTACAAAATTAAACTTGATTAGTACACTTTTCAGGAGGACAAGCATCAAAATATTTTCGAATTGACATAGTTTTTTTTATCAAACCTGTTACCACTGCTTTGTTATCATCACTGAAGCTTTCCTCATGTAGGAAAGATTTTAAAACATGCAACACTTTTAAATAACAAGAATGTAAAGCGTGAACTGATTCGTATCTAGCTGATTATCTCGTTCCAGTTGCTCTCTTTAACATGTATTCGCTATTTTCGGTTAATTGTTCTTGTAATCGATTCCATCGAAAAGGAGAATATACGAAAAATCCATAAAGTTTTTCAACCATATCAAAAAACTTAGTTGCAGCAGTATTGCCAGAAACACTATTTTTACAGACTAAATTTAATGAATGCGCAGAGCAAGGGACAAAATTGCTGTTTCATTTGTTTGACGAATCAATCGTAGGCCACCATAAATACCTGCCATATTGTAAGCGTTGTCATATGACTGGCCTCTACAATTATCAATGTTTATTTCGTTTTCATTGTGGAATTTCATAATGATGTCAAAAAGATAATTCGATGTATGACCTTCGATCTCAATAAATGAAATAAATCGTTCACAAATGGTATTACTTTTAACATATCGAACACAAAAAGACAACTGGTCTGTATGGCTCACATCCTGAGTGGAATCGCCACTAAACAAATAATATCGAGATTCTATAATTTCCGAAACAATGTGATTTTTAACATGTTTTGCCATTACAGAGATGAATTCTTCACAAATTGTGCTTGTAAAGGTACGATGCTTTTCCTAAAAATATTCCGAATAATAAAAAAAATCATTTGTCAATGTTACATTAAAAGAGTGTATACCTTTTCCTTTATTGTCAAAACGAGAAATATGATCAAATTTAGCCAATAATTCAAGAGATCCAAGAAAGTTTCCATTGTGTTTTGATCCTAAAATTTCGTCGTGACCACGAAAAGCAAGTCCTCGTGATGCAAGAAATTTCACAACCTCTACAACACGCAATAAAATTTTTTTTCCAATAGCTCATTTCAATTTTAGTTGTATTATTAAAAGATTTCTCGAAAGTAAGGTTATTTTTGATACGCATTTTATATGTAAAATCATTGGTCATGTGATACTTAGACTCTTCATGCTTCGAAATGCCTTGTGATGAATTATTCCAATTATTGAAACCTTTTAATGAAAATGCTTGCGATTTTCCATTCAAATCACCAAATAAACGGCATACAAAACAAAAAACTGCTTCCGCTGACGGTGAATAGATTAGTTCCAAACTCGTTTAATTTTTGTTGCATTTGGGAGTTTTCTATAAAAATGAAACTCAGTGAATTTTGGACCATATTTTTCAGCATTTTTAATTTCATTGCATTTTTCATCATTTCATTGCATTCTATGTTTTGACACGCACAGGTACCTAAGAAACGATCATTTGAAAATAATACGAAGTGACGTTAACTGTTTCGACGAAATGTTTAATAAAATTACCCTTCTTAATCCAAATATTTTGTAAAATTGTTTGATTGAATTCTACTGGCCACAAACCTGGATCATTTGAATAAAATTGGAGTCGTCTTCTTGAGTATCTAAAAACTCACCACATTCTCCAATATTACTTTCTGATGCACTTCTAATTTCAGAAACATGGGTTTCTGTTGATGTTGATGGCACCACTAGAGTTTCTAATGCAACTTCAGAAAAATCCGTTTCATTGGAATATTTATCTTTTTCAATTGTCAAACCGGTGATTGTCGAAATGTATGAGTTGCTATTGTTCTCGTTTCCTGCATTCTCTGCTTGAAAAATACTGGTTAATTTAGGTATCTTTGATAAGAGCTCTTGTTCGTTTCTCTCTTTTTCTGCTTTCAATTTTCGCTTTTCAGCACCACTTTTATTCATATATTTCAAATAAAACTATTATTTTTATTTTAAAAGCTTAACCGATTAAACCAACGTTTGTTATTCATAACCATTAAGATTTTATATGTAAAAAAAAGTAGCTCGAATTTAAGTTTTATTTATCCGTTATTATTTCTTAGATTTTTCGTTTACAGTTACATTATTTGTATTTTTCTAATTAATTTTGTTTCCTTTTCTTTTGCAACGAAATATAATAGTACATTTTGCTACAAGACGTATTTATTAGTATTTATGTGTTGTTGTGACACATATTCTAAACCCTATAACACATTTTATTTTAAAAAAAAAAAAATTATTGTAGCATTGCAAATTAAAATTTCAGATTATTCTGGGTTTCATATCTATCAGCATTCCAAGCAACTATTATATACATTTTTATATTTAAAACAATCAAAACATATCATAGAAAAATTTGCGTCTATCAACACCTTAGAAAGCATGTTGTTGTGGGACCTTGTTCTTAAAAGTTTTTTATGTGTTGTTGTGACACCCCTTGTAATTTCTACTACCAAACACATTTTATTTTAAAAAAAATAGCGCATCGTCAAAGAATATTCCATAACTTAGAGTAAGGGATGGGATCGGTATTGAAAATACTTCATCCGCCAGCACCCCTATGATATCACTTTGGCTAATAAGAGATTGCACTGCTATTGCCAGTGTGTTTATAATGGAAGTAAGTAAGTGGACTGTATCGATGGTTTGGTTTTGACTCAACAAAAAAAACTCAGAACACACTGATTCAATTATCAATAACAATTTATTTAATTTAATTTGCTGAACAATAATTTTTATGTTGTTATCTCAAACAAGGTTGCACAAGTAATCAATTAATTTTCAAAAATGTAAAACTGAAATAATATTACATAAAAAATTTAAACAAGTTATTAGATGACAATTATATTTTATAATTTTAAGGAACCTGTATAATGTTCTTTTATGCTGGTTTAGACCGTGTTGGTTTGAGTAAAGCAAAAAATGAACACAGTGGTATACGATATCTCAAGATAACTCATATGCCATTAGCAGGGACTAAAGTACGCGTGGTTGTCAAACCCATAGATCAACAATTTTAAATTTTACAAATCTTCCTGCTGAAAGCTAAGTAAATTCATTGGTATTAATGCGCATTGTTGCCATTTGTAAATCACTATCGGCTAAGTGCCACCATTTTTAATTAGTTCATTTATTATGATTACCATCCATGTTTAATAAGCTATGCTTCTTTGTATAGAATTTATGCGATTTCGGTCTCGTAATTGTGAGCTTTAAATTGATATCGATGTTATCAAGTATCAAGTTACAAGTGATAAGTCTTCACTTAATTTTAGAAACATGTATTACATACCATTCCAAACCAACAAGGTTGTGAAGATGATAAAATTTGTAACATCATGATGTGTTAAATTCCAATACATATAATTTTGATTTACAAATGTAATTGTTTCAGGTTATACTATCTTTCTTACGTTATTTTTAATTTCATAAAAATTATGTTCAACAAAAAAAACATTGACACAAAAGAAAAATTGAAACATTGAAAAAAAGCATACTACCGTTTAAAACGATAGCTAAATAAAAAGCAAATTAAGTGTACACAACAACTTCCCAAATTGTCATGATGATTAATGTATTAATGCATAAAGGACAAACAGACATTCTTTCAATTTCATATATATTCTATATTTATTTAGCATGATGACTTGAATGCAAATTCCAAAAGACAGTAGCAATATAACTTTAAAAAACTGCATTATAGATCAATTTTTTAAAATTCGTTAAAATTTTTATTATTTATGAATTCATGAATAAAAAAAAAATTATTTTAATGGTATTTAATAAAAATTAAAAAAAAAACAATAAAAAAATGTACCACACCAGGAATTGAACTCACAACCTATAGAACCTCAGTCGACCGCGATATCAACATCGCAATTTGAAACGTTAAGAAATGATAGATGTATTTCATATTTAAAAATATTTTGTTCTCTTAAAAATGCGTTCGCGAATATATAAATTTTACTCCATAGAAAATTGCATAACGCGGCTAAAGAAGTTTTCACTTCAAAAATGTCCTTAAATCGTAAATAATGAGTTTAAAAATTTGTTCAAAGCTCTTCATCATATTTTCATGCTATAGATCTTTTTCCCTAAAAAACTTGACATTTTGTCTGATTTGGCTGATTTGTATTTCGAAAACTTTAAATAATTGTTATTTCTTCTAAATCCAGATTGTTTTGTGTTGTCGTTAAGTTTTTTTTACTATAGTTGCAAAATTATTATTTTTGCAATACATTTTAATACATAATTACTGATTTCTAATTATCATTGCTGTATGTAATCTGTCAAATACATACAGTAATATAACGATTTGAAGTTAAAGGAAAAAGCTCTATAATTCATATACCAATAGAGTTTTTTCCTTAAACATCAAAATTTGTGCATGCAAAATCATCTAAATTTATTGATTTCCCTTGCAAATTTGGCTATTTTGAATTTTTGAAAACAATAATTAATTAAATTGTTAATTGTGTTGTGATCTTAAGCTTTTAATGCATTAGGGATACTGAAATAATTAAAATAGCATTAAGATATGCAAATTAAATCAACCTATATTTCTTCATTTCATATTGTCTCTGAACTTTTTATATTATTATTTTACACTTTATTATTGTTGTTTTACACTAATACTGCATTTAAAGCGACATAGCAAATTAGTAGATGTAATTTAATGCATAAAAAACTCAAGAGCACAACACAATTAACAATTTAATTAATTAACGTTTTCAAAAATTCACTTTTAAAACACTTTTAATAACAATCAAAATAACCAAATTTAATGATAAAATTTTGATGATTTTACATGCACAAATTAAAACAGCTGGTTTGAGCTGTCAAAATATTTTCGAGGAAAAGGTCTATATAAAAAATTTCAAATATTATATTTACGAAAAAAACGAACCCATACGAACCCTATCTCTATAATAATATTGTTTGTAGTCAATTGAAAATACATAAATCAACCACGGCATTGTTGCTAGGAAATGAAATTATAGCTGACTCAACTAAAAACACGGTTAAATCAAATATGTTTGTGATACCTATAAAAAAATATTGCGACGCTGATGCATAGGTTGACTTCACCACAGCTCTGAAAAACATAGTGTTCTGGATTTATAATGAGCTAATATCCATCAAATACTTTAATTAAAATCTAACCAATGTTATAGATTTAGCGTAGTTCTAATTATAAAAATATTAGAGAAAGCAGTAGTATCCCTACAAACATAAATTCTGTTGTACGAGAAAAAGTAAAAAGAATTTTAACCGGAAGTGGCAAACAGGAAATAGAGATGCAGAACTGTTGTGAACCGTACTAATCTTATCTTATCTTATGTAATCTTATGTATCAACCGTACTAGCTTATGTATCAAGTTTCATCTAATTCGATTATCAGGTACAGATGTTATTGAATTTTCAAAAAAACAGGTATATGGGACACCCCCCACCACTTTGTTCACTATCGCTCAAAAACTAATCAGTTCCTTGCCATACATAGTTGCATCTTTTCCAAAGTGTCATCAAAATTTATTCACGAACGAATGCTGTGTCCTCCCAACAAACATTGAAAAATTGTGACACAGCACACAGGTGTTCGGGAAGCCCCCACCACTTACTTCAATATTGTCCAAAAAATAATCAGTTCTTTGTTATTTAAGTCTCCATTTTTTTCTAATTATCATTAAAATAAATTAATGAATGAAGTCTGTATGCTCCCAACAAACTTTAAAAACAAAGTGTGAAAAGTCAGCATTTGTATGGTAGAGCCCCCGCCACTTTGATCAATGTGTCTCAAAAGATGATAATTATCTTCTCACACTAATTGAAACCTTTTCCATAAGTTTCATCATAATCACTTCATTCTTGTAGGCTGTAGTGTGCATAAAGACACTGAAAAAATGGAACAATTACAAAAAAATTTTTTTTACCGGAAGTGAAAAACCAGAAGTTGGGAGAACCGTACTAAATGCTAATGTACCAAAATTTATCCAATATGATTATCAGGTACAGATGTTATTGATCTTTCAAAAAAACAACTGCTCCGTGGACCCCACACCACTTTGGTCACTATCGCTCAAAAACTAATCAGTTCCTTGTCATACATAGTTGCATCTTTTTCCAAAGTGTCATCCAAATTAATTCACGAACGAATGTTTTATGCTCCCAACAAAATTAGCATTTTGGGTAACTCGTGTTTCAAAATATCGTTTCTTCACGTCATTTCATATGATTATCTTAATTTTTGAAACCTGTGTACTGTTATTTATAGCTCATTGGATTGCTCTCATCACTTCGCCATTAGCAAGTTTAAAAAACAATTTAAAGAAATTTTAAAGTTTTTTTCTATTTATTTTCAGTTTTCTTGTAAATTATGTGATACGAAGTTAGCAAACAGATCTGGATTTCGACGACATATGAAACTTCATACACGTGAAATTTTATTTAAATGTTCTGTATGTAATAAAGGATTTACACTAAAGAAAACTTTGAAGCAGCATTTAGAAAGTCATTCAAAAGAATTATTACAGGTAAGAATTTACTTTAGGTTTTGTGCTTATTATTAAATAACATAAATGTTAAAATAAAGTGGAAATCTTGATCTTTTTCAACAATATTGATTATTGACTTTGATGACGGGTTAGCTAGGTCAAGTGGCACTGCGATTTAAAGATTTATTGTATTTAACCCAAAAGTGGTTATAAGATAGATTGCGTTGTTGTAGCGGCGAGTGTGGTGCTAATCCCCTCACTCTGTATGACGCCGATGTCACTGTATAAAGTGCAGTGTGGTAAAATCCAAACCCTCAACCTTGTTAATGGGCTCGATTGGATTAATGTTTTGCGGTAGAGGAAGTGTAAGTTTTCATTGACCGCAAAACCTAGTTTGTTAAGGTGATGGTTTATCGGACTCTGCCACGCACCATGTTTAGATATTTTTCATTCGTTTCGCCTTCTTCATAGTTATCTATTTTGCTACTGTTCCCAGCTGTGGCTAACGCGACTGAGCAATTTCTTGGTCAGTCCAAAGCACGGCTTTGAATCAATGAATTTTTGCGCCTTTCTGTAAAGCCTGGACTTTACAAATGAAAATAATTATAGATGCCTACGGTATCTATATATTCAAGAGTTTTTAAATTTTAACTAATAAATGAATGTACGGATAATGCGCGGTCTGCACTATGTAGTAAAAAATCTCTAACTTACACTATTTTTCACTAACAAAACACTATTAACAGTAATTTAACTAACAAAGGTTCTTGCTAACAAAAAGTAATAATTTAATACACTAAAAGGAACTAAAATACAAAACTTATATAAATCAAATTCAAAATGCTTACATTAATTTAGTTGTTTTCTTCTAAATCCAGTCCTGTGGAACATAAGCTGATTGTAGGCTGTTACAAATTGAATAAAAAAAAATAACTTATCCAAAAACATCTGGAGCGTCATCCATAGATGCTTGGTAGAATGCAATACACAATGTTAATAATTCTTTCAATTAAATCATTCATTTGCATTCCAAATCATAACTTGAATCCCCCCAAAAAACTGTATATAAACATATGTTTTGCGTTGAAACCAAATCGCACAAGTATTGACGACGAGCTAAATTAGTATACACTAATGTATAAGTTAAGTTAAACACACCATTCCTATACAACTTCCCATGTTCTTTCATGCGAAGAACTTTTTGACCATAGTTTTGGTCATCCAATTCATATTCTTCAGGTTACTTTCAGGTATACTTTCAGGTATCGATTTATTTGTTCCAATAACCGGAATGGTAAAACAACGGTGGCACTATATTCGAAGCCGTTTTCTAATCCAAACAACAAAAAATAGGTTATAAAAAAAAAACAAATCCAAAATGTTGAAATTGGTTTGGATCATTTATTTGATTTTTAAAAATTGCAGCTATTAGGCTTCTTAGCATACACAAAACTTAATAAAACTTAATACCACTGATTGAATAAAAAAAACACCAATTTTACAAATAAATTATTTTAAAATTTTTAATTTGAACAAATGTTTTACATTAACAAACAATATTTTTTTTTGTGCCACAATCACAATGATTTTAATTTACATACTCTAAAAATTATTTAATTAGGCACTAGTAGCACGATTGATTTAAATTTACATAATCTAGTTTTAAGTTCTAAACACAACTCAACAATTTTAAGAATATTTCTTCTTTATATATATTACATTAAACAAGATAGTAGAAGAGTTGATTACATATCGCCTTACTCGTCGCGGATATTATTGCCACAATACATTTATAATTTAGAACGAAACCAGTTACTAACAGATTGTCTCATTTTTTTCCATAACATTTTTCTTGTTTTTCTATCAATTTATAAAACGCAAACAAAAGTAATAACCATCCGTTTATCAATTAATCAATTGGTGAAAAAAAAAAACAACTCACTCATCGAAACGTTTCAGTAAATTTTAAAATGAGAAAACATACATTTTTGTTAAAACGATTCATGTTAGACATCACGTAATTTGGCGGCATAACATTTCTTTGCAAGCGAGCGTGCTATTACATTGCCGTGTTCCCCTGTGTGATCATATACCCACAAAAGTGTGACGCAGAGTTGGTTTCTTCAATTTTTTGTAGATTTTGGTAGCGTTTCCATACTAGTTTTGAGTTGAAGCGCGTCAGAAATAATGTATATATCTGTGTTGCTGTATTCCCTTTCGGCACACAATAGCACGGTAGTTGATGGTGAAGGTTTCGACTTGAAGTACTGTTGCAGAGTATCTAGTGCTAAAGCCGTTTAGACCTAGAGCCAAACACCCCTGCACCTGTGCCTTTATTGGTTCGGGAGCCATTCGTAACCAGACGCTGGCATTGGATGGTAGTGATTGTAAGTAGTTCTCAATACCTCCCTTGGTTCTATTTTATCAATAAACGGTTTTGTGGCGTTAATTTGATTTATTGATTAACTAAATTATAATCGATTCAATAATATCGATTCAGACTGTATGCATTCGGTTGTAATTAACATTACAACCCGAATGCATACAGTCTAAGTAAATAACTTAAAAAGAAAAAATATATTAATGGATCTCTTACTTCACCATCGCTCATACAAGTTAGATCCAATCTCGAATTGGGAAAAATAATAATTAAAGCAAAAATAAATAAATAAAAAAAAGAATTATTATATTAGTAATAAGTTATAAAGTTGTACTGAAATATATATGAATTTAACTCAAAGTGTTATTGTGTTAATTAATTAAAAGAAAAGAAAAACAACGCTGTTAAGTTAAATGGTGAGCATCATATACACATTAGTTTATTGAGTTGGAGTCGGATTACCACATAACATAAAACACAGTGGTGACCCCGACGTGATCGCGGTCTAGATCAGTAGTATTTGGTATACAGTCCGAAATGTGATAGGTCACCACTTCCTTTTGCAATTTCGAGAGGATCGTTAGGTTGCCAGGTTTAAGTATTTGGACGAATAGGTGCAATAGAGGAAGAAAAAGTATTTTCATTGGGATTGTTGGTGTGGTTCTGCAAGCGCCTATGGTACAAAGGCATACAAGTTTTTGTATTTTTGTGAGCCTTGTCAGCATTTAGCTACGTTTTGGCCACCAGATCAAAACTGCGCACGACAGTATGGGTTTTATTAGACTTTAAAGTAACCAAATTATCATATTGGGGCTAAATCCGTAGCTTTGCCCATTCAAGTTTCTGCAGGCAAAGAAAGCCTTATTTGCATTCTCCGAGATAAATTTTAGATGTGAGTTCCAAGTGAGTTCGCTGTCCAGGATCACACCTAAGTACTTAATCTCCTTGACTTGTATCCGTTTGCCGTTAAATCAATAGTATCGACATTAAAGCATCTTCAGTTAGTAAAGATTACGGTACTACGTTTTTGCGGATTGACAGACAGGCCTACCTTGTTGCACGGAATTTCGGAAAAATTTTGGTGCCAAACGACTATATTTGATAAGCGGAGACGGAAAATCAAAATGAAAAAAAAATTTATATATATATTGTTACGTTTTTCTAACCTTACTTCGAATTGGCCTTACTCTCAATTCGATAAACGCAATTCCCAAATCTCTTCAGAGTTCGATCACTGATTAGTTAGCACAAACACCAGATTTTAATAAGTATTCAACACCTTAATTGTTTCACAACAACAGGAAAACAATGCAGCAAACAATATTCCTAACTAGAATATTCTTTCAACAGCTTCAGAAACTCCAACGGTTTATTGTAGAAATTTCCAGTACACCACGTTCAAAATAATACACAAAATATTTCTTCTCAATAACACTTAAAACTTTATTCACAAAAACTAATTTAAATATCTCTTTTATAATTTTAACTTCACTGTCGCACGTTTAAAATAAAAACTAATTCTTAATCTACAACAGACAATTTCTTATATAGTGTTTTGCTTAATTTCTAGAAAATTCTAGGTCACTTTTTAGAAACCTTTAGAAAATAGTAGAATATTCGATTAATTTACGTTATGCCGATTTTATTCATAAAATCATTCAAGTCGACCCAATTTCTAAGAACATCGCAACAACAACAACATTATTCATTTCATTAGTTTTTTTGTAGTATTTTGTTGATTTGATTTTCCTGGAAGTAACCGTAATCGTCTAGATCTTTCTGTAACCGTCTAGATTTTTCTGTACTCGTAATATATATTGTTATATATATATATATATATATATATATATATATATATATATATATATATATATATATATATATATATATATATATATATATATATATATATATATATATATATATATATATATATATATATATATATATATATATATATATATATATATATATATATATTTTTTTTTTTTTTCTTTATAATTACTTTTATTAATTTTTAATTATTTATGGTTTACATTTCTTATTTTTTTTTTTAGACAGGTATTAAAATATAACAAAAGTGAAATCATATATTTGCAAAAGCACATAGTGCTAAACGCAAATAAATTTATAAATTATTTGATTTTTGAATCATTGACTTAAGTACATATCAGTAACAAAAATATACATACATACATACACATATCCACACTTTTATATAAATAAATAAGTTAAATATGATTAGTTTAAAGATTTAAATAATGAGTTACATCCAAATTATAACTAAAAATATATATGTTTGATTTTTTTTTAAATATGTTTTTGAATATTGATTCTTATTACTTCTAAAATTCAAAATAAAATTGATTGATTAATTGATTCTAAAAACTTATCTAATTGTTAATCAAAATTTAAAGTTATTCTGTACATAAATTGTTATCAGAAATATATTTCTTTAATTTTGGTTTAAATATTGAAATTCTAGGTTCATTTTTTAGACCATCAGGAAGAGAGTTATATAGTGTAAGACCTCTGTATAAAAGAGAGTTTTGACCGCTTGCCGTGCGAACGAAATCAATGTAGTAGTCATTTGCTTGGCGAGTAGGATAATCGTGAATAGAGTTAATTTGACGGAGCAAGAAGTTGTTTTTCAAAAAATTATTTTTTATTTTGAATATTAAAATCAAAATGTCGAGGTCTACTAGCTTATTTACAGGTAAAATATTACTGTTGTAAAGAAGTTTCGTTGAGCAATCAAATTTCAGTTTCTTTATGTTACGTATGCATTTATTCACTAGAATATGAAGTTCTTTTATTCTGGTAGTTGCTGCGACTCCCCAAATTGGTAGCAAGTACCGTATATGGCTTAATACATGAGAGTGAAAAATTATGTATTTTATTTTTTGGGGTAGAATATCTCTCATTTTGCGTAGAATAAAATTACTAGTTCGGATTTTGCTTTTTATCTTATTGATATGATGGGACCAATCCAGTTTACTGTCGATGACGAGGCCTAAATACTCTGTTACATAAACTCTTTTTATTGCTTGACTATTTATAAATAGATTAAATGATAGAAACTCATCCATGTTTTTATTTTTCACTTCAAATATCAAGTAGTTTGTTTTTTGCTCATTCAGTTTAAGATGACTATTCTTTGCCCAGTCGTTTATTATATTTAAGTCTGATTGCATTTTTAATCTTAAATCACTGCATGTTTTCTCTTGATACACTAACGCCATATCGTCCGCAAACATAATAAGCTTACCATTGAGATGTAATGAGAATAGACTATTAACATATATGTTAAACAGCAGAGGACCGAGAAGTGATCCCTGTGGAACTCCATATTTAATTGTATTAGAGCTGCCTATAATTGAATTTATTTTTACCGATTGCTGTCTGAGTGCAAGAAAGCTTGCAAAAAATTTCAAACTTTTCCCTTGTACACCTATTTCATGCAATCGTTTAATTAAATATTTATGACACACAGAGTCAAAGGCTTTCTGTAGGTCGATGAACAAACAGGCAGAGAAAAATTTTTTATCTAAACCAGATCTAACATCGGAGATCACCTCTGACACTGCAGATAGAGTACTAGATTTTTCACAAAAACCAAACTGATTTTTGTGAATAATATTTTGTAATATACAATAGGGTTGCAATCGGCGAAATATTACACTTTCGAAACATTTGGAAAATGTGCTCAGCAAGGAAATTGGACGATAGTTTTCCGAAGACTGTTTACTACCAGCTTTATGCAGAGGAATTAAAATAGCCGTTTTTAAGCAATTAGGAAATTCGCATTTTTCAAGTGCATTATTAATTAGTTCACTTAATTTTTGGGCCAGAATGTCCTTAAAATGCAGACAGAAATTTAACGATATGCCATCGTAACCAACGGCAGATCTTTTATTCAAGCTGTGAAAAATTTCAATGATTTCATCTTTGTTCGTCGTACATAACGAAAGAGAATTATTAGTTTCATCATCCTGCTGGTCTAGAAGACTTTCAATATTTATAGTACTATCTGGAATAATAGATTGGATGCAATCAACAAAGTATTGATTCAATATGTCACAATTAGTTTTTACATCTGTAATTAATTCATTGTTGTGTTTCAGTGCTATATTTTTTACATTTTTGTTTTTTTTTAAATACGTGCGTATTTAAAATTTTCCACACATTTCTAAAGTCGTTACCTTTTAATTCATTACTAAAGAAATTTATTTCTGATTGTTTTTCTTGCGTTTTTAATTTATTTTTGTAAAATTTAAATTTAGTTTTTAGAACATTATTATTAGGATATCTACATTTTAATTTGTAATATTTATCTCGTTTTAATTGTAATGTTTTAATTTCGTTTGTTGTCCAAGGATCATTAGTACTAACAGGAATGTTTTTTGTAACTATTTTTGTATGTTGTTTAATAACTGATGAGCAAACATTAATTAGTTCTTCAAAGGTTTTAGTTTGAAACACATTGGTCTTAAAACTATCAATGTTTATTTTATTATAGTCTAAATAAGTTTTCGTTTGCATAATATTTGGAAGATCAATTTTGTTTTCTTTAAGAACGCTAAATATAATCATTTGATGATCACCGATGACACAATCATTAACAGATAGAAAATATTTTGGAGCCACTATATCTGTGATAACATGATCAATTATAGATTGCGATTTATTTGTTATACGTGTTGCGAAATTCAAATCATTTTTATTCAAAATAATATAACCGTTAGAATTAATAGTATCACAATACTCTTGTACTCCAATTTCATTACTTTTTAATGTATTGAAATTGAAATCACCAATTACATAAAGATTTTTATTGCTTTGAAGAATCTGATCAAATCTCTCCAAGAAGTCATCAACCATCCTTTTGTCCTTATAAGGAGGTCTATAAATTGCCAATATACTACATTCCAAACCTAATAACTTGACAATTAAAAAGTTGTTAACTCCGTAAGAGAGATCCATAATCAGATCAGATAAGATAGTATCTACAACATATATCGCAGTACCTCCACCACCTTTATTTTCTCTTGTAGAAAAATATGAGGTATAATTATTAATTTTATAAAATTCTGTTTCGTTTCTAAATACAACAACTTCCGTTAATACTATGACATGGACAACGAAATCAAATGACGAAATTAAGTATTTTAGATCAGATAATTTGTCTCTTAGGCTTTGCATATTGACATATATTATATTTAAGTTTGAATTTAAATTACCTTTTGTTTTGTTTTTATAATGTTTTATATCTATACAATCAAGAATATTATAATCAGAGTTCATTCAAAAGGAAAGAACTGGTTTAGTATTTTATGATATTAATTAAATGTTATTGAATGAAGATTTAATGATACTGTCCACCTTTGTTTTTGCATTGACGATTATGATGTTGGATAATATATATATATATATATATATATATATATATATATATATATATATATATATATATATATATATATATATATATATATATATATATATATATATATATATATATATATATATATATATATATATATATATATATATATATATATATATATATATATATATATATATATATATATATATATATATATATATATATATATATATATATATATATATATATATATATATATAACGATATGAGGTATAACGGAATTATCCGGCACTCTCACGGTCGTACTTTTCGACCTACACCAAAAATATTTTCTGTGTATGTTGCGGCAAACAATCTCTTGGACAAGTTCGCGAACTGGCCATATCCGGGTACAGGTTAAGTGGCTAGAGCCAAAAAAGTCGAAAAATCTAGGGCGTTATAACTTCCGTTTGAATCATAATATTTTAATAAAATTTATCAATATTGAATATTTGAACATATATCTATCATTTGTTTCTAAATGACAACCTTGGCGTTCCAGGTTCCTGAAAAATCAGCTGTTTTAAAAATTTAATAAACTTTGTTGTACTTGATTTGGCTGAAAATGGCCATTCTCATTTTTGAATATTTACGCATACGTTAGCTAAAACATAAATCTTTCCAAAATTTAAAAAAAAAATAGTTCAAGTCTAGAGGTTGAGACACCAGGGCTGTTAGAACGAAATTAAACGCAAACGGCCATGCCTTCCTAATTTTTGAGCTTATGTTATTTAAACTCATACTAACTTTTAGATAAACTTTTCAACTATAACCTCAGAGATTTTCAGCTTTCTAACCCAAGAGGTCTCAATGTAATTAGCATTAAACCTAATGCATGCCATTCAATTACAACAACAACTTCCATAAATATATAAAAATATCCCATAGTAAAAATATTAAAAAAATCTTCTTTTGTTTTTTTTTTCAGTTTTTAGTTTTTTTTCGCAAAAATTTAAAAAAAAATTAAAACAAAGCTGAGTCATTATTGTTTTAAATTAAGGAAGATTTTCTTATATGCATATTGATTACACATTTACAAAAGTCTTCCTAAATTGTAGATATTTGAATTATTTGAAGTGTAAAAGTTGTTTGACAATTTTAGATTATAAATTATGTGTGGTGGTGTTGTAGGTGTGACGTTGTGAGAACGTTTATTTGCTCTTTGGTGGATTTAATATGTTGTTTTAAAGTAGTTTTAACCAAATTAAATAAAACTGTTCCGAAATCGCATTGATAAAGTAGTTTCCGTTAATGTATTTAGTTTGGTTTGATAAATTTTTTGGATTATTCTAGACTTGGACTATTCTACTTAAATTTTTTATTTAAGCTAATCTGACACATCCAATTCTATTTGTACACAAAGCTGTCTGGTCCCGAAATCTACCTATTTCTAGCGGATATACGTGCCGCTTGGACTTTTTTTTAATTTTAATGCTGAATTAAAATAAAATCGTTTTGCAAGCTCTTGTTAATAAATAACAAAGGGGAAACGCAATTATAATTTAAACGATTTTCGAGTGTTCGACATAGTTCAGTAATCGAAGGACAATTAGCTTAACACAATGTTATGCCATTAGTTTCGCAAGTTTTGTTTGTCCAGCGCATCAGAATAACAAACCAATTATTTATGCAGTATTAGCTTTTCTGGGTAAAAATAAATGAAACCAAAATCTTAACACCAATTATAATTGTCTTGTTAAATTTAGGTAATACTGTCACGCACCATGTTAAGATCTTCAGAGACTCTCAAGATCGATTGTTTTTAGAGAAGACACGGGCAAGTTGTCTCGAATCTTTTTAGATTGCTCTCCCGCCTTCTTCATAGTTGTCTTTTTTGTCCCAACTTTGGATAACGCACTTAAGAGAATTCTCGGTCAGTCCAAAGCACAGCCAGTCCAAATTTCTATCTTCTTCAATTTTTCCATTCTGATAGATCATTTCAATAATAGCCTGGAAAATGACATAATCAAAGGTCTCTTGCGTATGTGCATGCAAGTGCCTCCTTGTATTTCAATTTGCTTTCGATTTCGTTTTCGACTTTATACGATGCTGTTGACATCTGTCATAATAAGAATCTCTGGGCATAATAAGAATCTGAAATTTTTATAGAAATGCATAGGAGATAATGTTAAAAGAAATAAAAATAAGCAAAGATTGCATTGCTTCTGTTTTTGCAATCATTATCAATAAATATTTGCAATGAAGAGATTACCCCTAAAACTGCCCGTATTGTACCCATTTATAGAGGTGGTGATAAATCAGATCCTAATAACTATCGACCTATTTCTCTATTGAGCGAATTTAGTAAAATACACGAAAGGGTCTTGCACAACAGGATCGAAGCATTTATGAACAAAACAGGCAGATTTGAGAAAAATCAATATGGCTTCCAAAATCATAGCAATACCGCCTGTATAACACAAGACGCAATGGAGTATATAAATGGGAAATTGAATCATGATAATTATGTGTAGAGATTTGGACTATTTAAAAATAATATCGCAAGCCCTGACCCTGGACAATCTCTTATTTACACTAATTTTTTAACAAACAAATCACTAACCAACAAATTATGTAAGAACAAAACTATGTAAGAACAAAAAAACTTATATAAAATAAATATAAAGCTTACACTATAAATTGTATATGATGATCCACTTCTTACTATGTAAAATAAATTGTATGCACCTCATTATTAGTTCAATATGTATATGCATTACAATCAGATGATCTTCGTCTTCTTCCATTCTATACATGTAGTTTTATTTCAAATTTTCTAACCCACAACTATCAGCCATTGTTCCTTAACAAAGTATTTTGTTTCCCTAAGCTTGATGTGAATCAATATCATAATACAAGTGTCCTTAAGTACTAACTTGTACATATATGTTTCGCGTTGAAAAAAAATCTATCACTTTCAAATATTAATGACGGACGAGCTATATTTGTATGCGCTTATTGAACACAATTTCTTAGATTCCAATAACAATCACCTTTTGCTTTTCTTAACCGCCATCGATTTAATTATTTTCCAACAAATGGTGTGGAATAATGAACAATTAAACACGCTCATAATTTAAAATACAAAACTATGCCATTCATAATAAATCAACAATGTTGAACTTTAATTTTATTTGTTTGTTTTATTTTTTATATTGCAACAAAAAAAAATCTTCATATAAAAAATTTAATATAAATGCCACGAAAATTTTAACTAGTTTTAAAACAAGAAAATAGATTGATTTTACAAATTTAACTTAAACAATTAATTAGTCAAAACAATTAAACTTTAAAACGCTTGTGGCACAATACACTACTGATTACAACTTTATTGTTTAATTTTATTTTACATAATGATCCCGAATCAAAAAATGTTCGGAGATAAATAGCATTTTTCATGTTTTTGTTTCTGTTTCTTTCTTTATTGTCGCTTTCATCGTAATACTAGGTCATTCAATAAGTCCGTAGGATGACACATAGATGGCGTTACTAGAATTTTTTCCATATGATTTTTATTTAGTACTAACCTTCAAACGATACGTGTATAAATTTGACAGCAATCTGAGTATTTATTCGTGAGTTATAGCATTTTGTGTGAAGCAACTTTTGTTTTTGAAAAAAAATGGAAAAAAGTGAATTTCGAATTTTAATAAAGCATTGCTTTTTGATGAAAAAAAATACAGTGGAAACCAAACAATGGCTTGATAAACATTATCCAAACTCTGCTCCATCGAGACAAATGGTAGAGAAGTGGATGGCTGAATTTAAATGTCGTACTGGTCGTACCAGCACAAAAGATGCAGAGCGCAGTGGACGCCCAAATGAGGCTGTTATTCCAGAAAACATAAAAAAAATCCACAAATTGGTTATGAACGATCGCAAATTGAAGGTGCACGAAATAGCTGACATTGTAAAGGTAGCAGATGGTAGTGTTTTTACCATTTTACATGAACATTTGGGTATGCGAAAGCTCTGTGCAAATTGGGTGCCGCGTGAGCTCACAGTCGACCAAAAACAACAACGAATCGATGCTTCGGAGGAGTCTTTGGCACTGTTAAACCGCAATAAAAGGGAATTCTATCGTAGATATGTGACAATGGATGAGACATGGCTTCACAATTACACACCAGAATCCAAAAGACAGTCAGCTGAGTGGACAGCAGTCGACGAACCGAATCCAAAGCGAGCAAAAACGCAACAGTCGGCCAGTAAGGTGATGGCGTCTGTATTTTGGGATACGAACGGAATAATATTCATCGACTATCTCCAAAAAGGAACCACCATCAACAGCGAGTATTACTGTGAACTTTTGGATCGATTGAAGGCTGAAATCGCAAAGAAACGCCCACATTTGCAAAAGAAAAAAGTGTTGTTTCACCAAGATAATGCACCGTGTCACAGATCGATGAAAACGATGGCAAAATTGAATGAATTGGGCTTTGAATTGCTTACCCACCCACCATATTCTCCAGATTTAGCCCCCAGCGACTTTTTCCTGTTTTCAGATCTCAAGAGAATGATTGCTGGAAAGAAATTTAAGTCCAATGATGAAGTAATCGCTGAAACTGAGGCCTATTTTGACGAGAAAGAGAAATCGTACTATAAAAGTGGTATAGAAAAGTTGGAAAATCGCTATACTCGTTGTATCGCCCTCGAAGGCAACTATGTTGAATAAAAAAATCGAGTTTTGTCAAAATGTTGTTTTTTTCTTACTTATCCTACGGACTTATTGAACGACCTTATAAAAATTATACATTTAAACTTTTACAATCTACATATATCATCTGATCAAACAACTTTTCTAAAAACTCAATAAATTTGAACAGCTGTGTCGTTCGAGGGCATTGAACTAAAATTAAATACATAAAAACTTTTATATCCTTTCCTTCTATAAAAGAAAGGCCTGAGTTAATACAAATTTGCAAATTATTAGGAAATTTCGTTAAATCTGAATATTCCTACTTTTAGAGAAATATTCGAAATAGTCAATCGTTACATATGTAGCAGCTATCTTTGTCGACCTAAAATAACTAAACGCTTTTGGTAGAGATGACTTTAAAAAATATTATACAGATGACGGTGGCGGTTAGTTTAGACACAAAACTTTTAAAATGTTCATGTTATCCTCTAAGTTCGATTTGATTGATTTGTTTATGCAATTCGGGGTGTTATGATACAGTGCTTATGTCTGATTGCACACGAATGCTTTTTAGACAGTTAGCCGACAATACATTTACAACATTGATTTGCAACAAAATAATGCTTTTTTATCAACGAATTTAAAATATGTGTTAAAACAAACATTCCGAAATTACTTTGGCGTTGTATTTACTCTATTGAATAGTGGCAGATCACCCCCTTCTAAAACTAAAATTATAATTACATGTATGGTACGCTGCCAAATTAACGTTTTGTTATTTAAAAATTAGGATAAACTAAAGCGCTACATATATACAAACTAATTTTGTGGTAGAACTTTACCTGTACTATATACACGTATTCGAAAGCAGTTTAAACCTTATACGAAAGGCATATAGTGAATATGCTTTCATTTAACTATCATGTGATTTTAATCAACTTATAACTGTTCTACTACGTTTTGCATATGAAAATTCATTCACGAGGAAACACGAAACGAATGGTTCGTATGAAAAAAAAAACTGTTAAATGAAGTATAAATTTGCAAAAATTAAAAACGAATTTGAATTCTTCAACCAGATTTTGTTACCAGCGCTATAAAGTTTATGCCGAGTTGCCGTGTTGTTGCCTTGATATTTTTTCTGATTGATTATTTTCTAACGACATATTTTTTTCCGGGGGAAAGGGTGTTAATCTCAAGACTCACCCATGCGAGATTCTGCTCTCAGTACTTAGTCTGAATTCTAAATTACGAGGATGTGTATCGAACACTTGGTGGCAAGACCATTTTCTTGCAATAACATGCACCACCGCGAACGGTTGTAAAACCTAAAATTAGCATTTTGGGTAACCCATTTTTCAAAATATCGTTTCTTCACATCATATCATATCTTAAATTTTGAAACCTTTGTACTATTATTTATTGTCCATTGGATTGTTCTCACCACTTCGCAATTAGCAAGTTTAAAAAACAATTTAAAGAAATTTTAAAGTTTTTTTCTATTTGTTTTCAGTTTTCTTGTAAATTGTGTGATGCAAATTTCGCAAAGAAACATAAACTTAAACGACATATGAACATTCATACACGTGAAAATTTATTTAAATGTTCTGAATGTAATAAAGAATTTACACATAAGAGTTCTTTGAAGCCGCATTTGGAAACTCATTCAAAAGAAAGATTACAGGTAAGAATTTACTTTAGGTTTTGTGCTTATTAGTAAATAACATAAATGTTAAAATAAAGTGGAAATCTTGATCTTTTTCAACAATATTTATTATTGACTTTTTTTATATTAAGGGGTCTCGAAACTTAGATGATGGGCTAGCTAGGTCAAGTGGCACTGCGATTTAAAGATTTATTGTATTTAACCCAAAAGTGGTTATAAGATAGATTGCGTTGTTGTAGCGGCGGGTGTGGTGCTAATCCTTCCACTTTGTATGACGTCGATGTCACTGTATAATTTGCAATGTGGTAAAATCTGAACCCTCAACATAGTTAACGGGTTCGATTGGTTTTCATTGACCCCAAAAGTGTAGAATACTCTCCGTTTGGAGTTTTATGTTGAGGCATATATTAGACCGGGAGGCAGCGTTGCATTTTTGTTAGTGTTTTGATGCCGATTGAATTTAATTTTTATAGATAGATTAATTATTTGTGATGTAGAAAATAAAAGTCAGCCGTCAGAATTGCGGGGGTTGTGGCTGTGGGGGAGGTTTAAACTGGTAAAAAAACGAATTCCAAAAGTAATTTGATGCCGCTTCAAAATTTGTATGATGCATGATTACACCATAACAATTGAAAAAAAGTGATCAACTGATTGGCGGATGGGGGATTATAGATCAGCTACTCGTATATGTCTATATCAAAACGCGATATGGTCAAGTCATTTGATGCCAGGTGAAATTCATACTGATGAATTATAATACTATTAAGAGTATAAAAGCGAGAATCAGCTGCAGGTATATCGAGGGTAAAACCGTCAGCTGGACACACAGTGTCATGTTAAGCTAGTTATTATTAAATTGCAAAGCAAATGTTGCATTAAAGTTAATTCTAATGCAAAACTAGAAATTTTAGTACAACTCTACCATCATAATTTATTTTTTAAAAAAATTATAATAATAATAATTGTATTTATTCTCTTCTACTTTTCAATACATAACATCAAAAATACTTAAATCAAGAATTACAATAACTAAATTTATAAAATAAAACTCTAATATAATTTTAACTAATATAAAAAAATAATTACAATAGTTTTTTTCATTCTTTTTTTTACTTTTTACCATGTTTAAAAATTGAAATGATTACAAAAGAAAAGAGAAATATTATTAATTCGATATCCTTGCTTTTCAGATGAAAAGTTTGGATAGAGTTGAATTAATCTAAAATTAAAAACATTTTATTAAGTTATAGTGGAAGTGGGGTTTTCACAATTTTAATACTAATTTAATATTTGAAATAGAGGTATTATAAAATTAAAATTATTTCTAAAAAAAAAAAAACAAAAATGAACAATTCAATTCAATTTAAAATCACAAAACAAAAGAAAACCATCAATAACACATAACGAGGCAAGCCAAAGTTCTGCCAGTCAGAATAAATTTAGATTTGGATTTGGATGCGTGCACTCAGACAAAGACACTAAATAAGCGTTCTACATCGGAAATACCAAATAGCCATTCTTTGATAGACAACAAAAACAGTTTCAGTCCTTCGTGAAACTTTACTTTTCTAATAATTTCGGGCAGCGAGTTAAATAAATACGGTGCAATAGCTAAAAAATATCTTCTAACGTTTTCTATCCTGAATTTAGGTACGATAAACATACCAAGATTATTGCTACGAATATTATGTTGTTCCGAATGTCGAATAATGTAATTTCCACTTTTGAAATAAAAAATTCGTAAAACTTTAAATACGTATAGATGACGTAAGGGCAATATTTCGCAACTTTTAAATAGTGGAAAAGATGGTTCCATTTTTTTTTTACCCAAAATTACCCTAATACAGTCAACTCTCCTATAGCGCGATTAATTCGTTCCGCGTTATATGGAAAACGCGTTATGAGAAGCATAAAGAAACATAAGACAAATCATATTAACTTACATCGCGTTATATGGAAGTTGTTTTCTCGTTATATGGAAAACGCGTTATAAGAAACCGAAATAATATGAATTGAATGAATTCGTACCGCGTTGTATGGAATCCTAGAAATAGATAAATTTAACAAAAATAAGCCTATATAAAAACTGCATTCTCAAAATGCATAGTTAAGTTATCTCGTGATTAACTCATATATGAATTACATAAAATGTCAAAAAGTAAATAATTTATATAAATAATTTAATCTAAATTTATTTAATACAAGTACATATGTAATTCATAATCCATAAAATTCACAAATAAAATTATTTCCAACAAAAAATTAAAACCGTACATTGTAAATTGAGTTATTGTGAGGTGACATCATCATCACTTTCCAATATTAGCCGTCTAACTTTTTTTTTCTTACTGGAGGAAAATTGTGAGGACCCTAAGGAGTGATGGGTGTCTCCCGAGTTGTACTCACTTACCGAGGTTTAATTAACTTAACGCTATTTACTTACGGTTATCAAATCTCGGTGTCTCTCCAAATGACAATGAAAACTCGAAATATATTTTGATTTATTTTCGTATATTATTATTATTTTCTGGTTGGATATGGATCTAAATAATTATTTATTATGCGTAACACTAGTTTTATTATAAATACAATTTTCGATTTATTTAATTTATTTCTTATTGAATTAATTTATATTGGCACTTTTTAAATTAATAACTCACACTTTATTTATTTGGGAACACTTGTATTATCTTTTAATCACGACTAATATGGTTTTCCCCTGCGACTTGGGGTTGTGGATTGACTCGCGGTGTTGTTCAGACTAACTTCTAGTTTGGTTTTTACCAACCAAGAAAACTATTTTCCTTAAGTTTTATGAATGGGTTTTTTGTTTAATAAACAAAAAACCGTTTTTCAATTAATTTGATTTACTTTACTGTATTTTTGTTTTATCAACAAAAACCGATTTTCAATTTTAATAAAAATTATTTTATGTTAAACTATCAAAATTTGTTGTTATTGTAAATATGTGTAAAACTTTGTTAGATCGAATTATATTTTAATTTAATAATTTTTTAGTTTTCCGTTTAGGATTTTGTTTCTTATGGTTAACTGGATTTTTATGACAATTTGTATTTTGTGGAAATTGTAACGGAAATCTGAATGGTTCGATTGTTTGAATTTGGTGAGAATTAAAGTTGTATTTTTATTATTTGATGGAAATTGAAATTGGAATATTTATTAATTATTATTACTATTTGGGAATCTATTTGAAGGAAATTGAAATTAGAGTTTTTAATAATTTAATGAATAAACAAATGTTTGTACGAACAATATTTGCATTGTTTGGATTTTTATAATTATGTCTGGGATTTTATTGTTGCAACTTTGTTGCTATGATGGTCTTTATTATTCATTTGGACACGTGCACTTAAACCCCTATTGGTTTTATTAGAGTTGTGCGTTTGAAAATGTATGGTTTGGGCGGTGTACTAGTGTAAATGTGATATGGTCACCGTTCGAGCTATCACAAAATCCTCCTCACTTTCCAAATTTTCTTCTATGCGTTCTATTGTAGTTTTTGATTGCATTTTTTCCAAAACGTCTTTATAGGGAGCCAAGCAATTTTGAAACTCCCTTTTAAATTTTGCACTGCGTATGGTTGAAGGGTCATTTTGGGTTAATTTGCATTCTAATTCTTTAGCCAAATCGAAGGCTTTTTTTAAATCATAGCTGAAGCTAGTAATGAATTACTTATTACTTTTTTCTTCCATAAAAGCACTAGTAGACTCATCAATTAATCCTGCCAATTCTTCTTCATTTAAACTCTGTTCCTGAAGAAGGCCTTCTATATCTTCTACGTGTATGTCTGCAAATCCTTCGTTTCTAAAAGTAGAAGCAATCTGTACTATTTCTGTTAAGGTTTCTGAAATATTATTTTCCTTTTGAGCCATTTGAGGTAACAAAGGCCTCCAACATGCATTAAGTGTTGACTGTTTGATTTCTGAACAGGCTAATGAAACGATTCGGATGCAATTTAAAATTGAAAATTCTTTCCAAACGTCAATAATAGTTTTGCTTTCTTGATCTTCCAATCTGTTGAAAATGGTTTCAAAAAATTTTCGTAAGTAATATATTTTGAAAGTTCGGATGATTCCTTGGTCCAGCGGCTGTATTATTGAAGTGCAATTAGGAGGAAAATAAAGAATTTTCACATTTGGGTGTTTGAGCTCCTTACTATGACAACTGGCGTTATCAACGATCAACAAAACTTTGAAACTAAGGTTTGATTCAATCATAAAGCTTTCAACTTGAGGGATAAAGCAGTTATAAAACCCATCCTTAAATAGTCCTTGAGTCATCCACGCTTTTTTATTCGCACCCCAAAATACAGGCAACTCAGATATATTAACATTTTTGAAGGCTCGTGGATTTGAAGAAAAATTTATTATCATGGGTTTTATTAATAAACTTCCTGACCGATTACTACACATGTGTAGAGTAATACGTTGTTTAGAAGCTTTAAACCCTGATACCCGCTTTTCATTTGTTGAAATGTATGTCCGAGTTGGAAGTTTCTTCCAATACAAAGCTGTCTCGTCTGCATTAAAAATCTGATCTGCTGCATATCCGCCTTTATCGATAATTTTAGGGAGCTCTGTTTTAAATTTTTCGGCAGCCTCTGCATCAGCTGAAGCCTGTTCTCCATGAAACTTGATGTTGTGCAAGGAATACCTATATTTTAACTTGTCTAGCCATCCTGCGCTTGCAGTAAATGTGTGATTGTGTTTCTCTATAGAAGAGTTGCTAATTCCTCTAAAATGCTCATATAATTTAAGCGCTTTCCGCTTAATAAGATTGCCACACACAGGTATCTTTTTGGCCATACAATCTTCCAACCACATGATCAATGCTCGTTCCATTTTTACCATATTAATGTTTTGTATACGAGTAGCGCGCTTCGCACCTGATGGACAACCCTCTGCAATAGTTTTTCTTACTTTCATCTCATTTTTTTTACAGTTCTAATTGTAGATTCATTCAATTTTAACGATTTCGCAACAGCAGATACTTTTTCTCCACTCCTTAAACGATTTAAGATTGCAATTTTCTCCACAAGGTTTATACAATTTCTTTTTAACAGTTTTCGACTTTTGCTTATTTCAGACATTTTACTAACCCTATAAATATTATTTTTTTATTTGAAAATAAAATGCAGAACATATGGAAATAAAAAATTTTACCTATTTGTATGATCTTTAATGTTCCACAGCTCTAATAATGTAAATTTAAGAAATCAAAACAATTTTATGTACCTCTAACCATAAACACATTTAAACATAAACTAAATTACGAAAAGGCACGAAGAAAGAAATAACATAAACGAATGGTTTATTTTTTGTTAATTGCCTACTACCACGTAATTGAAGTTAAGAAAAAGGGAAATACCCGAAATGCCTACTATGCACACAATATGTACAGATAAAAATGAAAAACGCGTTATAAGGAGATCGATTCGCGTTATAGGAGAACAGTTCCCAACTTCCACTGCGCGTTATATGGAAATCGCGTTATAAAAATGCCGCCTTATAGGAGAGTTGACTGTACAATGTTTCTGAACAATTAATAATGGTTTTAGCGTGGTCTTATAAATTCCTCCCCAACACGGTATACCATATTCAAATTTTGATTGAATAAAAGCGTAGTAAAATGTCTTAAGTACGCCAATAGGACAAACTTTTTTAAGTATATAAATTTGTCTCAAGGTGGAACAAAAATATTTTTTTAGATAGTCAACATGTTGTTTCCAGCTAAGAGAAGAATCGAGAAATATACCCAAATATTTAAAAGTCTTTACTGTTTCAATGAATAAGCAATTACTCGAGCATATAATGTTATCACAATCATGAGAATGACATATAATTCTGTGTGACAAGTTGCTGCAGTTGGACACCTGAGGACTAAAAAACATTGCTTTTGTTTTTTCACTAATTACCAGCGAATGATTACGCAACCAGTTATTTAAGATTTTCAGATCATAATTCATAAACACAGCTATATTATCTGTGTTATTATCACTATAGCTCAGGGCCATATCATCAGCAAATGCAACAATATTTCCAATAAGAGGTAGAGAAAATATTGAGTTTATATATATTAGAAAGAAAATTGGGCCCAATACAGAACCTTGGGGAACACCCCTTTCGATTTTTTGACTACTGCTAAGGCAGCTATTGAACTTCACCCGTTGGATTCTATCTTTGAGATAAGACTGAAGCCAAGAGTATGTTACTCCTCTAAACCCAATTGTTTTCAAGATACGCAATAGTTCCTTATGTTCAACCATATCAAACGCCTTTTTAATGTCAACAAACAACCCAGCTGCAACTTTATTTTCGTTAATAGCAATATAAATTTTCTCTAAAAACTCCAATAACGCTAACTCAGTACTACGATTTTTAATAAAACCAAATTGATTCCTACTAAAGAAATTATGCTTATTAAGAAAACTAAGCATTCTATGTTTAACTAATTTTTCTAATATTTTTGATAATATCGGCAGTAGGGATATAGGTCTATAGTTTCCAGCACAGCTAGTGTCTCCTTTCTTGAATACCGGAATTACCAGGGCAGATTTCAATTTATCGGGCACAATACCAGTCTCAAAACTCAAATTAAAAACATGAGCTAAAACATCCGCTATATTAGTTGAAATCATTTTAAACATATAGTTACTAAACCCAAATACATCATTAGATTTCTTTGAATTGAGAGAACTGATAATTGAGATTATTTCGGAGTTTGAGGTTGGTTTCATAAAGAAACTAGAATCTATAGTATTATTATACGTAGGACACGGCAAGTTATCAAGTGCCGGCGCTTCATTAGTCTGTTGTTTACATATATTAATAAAATGATTATTAAATTCATTCGCTATTTCTATTGGATCGTTTATAGTAACTCCTTGCCTATTTTTTATTAAAACCTGCTTCACAACATTATTATTACAGTTCTTAGTTAGAATTTCATTAACTAATTTCCAACTTCCTTTACCATTAGATCTATTTTGGATAAACTTGCCTCTATAAAACAATTCTTTTTCTTTAACAACCTCCACTGCAATGTCATTAGACATTTTTTCAAATTCTTGTCTGAGATTAACATTATTGGAATATTTTTTTAATTTTTTGGCTAGCTGATTCTTTTTATTAATTTTTTTACACAATTTATTTGAAATCCAAGGTTTTAATTTCTTAGGGTGCGCTTTTGATACAACATTGATCGAAGTACTCAGTTTTACATAATCAGAAAAAGCATCAATAAATAAATCCAACGCTTTATTGGGACAACGTTCGTTATAAATGTTTAGCCAGAGCTCCTGCGACAGCAATCCATTGAGAATATTATAATTTACGGTTGTTGTAGGTAGAGATTTTAATTCCGCAGATTCAGGAATTGATTCAAGTTTAATAGTAGCATGAATCAGATTATGATCAGTTATATTCAGATTAAGTGATTGAGTTTGTATTATCACTTTAGAGGAGTTTTGAAGTCTTGCAAAAAAGTGGTCAATACAGGTATTAGAAGCAGGTCGTGTTACTTCATTCAATAATGTTTCTAAGCCCTCTGTCGCTAACAAATACAAATATTCATCACTTTCTTGAGATGAACTAAGAATATTAATATTAATATCACCAAGAATTATTAAATTTTTGCTGTTAATTTTTGTTAACACGTGAGTGAACTCCGATAGAAAAGTTTGAATCGGCATATAATTAAACCTATAAATACAAACAAAGGTAAAAATTTCATTAAAAATTTGAAACTCCAATTTTAAAATGTCCGCAGATTTGAGATTCCAAGTTGCAATATTACACTCAACATCATTTCTTACATATACACACACTCCACCTGCTCTATAATTATTATTACCCATACCCATACAAATTATAACCTTCTATATTATAATTATTCAACTCATTGTCTTCAATCCAGATCTCTGACAAAAACATTAACAAAGGCAGACTATTTAGGACATCAACATGAGCTATAAACTTATCTAAATTTGCACGCATGCTACGGATATTCTGATGCAGAACAATAACCTCCTCAACTATGCTATAATTAGCATTAAGAGAAGCATTTGAAGTATCAAGAGGGGACGTAGAATCGTGATCAGGATCTATATATATTATATTTTTCTTATTTACTGGCATTTTTTTATTTTAAAAACTAACGTTTAAAAATATCAAGATCCTTCAAATCATTGACCACTATAATTCTACTCGCATCTTGTTCCCTCATAAATATATTTCCTTGACGAAACCATAAGTACTTAACACTAGCTTCCTTTTTAACTTGTAACGTATGACCCTTTTGGACACGCGCGACACTATTTTTATATGGGTGCGGAGATGGAGCCTTGCATAGCAAATTCCAGAAAAAGGTTCTCGTTATATTCCACTTCACTATCTAAAAACAATTACGAGCACAATACAATTAGAAAATGATACAAGATAATCTTTCACAAAACTTTATAAATTTTATTTAACATATAGCCCTAATTTAATAATTTGTTTTAATTAATTTTGTGTTTAACTTCTTTTAAATTATTTATTATTTTTATATTTTAGTTTAATTAAATTTTTATTTAATTAAGTTATACTTAACAAAACTTGTGATGAGTTGTCCCAATTCCATGTTTTTTGTTAGTCCAACAGCAGTTGTATCTCTGTTTGTTCCAGACGTCTTGTTCCGATGAGATCCCAAACGAAATAGACCTTATTAATTTTGTTTATTTCCCACATCGACCCGAAATTTGTATAAAACCAGTCTTCATAAATTTCCCCTTCAATTGTATATGATTGTTGTTGAATCTTGTTTTAGCATTAACATTACTGCCAACATTTAAATTATATTTCAACAAATTTGAATTAGTGTCTTAATGCTTTGCAATCTATTAATACTGGTTGATGAGTATGATAGTGATTGATCAAGTAGAACAACCTCCAGTAACATTCTAACATCTGCATAGGTTCGACCTCCTTAAATATAAGCATTAATTGTTCTGTCACGAATATACTTCGAATCGTTGAAAACCTTTAGACTTGCTTACAACATCTCCATCACCTTCGTTGCTTTTCATTATTTTCTAACAAACATGATTCAAATAGATCATTTTCATACTTTTGTGGTGGATCCACTCCCTCAGATGCGGATTGCTCAACAGCTGCTGCAGTTCCATATTTCGATTTGATATTGTATAAAATGAATAAATTATTAGTCTCAATAAATCAAGGCTACACCTCATCACACGACACATATCTTTATGGGCTTCATGTTGGACAACTTAACCTAGATTTTCCTTAGATATAACATAATTTGATTCGATTTTTCTTAAATATAACAAAATACAAAATAAATTAATTATACAATTTTTTATATTTGAATAAATTTAATATTTTAGGTTTTCTTTGTTTAATCTTAAGGACTATAGTTTTGACTCTACTTTAAAATAAACTAAATTAATGATACAAATTTAATATTTTATTGCACAATATTCATTTTTATTTTTGAATTCAAATTTCAAAACCGGAGTGGACTTCACTTTTACCACCTTCTTGCGGATTTAGTCTAACCGTTACAAACTTTGTTTGCAGCCTTGAATAATTTTCTTTTGTTTGCGGTCATGCTATCATTAACAAAACATTCTGAATACATTGGATTATTATCATCACAAGTTACACAAATTTTTTTATCCTTAAGATATTTTTTGCATTTCATAACTATCGATTTATTAACACTAGAATTAAATTTAACACAAGTAACATTTTTATTTGGCACCGATGCATTGCTGATAATATTTTTCTGATAACATGATATGATGCTTTCTTCGTTAACATTTGTTTTCATTGTGTCATTGAAAAGCTTTAGAATTGACTTTTGCAGCATATCTTGATTTTTGATTAATGGAAATCCAATAATGTCGATACTATTGTTTAATGGTATTTGCTCAAGGTAGTCGATACGACCGCTTAATGTTTTGATCTCCGTTTTTAACAAAATATTTTCATTATGAAGTTCAGCAATTGTTGATTTCATATTATCTTCAATGTTTTTAATTTTTGTAAACAATAAATTTTTTGTGTCTTCAATTGATTTTGATATTAACTGTAGTTCTTGCGTGATGAAATCAAGTTTATCATTTGTTTTTGTTTCAAATAGATTGACAGTTTTTAGCTCCGTTGTAGTAGGAGTAGCATGACGATTATTTGATTTAGAATTACCTTGAGTTATTGAAGCACTAGATATTGTTGAGATTGATTTTGTAACATCCAAGCATTTATTACACTTCCAGGGCAATCTCTCCTTCTTCAAACAATCAGAAATAGTATTTTTCAAGCAATTTGAATGAAAAAAATTGTGACACCCAACACATTCCAGTTTTGTATCATCAAATCTATCGATTTTATTGTTGCAAACACTACACACGGCCATTTTCTAGATAAAATCTTAAATTTCACAATAACAAACACTTCTAGAAACTCAGCAACACCAAACTTCTATAATATTCCAAATAGCGTTTTAGGAAATTAATAATTAATTTTTTATAAATATAACTTTTCTTTTTTTGAAATAAACAAATTTTGATTTGAAATAAATTAAAAGAAAAAGAAAATAATCAAATTAGTTATTCACAGTGATGTTGACCCCACAACGACACAAATGTGAATGAGAAATTTATTTTCACAAATGTGAAAATAATAGAAGTTTGAAAACAACTTGCTACGCTAGAAGTTTGAAAACAATTTGCTAATGCAAAGAGCATTAAATTAATCTTTAAAGCAAACTTTGCAGTGTTATATAATGGTGTGCTGAGCGTATATCATGATATCATTCTCGATGTCATGTGTAAACGACATTTATACACTCTTGCTATCTGACTGCGTATTTATTATTTCAATTTTAACTTTTGTTGATTTTAAATTAATTCACCAGAGATATAACACTGTCTATACGTCCGTATGTCCTGAACAGTCCGGTTTTTCGATGATACACTTTGCCGAAACAATTTTGCACCAGGGAAAGAACCGTTAGACTCGTTTGACGTGCGTCAACTTAGGTCGTCGGGAGGATCAGAGAAAAATAAAAGACACTATTTAAATTCAAACTGATTCTGCCTTTTATTATGAAAAATCATTTCTTTTATATTATTTCAAATACTTCCCCATCATATAATTATGTATATAAATTATATATTTACAAATTATTTATTCCCCACTTAAAACTTAAATCAATTAATATATTATGTATTCCCACTTAAATCAATTAATATACATATTTATATTGTTTTAAATTTACTTATTGCAAAAATGCGATAACAACAAAAATGTACATAAAAATGTTTTCAATTTATTTGCTCTATATTTTTCTTCAAATAAAATGTACAAGTCATCATAAGCATTTTAACTTTTATTTAAATTGTTTCAATGTTTTGAAACATAATATATGTGATGACACGTTTTGAATCTAAGTTCATAAACTTTATTTGTTTACAATTGACGATACGAAATAATGAATGTTTATTTGTTATTTTGTTTTGATAAAATTTATGTCGTCATGGGAATTTCTTTATAACTTATTTATATAGGTTTTGATTTGGATCAGTTGGTGAGTAGACGTAGTAGTATCTCTACAATGAAGACTTCCGTGGGACCTGTATGTGTAGCAATTTTCATTACATATTCAGCTTATTTTAACTGTGCAGTAAAAGTTTTGAGGGATCATTGAATCTAAGTTAGGAACAATATTTTTTTTTCGGCAAACAGCTGTAAAATTTAACTTTACTGCCGAAGGTTGTTGTATTTTTTCTTTGACATATAATCAAAGTTGCTGTAAAGTAACGCTATTTTTTCTTTTTTACGGCGGCAGTAAAGTAACTCACATTTTTACGGCGGCAGTAAAGTAACTCACATTTTTATGGCGGCAGTATAGTAACTTTCTATAGCTTTATATAACTATAATTAATTATCTATTGAAATATGAGATTACAAATTTGAATCTTAAATGTTTTCGTAAAAGCAGCAACTCGTGCCACATTTACGTCGTTAATGCTTTTAAATCCATACATTCGACAGACAAACATTTACATTTAGCAGTCTTCGAAGTTTCTTTGTAGTTTATCAATATCACAATTGTATATCTCAGAGATATCTTTGAATGTAACCACATGTAACCACATTTCAATAAATTATTTGAATTTTCGTTTTTTGGTGTGAATTTAAATAAAAAATATGAAGGCGCTGAAATCTCAAGGATTAAATCTCAAATCTCTAAGATATCAAGACTTCGTTTTGGGTTAAGGGTTTTTATATAGTTTTCGGCAAAATGCTTTTGTGAGGACCTTGTTTTTAGTTTTGGGCAGCCATGTATAATAAACAAAAAATTCTTTGTAATAGTACACGAAAAAAAAATTATTACAAAATCAAAAATTAAAAATTGATATTAAAAATTCCAAATATATTGGAAAAAATATTGTAATGTATCTACACATCATCCCTTAACTTCTACAAAATCTTACAATGACCGCACATAAAATAAACAACAAATTTCCATTATATTCTAAAGTAAACAAACCGCAAAATCATTTTCACACGATAACAAAAAACATATGTGAAAATAAATATAATTTATTACAAACCAAAAGAAAGTTTATGGAATTCATATTTCATACAAAAAAACTATTAAATGAAATATGATTACCCTGCATATGTAAATAATATAATTTTCGTTTATTTTTATGTGATGTAATAAATTTAAAGTAAAACTGAATATGTCGGTCAATTAAATTTACAAAGAAAATATAAAAAATTATGTGACACATTTTTCTGACATTATGAAACAATTAATTTTAAGAATATTTTGCTAAATGTGTAATTTTTAGTATTATCGATTTTGTATAAATAGAAGAAATTATCGACAATAAAAATCAGATTTATATATTTGTCTAACTATAAACAAGTGTTTTTATTCATATATATAAGTCTGACGAAGTCCATTTTGCCTAGCATAAGTGACTTCTAACAATTGGAGTATAACAACCATTTGATTTGAGCAAAGTGTTGTTATATAAAAATTGGACGGTTCTGACTAACGGACTCTTGGACTGAATATAAATTCTCCTCACTAAAAGATAAATTATTTAGTGCAACTTTTAAATGGAACTTACGCATAATTTTGAAGTGGATTACAACCGTTATAATATAGCAAAATCAAAAATTCAAACTTATTTACCAACTGTTGCTGTTATTCAGAAGTCTGGAATCACACAAAAAATTACTCAAAAATATCTCCCAAATAATTACGATTTTTGTTAAAAAACAAAATTTAATCTGCAACAACTTGATATTTGCCACCTGGTTTGCCCCCCAACCCTTTATCCAATGTTCTCCAAAAACTGATAAAATCTTTCTCATGTTTCTTGAAAACTTTTACCAATGTTTCATGAAAATCGATCGGTAATTGTAGGCTACAGTAGGGATAAATACCTGGAAAAAAAACTTTTTAACCGGAACTGCCAAACCGGAAGTTGGTATGCAGAAATATTGGAAACAGTACTAAAAATTTATATACCAAGTTTTCATAAGATCATAAGTCGGGATTAGAAGTTATTGAAGATTTAAACTTAGAGGTGTTCGGGAGACCCCCCGCCATTTTGTCCAAATTTAAAATTAATTCAGATTTTCCATTTTCAAGTGAACCTGGATCATTTGCCAAAGTTTCATCAAGATCCTATGCAGAAAGGTCTTGAGTCTTGACTAGGGCACCTCATTTCCCGCTAAATTTTGTTTCCCAGGATGACGGGATAAAATCTCATATATCCCGGGATCCCGGGATAAAATATAAAATATAATAAATTAAAAGCCAGTTTTTAAACTAAAATAGATATGAGATAATTGTTGGAATGCAGTTTAAACACACTTTTTGGATATCTTAATATTTATTATAAAACGATCGATTTCGAAAACTAAGCTTTCCTTCTCGAAAAAAGCTAAATCCTTTTACTTTAGAGCAATTCTTGAGAAAGAACGAAAACTTTCGAAGTCGATTTATAATAAATATAGAGATGTCTGAAAAGTGTGTTTTTATTTAACTTGCCTTAACGCTTGACTTGTAATCTGATACAGTTAAATTATTACTTGATTGTTTTTTATAAAGCACATCAGATAAATGCAGTCCGTGTGCATAGTTGATGCTTACTACCTCTGAACCTTTCATATTTCGTCATAACCGTTGCTCCATCAGTGGTACTGGCAACTATGTGTCTTTTCATACACAAATCAAATTTCAAAACGTGTATTTTCATTTTCCTTATCAATACTTTCAAGTGTTCTTTTCATAATGCTGTATTAGAACTGCTGCCATTTTTTGGAAAAATTGGTTTAGAATTATCATTTCATTCAATGCGATTTTAGTAAGTAGACAACGTAGAAAAATCTCATAATTTTGAGAAAACTTTTTCATGAATCCAACATTTAAAGAATACAACAAAAGCCATAAATGAAAGGATATGTATTAAAGCATACACTTTAAGAGGAAAGGACTTATTGTTTCTCTATTTGTTTATTATTTAAACACGAAATATCCCATTGTGGGTTCACAAATTGCGTAACGGACTTAGGGTGCGAAGGTTGATTATTACGGTTGGAAGAAAATTGTAATTGTTGCTTGCTACAATGTGTTCCGTAAGGGACGAGAAGGTTGAAATGGAAAACATTTCGTTACGTAATCTCTAAACAGCCACTGCTTATAAACAAAATGATCCACTACAAAAAATGTTATTAGTTTTATGGTTGACTGGCCCAGTGAAATATTATTTACGCGTTTTCTGTTGTTAATTTATATTTTGTAAATTTTAAATCAAAATTTAATTGAATTTTGTAGCGAATTTTTATTATACAAATAAAATATAAAAGCATTAATATATTGTAATAAACTTCGTCCAGAATGGGTTAATTTAATTTACTCATAAATAACCAATACATTCAGCATTAATGTTTTCCACATTCAGACTATGGCAAATATGAATTAAAAGTTAACTCCTTTTAACTAATACATTTTGCATAAATGCAAATAAAATTTGAGTTCCAATATTTACATTAATGGAAGTGGGTGTGGCCTATTATGTACGTACTACGTAATATTGATTTCTAGAAACTACAGTGAGTTACCAGAAGGTACTGCTTATTTGTTTTTGAATATAAATAAGCGAACAAAATATCAGATAATCAGTTTTAATTTTGCAATTAAAAGTGCTTTATAAATATTCGCAAGTATAAGGAATAATCGGTAGTACTTGAGCCTGGGTACTAATAGTGAAAGAATTTGAACTTAGTGGAATAGTAAATACAGATTTTACGATTCCGAATATTATTGATTCAAATTGTGGAAAAGCGGTGAAGTTTGATCGTACATAAATTGGAGCCTCTGGAATTTATTGTAAATAAAATCGGAAGTTGCTGTAACTGGTTGATAAATAAAGTTTGAGATTTTGTTAACTAAAGATCTGTCTTTTTACTGTCGTATTTGCTCAATAATCGAAAAGAACCAACGAAGAGTCGTTGCAATATGTAATTTTCTTGCAATATCTTTTTCATCTTCAAAAATATAGTGTTAAACATACAAATCAAACAAATTCCAGAACAACGGGAAATCCGGGATCCACCTTGATTCCCGGATTTCTCATGAGTCTTTTTCACTGTAAGATCCCGGGACAACGCGATCCCGGGAGAGAAGCTCTAGTCTTGACTATATTGCATTTTTATACAGATGTATACGAGGAGCTGACCTATAATCCCCCATCCGCCAATCAGCTGATCACTTTTTTTTTCAATTCTTGTGGTGTAAATATGCACCATACAAATTTTGAAGCGGTATCAAATTACTTTTGGAATTCGTTTTTTTACCAGTTTAAAACTCCCCCACAAACACACCCCCCACTACTTTAGCAGCTGACCGCCAGATTTATCATCAGCTGGAGTTAATTAGTTATACTAAATAAAACTCAACCGGCATCAAATGACTTTTTCATTTGCAACGCTGCCTCCCGGCCCATATATGCATGGTAGGGCATAGAAGCTACATCCATGACATATAAATTATCACGTTTAGTAGTGCTATCTATTCCCCCAGGTGGAAACAGAGTTTACATTAGCTACTAGCAGGAAATTGTGACAACGGGTTTATGGTTTGTAATAGCGGACAAGAGCCCCGTCTTATAGCTCGGGTAAGCTATACCCGTATTACAATGACGAAAGAATAGAAAGTTGGAAAGTTGCTGCTTAAATACTAATCAGAAATCTTAATTTTTTTTTGCTTTTTTCAGTTTTCTTGCAAATTTTGTGATAAAAAGCTGTTATCCAAAGAAATACTTAAACGACATATGCAAATTCATGCAGGAAAAAAAATATTACAGGTAAGATTTTTTTAAGGTATTGTCTTTTGTGCTTATTAGTGGGCAAAATAAATGTTTGTAATTAAGTGATAACTAAATAATATAAAATAAAATGAAAAATGTATATTGGACATGAAACACTCCTATAAAAATTTAAAAATTTCAATGGAAAATTATAACAGATCATAAATTAACATAATTTAGTGAAAAGATGATATACTCAGCAAACTACTCAAAAACCTCACTATTTAGAGTTCAGCAATTTCAATTTTTCAAAAACGAACTACCCATTATCTACCAATTTCATGTTCAATTACATTTCATGTTACACAAATAATTAATTAATTTTTTTCACAAAAGGGCCTGATTGAATTGATTTCAAAAAATTATAACAAAATCAAAAATTCAAACTTTTTTCAAAATTAAAATAAAATCAAAAATTGTTAAGACTTATAAGAACCTTGCCTTTCGCACTCATAATAAAACTGAAAAAAAAAATCTTCAAAACACAAATATTGCCTGCCCGTCAGGACTTCCAGTACATCTTGCCCGCCGCCACAGAATAACACACAAATACAAATTAATAAAAAAATTCAAAAATATAAAAAAACATCCAAATTTTTAAAAATACTTTCAAATCAAAAAAAATAAAATTCAAATGGAAGAAATGAGCACAGGACACAAGTTGGGTCATGCTCATACTGTTCATTTTCAGAGTGTACAAATTAATAAAAACACTGCGGTGAACCAGGGAGAAATTAGGGTTAGAAGCCATAATGACTGTCAGGATAAAACAGATTAAAAGAATAAATAAAAAAAAAATTAAAAACTTGGGTACGAAAATTAATTTAATTAAAAATTCAAAAATAAAAAATCAACAAAATCAAAGCAATTCAAAATTTATAAACAAATTTCAAAACTAGTTACGTCTAAATAAATTAAACAATCTTTAACATTTAGCAGTGCAACCCAGATCCCTAGATAGGATCAAAGATTGCACTTACTAAAGTTATAGATTTGTTTACCTGGCTGTTTGTCCGAACACCGCTGTTTGCTTGGCTCAGTCTTAAATTTTTGTCGTGAGTTTGTTCGGCAGTCTGGTAATCCTGAGAGTTAGCGATAAATAAAAATATTCACAAAAAAAACGACACTTAGGTTGACAGTCCTACTTACCTTGCATTCCCACAATAACCATGTTCTCAAACTAAACTTATTTACACAAGTCTCACATACATCGGGGTTGTGGGGTTACATGACCTTCTCTACAACCACTCACAACCTTCTCGCTACACCAATTACTTCATTTGGGTCACGAAGATTCAACAACGTTTTGACTTGACCCCTTTTAATTTTGATTATTTTTTGTTTATGTTTGTCTTTCATAAATAAAAAATACAAGTTCTCTTAGAATTTTTTTTTTCGACCAGGGGTCTTCACAGGGTGCCCCTCAATTTTTTGTTATTTTGTGGTGTGAGTGCATTTTGACGAGCGATTGTAGAAAAACTACTGAATTGATTTTCATAAATGATATGTCGTTGAATAGGTATTAGAACAAAGTTTTTAAAAATATACACCGTTAATTTTTTGAAATAATTTTTAACGGTGTAAAATAAGAAAAAAACGGTGTAATTGAAGAAAAGATGGCACTACACCTTTTTTTTTTTTAAAACTAAATTGAAGCTTATTTTATATCTAACAACTTGTGAAAGTTTAGGAAATGCGTTATTTTTGTTTTAAAGATAAAATTCGTTGTATATGACTGTCGGGAGTTCAGTTTTTTTTGTTCTGAAGGAAAATTATAAAAATGGCGTTATAAACTAAGAGATTTTTTTTTAATGTTAATATCAAATATTTTATTATTAGATGAACTTTTTAAAATATTATAAAAATTATATATTATATATTATATATTATATATTATATATTATATATTATATATTATATATTATATGTTATATATTATATATTATATATTATATATTATATATTATATATTATATATTATATATTATATATTATATATTATATATTATATATTATATATTATATATTATATATTATATATTATATATTATATATTATATATTATATATTATATATTATATATTATATATTATATATTATATATTATATATTATATATTATATATTATATATTATATATTATATGTTATATATTATATATTATATATTATATATTATATATTATATATTATATATTATATATTATATATTATATATTATATATTATATATTATATATTATATATTATATATTATATATTATATATTATATATTATATATTATATATTATATATTATATATTATATATTATATATTATATATTATATATTATATATTATATATTATATATTATATATTATATATTATATATTATATATTATATATTATATATTATATATTATATATTATATATTATATATTATATATTATATATTATATATTATATTATATATTATATATTATATATTATATATTATATATTATATATTATATATTATATATTATATATTATATATTATATATTATATATTATATATTATATATTATATATTATATATTATATATTATATATTATATATTATATATTATATATTATATATTATATATTATATATTATATATTATATATTATATATTATATATTATATATTATATATTATATATTATATATTATATATTATATATTATATATTATATATTATATATTATATATTATATATTATATATTATATATTATATATTATATATTATATATTATATATTATATATTATATATTATATATTATATATTATATATTATATATTATATATTATATATTATATATTATATATTATATATTATATATTATATATTATATATTATATATTATATATTATATATTATATATTATATATTATATATTATATATTATATATTATATATTATATATTATATATTATATATTATATATTATATATTATATATTATATATTATATATTATATATTATATATTATATATTATATATTATATATTATATATTATATATTATATATTATATATTATATATTATATATTATATATTATATATTATATATTATATATTATATATTATATATTATATATTATATATTATATATTATATATTATATATTATATATTATATATTATATATTATATATTATATATTATATATTATATATTATATATTATATATTATATATTATATATTATATATTATATATTATATATTATATATTATATATTATATATTATATATTATATATTATATATTATATATTATATATTATATATTATATATTATATATTATATATTATATATTATATATTATATATTATATATTATATATTATATATTATATATTATATATTATATATTATATATTATATATTATATATTATATATTATATATTATATATTATATATTATATATTATATATTATATATTATATATTATATATTATATATTATATATTATATATTATATATTATATATTATATATTATATATTATATATTATATATTATATATTATATATTATATATTATATATTATATATTATATATTATATATTATATATTATATATTATATATTATATATTATATATTATATATTATATATTATATATTATATATTATATATTATATATTATAAAAATTATATAATATTTAAAATATTATAAAAATTATATATGTAGTACAATAAATAAAATAAATACAATTGTTAAAAATGATTTACTTATTTTACAAACAAAAGTTTCTTTTGAATAGGAAAACACTTCTGCAATTATTTTCTTTGTATTAGATGGCATAAAAAAATGAAATGTTTATTTATCACTTTTAGTAATCACTTATCACTCTTATAAAAAATATTTGACAGTCTCGACTGCAAACAAAAAAGCCGTATAAATAACTAAATCTATTTAGGAACTTTTGACTGGAGAAGTATTATGTTCGTATTATGTTATTATGGAATCATAAAGTAAAAGATTGTATTTTAACATTAAATTACAAATATTTTATTATTGAATAAACTTTTTAAAATATCATACAAATTATATATGTAGGTTAAAGAAAATAAATATAGTTATTAAAAATTATTTACTTATTTTACATTCAAAAGTTTCTTCTGAGTTGGAAAACATTTTTGCAATTATTGTCTTAGTATTTAATGATACAAAAGAATGAAATTTTTGAGTTCCACTTATAGTAATCGCATTTTTATATCGATTTTGTAATTTTTCTTTTGTTAATTGATATTCATTTTTATCGGCGTATCCAAAGTTCATGGTAGATTCCCATTTTAAAGCCCATTCGAAAAGTTTTTTTGGTGTATCAATAATACCTCTGCTCCCCATACTATAACGGTGTGCAGCACGCTTCAGTGTACCACCAATCCCATGGCAAGGTCCCTTTCCATGGCTGGTAGCATGAAAATGCCATTCTGCATCAACCTTAAAGTCTTTTTTATGGTGGTTTATTTTTGTATTGAGAAGGTGGACCGTCGGTGTTATAAATTATTTTCCTAATATTAGAATTTATCTGCGTTCTGATGAATTCAATAAGTTTTGTAATGAAAAGATGGACTGTAGTACTGTTGTGATCGTTTATATCCGAAATGAGTATAAAACTTCGGTGCTGTATATATTCACTAGCGGCACTTTTAAAATAAATGACAAATGGATGAATAGTAGCTTGTGAATTATTATAATGATAACCTTGAACCGAATCCTGAATTATGAAGGCGTAGTTTTCAGAAAAATCCCCTTAAACGAAGCACTCTCCTGGTTCTAATTTTTTTTTCTTTCCTCAATGAATGTAGATTGCTGTTTTGCTATAAAGTTGTGTGGTATCAAAATTTGTAAACGGTAAACAAATTTTTTCATAAATTCTTCTACAGTATTTTCATAAATTCTTCTATTAAAGTATCCAAATTGCATCGATCATTGGTATTCCATTGTTGATATTTGACTTGAAAGGTTCCATTAACGTCAAATAGTCTGGGAGCCCGCCGACATAAAAAGCAACTCATAAATACTCTTCTATAATTGTTTGTGTGGCTTAATTACGCCTAGTTTACCACTTTTTTTTCTATCATAATTTTCTTAGTCGCGGCTTTTTCCCTCCAGTAATTTTTAAACTTGTCAATATCGTATTAAGCTAAAAATTTATAGATACTCTATTTTTAAAAAATTTGAAACCAAGAGAAATTCATGAATGGCGAGAGAAAAAACTTGTCCGACAAAAATTTCGGTACGTTAAGGGTGTCTACCGAGTGAAACATGTAATAATAACCTGATTTTTATGAAAAATGCTTCAAAAAGGTATGTTAAATCACGTCCTTACATCGTCCGACAAGACAGATTTACCAATTTTCCAGTCCGACAAGCGGACATTGACATTTTCACGGCGACCTAAAATTTATTCATAACAATTTCGGCTTTCGAATTTTTGCTGTTAAATGAAGCTTACAACGAGGTGAACAAGTTTTCCGACAGTAAAATATTACCATTTTCATAAAAATCGAACAAATTGTTATTTTTCAATTGAAAATCCGCGAAGGTTTACAGTATTTGCGTTTATGAGCGTAAATACAGCATACTTCCACATAACCAGCTGTTTTTTACAAGATTACTAAAAAAAAGTATGTAGAATCCAATTGTTTAATTGTCGGACACAATATATTCTCCGATTTTCCAGTCCGACGCATGGAAATTATAGATTTTATGAAGCTTCAAATTTTTTGATGAAATCCTTTTTGATCTTTTTTATTTATATTTTATAATTGCTATTAAGGATGTATATAATATTTATAAAATCAAAGATTTACGTCGGATTGTAAAATATATTACAGAATAAACGTGAATGCAGGAGCATCGATTGGAATCAAAAAATTTAGATCTCACCGACAATTTTCGCGAAATAATCAATTTTAAAGTTATCATTCACTCTATGTTATATTCGACGGAAGTATCAAAATTTGATAGAAAAATTAAAAATTCAAAATGTTCTTGAAAAGACATCCGAAAAAAAAACTTACGTTCAGTTTCTCTGTGCGATTTATGATTTTTTGAGCCAAAAAAACAGCGGTGTCACCGGCAATCAGACGTAAATATTTAATTTAAAAATTTATAAAATCTGCTGCGTAAACCGGAAAGCTGACCGCCATTTGCAGTAAGGAAATCTGACAACGTTGTCTTTTCTCATCGTTCGTGTTCATAATAAGATATCGTGACAATCAAATTTTAAATAAAATAATAACTATATTTATTTATTCCTATAAGACACGCAACAATAAAACAAAATAATTTTAAATTTAAATATTAAATATATTTGACTGACTGCGACGTTGCTAGATCTACTTTTCCATATAGTAGTGGTAGTCAAATTAGAGACACATATTTTTTAATACTATGAAATTATTTTTATTTATTTTTATTTAGCGTATGGTTTTTGTTGTGACACATTAAAAACAAACATAAAACAAAAATAAAACTTAAAATAGATAGATTTTCATATGAAATCTACATAAAACAAAACATGAATACACATTAAATGAGCTTACAATCAATATGATTGCGCGTCTTTTAGTTAAAAAGTAATTGAAATCTTCTCGTCAGACAGACGTTATATAATTTTAGTTTTTAACATTAAATGACAAAACAAACAAAACAATGTTTAACTGTTAATTTAGAATATATTTGAAATGGAACGATGGGGCCAATTTGACAGTTTTAGTACAATTTAGAATTTTGGTATTGAATAGCATGGATTGGAACCACTTATGTCCGGTCTGCCGAAATGGCAGGTCGTTATTTCAAACAAACTTTAGATTTAATTTGCGAATTAAATAGTGAAAATAATTACAAAAATAAACAGATTAAATTACAATAAAACACTTTAAATCTAGAAATTAACATAATAACAGTGAAAAACAATAAAGATGAATGATAATTTTTTGAATTACGAAAGTCATGGTATCCATATTACATCAACACATATTTTGTTCATGTTAAAATATGAAAGCTACATGGAAATTAAATTTGGAAATTAAATAACTGTCAACATAACCTAATAGGAAAACAATATTAAAATATATTACACTCAAGAATAATATAGTGAAGAAATCGGGAGTGTTATCTATTTTATTCCGATATCGAAACCTGATGGGTCATTAATAAAAATCAATATTCGTCTAAATATGCTACCGAATTCGTAAACAATAAAATTACAATCGGAAGTTTTCTTTGTTTCTTCTGATACGATTACCTGATTTTCAAAAGAAAGTGCTCGAACGAGAAAAAATAACCTAAAATGTCAAAATTATATGTGTTTCCTACTCCTGTTACCTGCTTTATCAAAAGAAAATTATACTGAAAAATTACATAATATAGTGAAGAAATTGGGAATTAAAATTTACTAAACTTGAAAATTATTCTTTTCAAAAGAAAATTTTATTACAAAATATAAAACAAATTCAACAAATAAATGAAGACTTCCAACTGTCAGCCACCGTAGAACCATACATTTAACATAGTTTTGGTAATTTCAAAACTATTAACCATTACAGTTAATCGAATGTTAACGACACTGTAAACGACACTCAACTAATGCAGGTGTTCCCCAGGGTTCTGCTTTGTCACCAACTCTCCTTCTTATTTATGTTAACCATTTGTTGGATTCATCAATTAGTCCTTTCATATTTTTGCTGGTGATAGTACCCTTCATGCATCTCATGAAAACCCTAAAATATATTCACCGTTTAATAACTGTAGATCGAAATTAATAGATTCTCTAAACACAGAGAGAGAGAGAGAGA